>OY754981.1:16340340-16940340 GCA_963576475.1 Molanna angustata
GTAAGTAATCTAAAAAGTTTTTAATAAAATGATTTGTAACCAAGCAAAGTTTTTCATAGAGGTATTTTAGTGACCCAAAAAGATTTTCAAGTTGTAGATTCAGATATTAAAGGGAAATTTCAATGTAAAGAATATTTTGTGTTTTTGATTTAAAAGTTAGTTCATTGGAGGTGTTACTTTGAAGGATACAAAAATACATTTACGTGATTACTTTATGAAATTTCGACTTATAAAGTCATAATTAACAGAATAGTTAAATATGAAATTTAACTGCTGTAAATTGACTTTCAAAGCGTTTATGAAGTAATTATATATGACTATAATATATGTAGAGGTTCTTATTATGTACCATGTACCTAGCGATAACAGGTTATAGAATGTTGAATTCCTCTCTTCAAATTATTATTCAAAGCAATGTGAACCTATATTATTTATCATCTGTACTTGTTTATAATTTATTTATCTACTGTTGGGTAGGTCTCTTAAGATGTTTTCCATTTCTCACGTCTCCACATCAGAACTCTGAGGTCCGAATGCAGAGTCCTACCTAAATACTAAATTCTAAACACTAACCATGTTTTCATTGCGTAGTCACTCAATTTAGTTAGAAGATCACGTGGCTTCCTAACTGAAGGATGCTACGACGTTTGTCTATGAGAATTGCATTGCAGAGACATATCTAAATACTTAGCGCATGTACATCGGCGTAAATTAACATTTGCGAATTGTCAAAAAGTAAGGTTGATAGCGTGGAACCTTACGAGTGGTTAAATACTAAAATACGAGATTTTTTCGGTGGATGATGATAATTTTATCGGCTTCGTTGAATATGTATTTGGTAATTTTCTCAAATCAAATACCAAACAGAGTATTCAGCGATCCATACGAGATGCCGAAAATTCGGTGGAATTTCAAGAAAATTGTGACATCGAGCTGTCAGTGTGAAGTGTGAAGGGTGTGAAGTTGGTTACATATGTTTGTGTTGTTATAGCAAAAAGTCATTTCAAACGTCAGAAAAGAGATGAATAGCTTTCTAAGCCCATAGAAAGCTATCTATCTCTTTTCTTCATACACAATAATGTGAAATTCTACGCCATCGACATTAAGTTTGGCGTAGTATTTACTATTTAGTTAGTGATGTCTCTGTAGCGCAGTTGCTTACTTAAGAATACTAAATACTCCAGTGAGGTTAGGAGTTAGTATTTAGGTACCTAGGGCTGTGCATTCGGGTCTGAGAGTCCACTTTTTTATCTTGCAACATGCTCGCTCATTGCCATTTCAGACTAGCATGGTTCTTTACGTCTTATAGTGCTATAGAACTAACTCATCTTTAAAATCACTGTTGCTATAAAACTAACTCATCTTTAAAATCACTGTTGCTATAAAACTAACTCATATTTAAAATCACTGTTGCTATAAAACTAACTCATCTTTAAATTCACCAATAAACAGAATCCCTTACAATAAGCATCAAAGTACTCTGCAACTAGATATTTTCCATAACTTGCCTTACCAATATAAAAACTTAATGTTCAATTTTAAATCAGCATAGCAAGACAATACCTGATTACACATTTTCACCCACTACACATTCACATCCCAGTATGTTATTACTTATATGAATTGGTTTGTCACAAGTTATTGACACTCTAGGTGGGGATAGTTCAACAATTGCTTACTCATTGTAATTTTTTACGTTGTGTTGTTTGTGTGCAGTTTAATTATGTAAATAAAATAAAAAATAAATAAACACAGTAAAAATAAAAAAATAGTTCAAGAGCGTGTGACCGCCAGACTTACATACGTCATAGGATATAGGCTGATTTTTTTTTAGTGTAAATAGGTACACCACAGCAGTTACCAACAATTGTCCACGATGAGCCCTGAGAAGTGGTGGCTGTAGCAGAAAACGCGTAGCAAAGGTGTTGGAATTTTTGAATTAGTTTGAAAAAAACAAGAACTTATTTAGTTTCTACGGAGTGATATTAGAAATCACGTCTTCTATTTACAGAACTTAATGATT
This sequence comes from Molanna angustata, assembly GCA_963576475.1. Classification (NCBI taxonomy): domain Eukaryota; kingdom Metazoa; phylum Arthropoda; class Insecta; order Trichoptera; family Molannidae; genus Molanna; species Molanna angustata. Next base: position 16,342,364 of record OY754981.1, read on the forward strand.
TATTTTATACATTTATTCATCCGATGTCTTGTTTCCTCGTTTCGGATTTCAACATAGATGTACCCTTATAGCGTAGATGTACCCTTCCATTTTCTCTTTCATAAATATAGAAATATATATTATTTTAATTTATTATATACCTTTATTATTGTTGTCAAACCTCTTTATGTAGAATATCATGTATGTTCTAAATAATTAAATAAATAAAAAATATTAAATCTAGAAAATTATTTTTGAACCGTAATTTTTATTTGAACATCTCTTCGCAATCGTGACAGATACTTTGTTTTTGTGCTGTCCCTGGTAAAATTACAATCATTATGAATTATTTGTCTTTTGTTTTCAGGGACTGCGAATCGTCCTCGATTCTTGACGAGCTTTTATCCCGCATGGAACAGTATGCAAACAACTTGGAAACTCTCGTGGAAGAACGGACGTCAGATTACTTAGAAGAAAAGAGAAAATGTGAAGAGTTGCTCTACCAATTGTTACCCAAGTACGTATTTTTCTTATTTTAAACTTTGACTAAGATCTGATATAATACATAATTACTGCTTAGTAGAGAAGATACGACAATAAGCTATTTCCTAATTTTAAAATTATAAAAATGGACATATGCATTGTTTTTTTTTGTTTAATTTATAAACATATTAGGTATATAAAAAAACACAATCCAAAAAACTGCACAGTCAAAAAACAAATTACCTGTCACCAGAGTGCAGGCACTCGTGTGTAAAGGAATAAGTTATACGTTAAAATACATGATTTTGAAAAAATTTGAAATGGTGTATATATTTTTACTGATTTTCATTAAAATACGATTAAATATGTAGTAAATACTTATTTTTTTTACAAGACCATCATATTTCGTAAGAGATATATCATAAGACTATGAAGAATTTTTTTTCTAAATAAATTTTTCGGTAATCGCGTTGGTATTGAATGTATTTTTTTTAATTCATGTTCATTATCGTGTGTAAAATAGTAAAGGTGCCATAAGGCGATTTCTTCCAACCAACCAAAGCAACGTTTGGCCATAAATAGTGTAGTCATAGGTACATTAAATTTATAACAAAAACAAATAGAAAAATAAAAACATAACATTATTAAATGTAAAATCACAGGAACAAAGAAAGGAGGGAGACAGAGGTTGTGGGATGTGATAGAGTATAAGGAAGGAGTGGCAATTTGGAGTTATTAGACAGGAATAAAAGTTTTAGTCTTTTTTTAAAATATATTGATACTCTTTTTATAATTCGTATGCACTTAATAATTTCAAACCAAGAAATGAATGTATTAAAAAATAATGAATCTACTGAATTCGTATATGTAGGTATATCGAATAAATAAATAAATGAAAATTAAAATGTGAGTGGATGTGAAAATCTTTCTAACGTAGAAGTGCTATGTTTCCAAAATGTTTCGTCAGTGAAAGTTTTTCTATAACATAGTTCGTTATGGCATCATATAGGGATCGCCATTTTATATTCTTTATTTTATGAAACATCAATACCCATTCCCAGAAAAGTTTCCCTAATCAACTCTTGTACACTTTGGTGAGCGTATGTTAGTTATGGATAATCCGTAACAAATTTTGATGAGAAAGGATATTGAATGTCGCCAAGGCACGTGGATTCAATTAAAATCCCATTCGTCTTCTCATCCTCCATATCCAATTTTCTCCCTTCACGAGGTTATCCATACGTCACTTCCGCATTCAAACTTACATTGACATATTCAGGAGAGTGGTGAGATTACTCGTGTGGAAGACATAGATCCATTCCTAAAAAAAAACATGTAGGTACTTGAAATTAATTTGATATGTTTGACTGAAATACCCTTCAAATATTATTCAGTCCAAACTCTTAATTTTGTCATTGACAGGCCTGTTTCTCCATCTCATGAAGACTTAATATTTGGTTTACGGAGACCATCGGATCTTTTTGATAGAGGATACGAAAAAGCTAATCTTTTTATCTTGGATTTTCTTCCGTTGTAGAAAGAGAACTAAATATGATATCAATCATTGTACTTGTATTTTGAGTTTGAAAAATATGAACCAGTATTTTGAAAAAAATAATTCAGACTGCTCGTATACATAGCATAAAAATACACGGGCTAGTGAGCGGTTAACTCATGTTTATGAAGACAGACAATAGGCTCTAAGAACTCTGAAAACGTATGAACATGAGACTCTAAAATCCTCTCGAATCTTGCAATTACGGCAGTAGATGCTAAAATATTTGATTCAATATTTGCAGTGAAAAATCAACTTTCACAATTATCAACTATCAAACATATAAGTATGAGAATCATCGATTAACTATGTAGTATGTATGTTCAATATTATGTAGAAACAATCAAATTTGTTTGATCTAAAAATACCATGTTTAATGCAAGATATATTTAGTCAATTGTGCATGGACGAAGCTGTTGAATAATATTTTTCCTTGTAAATTGCATTAACAATGGAACGGGAAAGTATGTAAATCATTGTGTATATTTTTCATTAACCTAGATAGTATAACAATGTTTACCGTATTCATGAGCTCTGCGTCATGACAAGAGGCCGTCAAATACACTAGAGTCTACAATCTGAATCTACCCGTTTGCATTCTGTTTCCGGTTGGCTCTCTGATTGGTTGAGATCTCGTAGTATTAAGTCAAATGAGCTGTGAAATTTTATATTAAATGCGAAAAATTAAAAGAATATTATATATTTAATTTATAATAATTTATAATTCAATTTATAAAGCAACTCGCTCACGCGAGTCGCTATTATTATTGTACACAAACTTAAACCTAACCTAAGAATGCAGAAAAGAAACTCAGGGGCTAGACGCTACTGTCAAATACATTATTAATTTCAGCTTTAATTGAAATTGATTAATATTATTATATTCAATACACTAATAACCTAAGTCTAAGTTATTATTTAGTTGTTATTCAAAGATTCCGGGTTTGATTTCCGGTGGAGACACAGTTTTTAATTGTGTTTTTATTCTGGATCTGTAAGACTATTCTTTTCTAGTACTAGTGGCAGATTCGCCAACATAATATATGTACATAGAAAATACATCCGTTCGCAAGTAGTTGTAAACACGCAAAGGGAGGTCATCGACCACAAATAGTGTCTTTACAACAATATTCTTTTTCATCATAATGAACTACCTAGATGGTTGCTTAGTGATAGCGTGTTCAATGACCTCGTTTTTTAATGAACCTCGAGGTTAAGGGTAGGTATATAAGCGGACTACGAATTCATTCATCATTTCTTGAGTGTCTGGTCTACCCGTGAAACTTTCACTAAGCACGTGGGTTGTTATTTTAAATTTATTATATCTGTTGACTTATAATGTTTAATAGTAAAGATTATTTACTGAACATTAATTTATTTATTTTATTTCGTGTGTAAAAAATCAAATAAAACTTAAAATATCGAATTTAAGTGAACCCAATGTGTTCTCATACTCTCATATATGTTTACCTAAGATCAGTTAAAAAATTCAAACTTACTAAAGTTTCTCTTTACCTGGTGGACAGAATCTGTCCTGGGGTATCCAAACACGGCTGGTTTTGATTCCGCCGGTCGATCAAACTTTCCCCCCTGGTGACCTCGTTTATAAATCTACGAAATTGATCATTAACACGTCAAAATAGTATACCAATTCGGATACCTATTTTAACTGTATTCTCTTAAGGAGTCAAGAATCAATTATGTACCAAATGTAGTTGAGTCCTCGGTTCGGTCTTTGCCACTTAAAGTACCTTAAACCTCAGGGACCTCAGTCCACATACCTACTATTATTCCCTTTAATGATCATAAAAAAATATTTAAAAAGTTTTTCTTAAATCATATAGATAAGAGAGGTAATGAAAAAACATGAAGTAGATAGTGTTTTATGAATTACCTACCTGTTATATAAATATGACGCAGGTATAAAATTAAATCCAAAATGTTATTAGGTGGGCGATACAACTGTAAAGAATGGTTACGTTTTGAGTGCTCACTGTTTTAAAGTATAATTATCCGAGATCATAAGAATACAAGCCGTTTTAATGGCCCCTGGCGAAGGTATAATAAAGTAAAAGTCCTAGAATTATGACCGTACCTACAACGAAATATACTACAAATGTTATTTGTATAAAAATAAACGAAGAAATTCATCATGCATAAGTTATTTGAGCTTTCATTTACATTAACATAATGAACATAACACATTCTGTCGAAAAATTTACTGTAGGTGTACAAAGGTTCTGATAAAAGGGAATAGTATCTACCGTTGGTAGGAAAATGAAAGATTTTTGCTAAGAGAAAAGCGAACGCTTATATCAGTAAAGATTCTAACGATTAATTTAATTTAAAGGTGTTCTCAATTCTTAAATTATTGCTTAATACGATTTCCATCAATAATATCTGAAATACTAAACCTAATTTGAACATTGTTAAAAAAACGCCCTGACTGCAATACTTTTGATCGAATAAATCACTCAACATCTGAACATTGACACATAAACTTACGTCTCATTTATTGATCATAAAATATAAGTTGAATTTCGCAGCGGCCGAACTTCGAAATACCTCTCGGCCAAAACAATACGAAATGGTCCTTTTCAGGATTAAACAGACGCGACGCGACGATCGCATAAGCGGGATCAGTTGCAGTTTTCATTTGTATACATTAGTATTTATTTTATAAGATAATTAACGAATATTTTTATAAATTAAGTTTTTTATAGTAAAAAGGATAGGTATGTACTTATATTTTTTTTGTATTTTTGCATTATTGCAACCAAAATTATGTTTTTATGAACTTTTAAATATTGAAAAAAATATTTATAAACTTTTAATATATAGCTCTGCACCAACTTTTTTGTGTTTTATAAAAATATGAATATTAAAACGGATAAATTTCAACGGAATGGACGACTCGATAAAGAGATCGAAAGAAGAGTTATGGCAGGAAACAGAGTGAATGGAGCACTAAGACCAATTATGAATGATCGCAACATATCAAAGAATGCCAAAGTTGCCATTCATAACGCCATCGTAGTGCCAACCTTGACGTATGCAAGTGAAACCTGGACATGGCAGAAGAAGCATGAAAGTAGAATAAATGCAGTTGAAATGAGATCGTTAAGAAGGATTTGTAATAGAACGATGTATGACCGGGTAAGGAATGAGGACATAAGGAAAGAATGTAAGATGAAGAAAGATGTCATTACTAGAATGAAAGTGAACACATTGAGATGGTTTGGTCACATGGGGAGAATGAATGAGGAGCGACTGACGAAGAAAATATACAGAGCGGAAAGGATTGGAATGAGAGGTCGGGGACGCCCAAGAAAGGGATGGCACGACCATGTTAACGAAATTTTGAAAGACGGAAATGTTAGAAGTGTGAGCAATAGACGAATATGTATGAGACGATGCATGAATTTGGACGAGGCGAGGGATGCGTGCCAGGATAGAAAAATGTGGCGTTCGGTTCTCTCTGCCTACCCCGTAAGGGACATGGCGTGATGGTATGTATGTATGTATGATTAATATTTAAACCATCAAAATAAATGGTAAGTTTAATTGAATTTCGTGCAGTTATATTTTTCTTTGCTTCTGATGGTGTATAATTGCGATCTTTTGTTTGTTAATGAATGGTTTGAAATTTGGTAGAGGATTAAGTTTCAAATATTTTGTGTTGCTAAATTATTCGCTTCGATTCAAAATTCGCCAAAGTAAAATGTAATCCAACTGTCGATTTGTTCAGGAGAACTTTGTTCTCTTAACATATCGACAATGTATCAAGCCAGAATACGCGAGAATTGTATGGAGAGGTCTACTTTTTTCACGGCTTTTCCAACTTTGAAGTCAAAAAACACCAACTTAGAGGCTTCGCAGCATATATGTTCCATACACGGATTTACTCAGAATTCGGAGTAGAACATTTCGTGTGTCTGTGTGTCTGTGTGTGTGTCTGTGTGTCTGTGTGTCTGTGTGTGTGTGTGTCTGTGTGTCCGTCCCCCCCTTATAACTTTTGATCCGCTAAATTTACAGAGCCTAAAATTTCAGAATATATAAACAGTTACAGGCCTACAAAACTTTTATACTCGGAATTTTGAATTTTTGTTTCAGTCAGGGGTTATCAACTTTTGAATTTTTATTTTATTTTTCCATATATCTCAGAAACCGTAAACGGTAGAACGCTGAAAATTGGTACAAACATAGACAAATACAAAATCTCAAATTAGTTTTTTCAAAAAAATTCCAGGGTTTCTCAAACATTTTTTATTAAGAAAAATATTATTTTTATGATAAATTTATGAGTTTAACTGCCTATATTTCCAAAACTTTTACAATTATCGAAAAAAGCCGAAACACCCCAACTAGATAATTTAATTTTCTATAAAAAATATAAACATTGTAGTAGAAGATCTCAATTTTTTTTTAACAATTTTTTTAAAAATTGAATTTAGTGACGACATCGCTTCATACATTTTGTATGGCAGTCGCCTATACACAATATGTAAGAAGACTTAATAGTTTGTTACTTCATCTCCAAACATACATACATACCATCATGCAATTTGCATATTCTGGGTAGGAAAAAGGATCTTCTTCCATACTATCCTATCTTGACATACATACCTACATACATATGTTGTATAGAAAACAAAATATCTGAAAATATTCAATAATTTGTATCTATGGGTTTATAGTTTGGTACATATTCTTCAACTATACATACTATCGCTATCGACAGTTGGATCTCATGTGTTACATGCAACTAGTAAAAACTATGTTTTTTTCACTCATAGTTTTTATTACCAACAATACGTTGTGTATTTTCACTTCATTATGATACTTTCTAATTTTTATGTTAAAATATGTAAGTGGGAATATCTGTCGAATCCTAATAGCTGGTGTCCCCTACGTAGACATGTTAAAAAAAAAAAAAACACCATATCTCAAAGACATCAATCCACATTTCTATGTCTACAAGATCTGGATCACATATTTTTTTGATGTCCTAATTTATTAGAGGTCGATACAATTGATATCAATCTCTTCGTGGTAAGATTGACGATGTGCAGTTCCCACTAACGGTTCGACATCTTCTTGCGATCCCCCCCCCCCCCCCGATATTTAACTGGAAAATTTACAAACTCGTGGAGAAAAACATGGAAGTTTTATAGGCGTCGTTTTTGTTTTTCTACTGTTTTTGATTAAATTTCTCGTGTAGTCAAAAGACAAAAATCGTCTTGGAATGGTCGTATTTCCAGTATTGAAATTGTTATAATAAATCCACATTTTCTCTGAGTCGCATGTAAAAGTATTGAAATTTAAAATACGTCTTAGTATTCCAAATCTTATCATTATTAATGACTTTAGCGAGACGTCGAAAGTGAAATTTTAAATGTCAGTGGGAAACAGGAAGAAGCGTAGGATGTTTAATAAGAAGAAAGAGTGTTAAGTTGATAAATCAAAATTATGGCAGGCGAATGATAGAAGGAAAAAAATAATGAAAAAGAATTTTTAAGAAGTTAGTGGATAATACTTATAGTTAAACAAAAAATTGTTTGCACGTGTAAAGTGGTAAGATCTTCTTGATTTCACGTATTTTTTTTTGATCTAACTTATTTCATTTCCTTCAACCAAAATTATATTACTAATGCGATTTTCAGAGTACTAAGACCGCTTTAGAAATACTATAAAGTTTTCAACGAATGGTTGAAATTAGGGATAATCTAAATAAAGAAACTATTTGTTTAAGATAATTTCTGAATATTCATTCGACATCCTTCAATTCCTTTCTTCCTTTCCTCAATGCTGTATTTTTAGTATATGTAGTTATCTGTATCTGTATCTGTATTTTTTAGTCTATTTCAGTTGTTTTTTAAGGTACCTAGAAAATCCTTCCTATCGTTCTGGGGAGCAAGTCTGGTAAAACGACAGAATCAAAACCTTCAATGTTTACCCATATCACGAGTATCATGAGAAAGATAATGCATGCATCTGAACGGGGCTATACATTTATGTCTTCTTCTTTTTCGTAAGTCCTGTCGGGTCCCGATACAGAACGGAACAGGTATTGCACACGCCACTTCCCATAAATTTGTGTGACAATACAAAATGGTCACTGTCAGAGTGCCTAGAGCGCTGTCTTCTTCTCTTTATCAGCCTTCTTTATTCCACTGCTGAAGATATTCCTCTTCCATTTCCTTCCAAATGTTTCAGTTTGATTCCATCTGCATCAATTTTCTTTCCGCCGTCCTGACATATTTTTTTTTATATTTTATTTAAACCTAACAAACATACAGTCATACAAACAAATATTAAAACAAATTCAATTTTAACAATATATCATAGACCAATTTTGTTTGCGGATATTACATTATCTTTTTAAGCTGCACAGTGTAAAACAAATATCTATTTAGAATTTAGTAGGTACTCAAAATTCAGAATAAAAAGGACAAAAAGAGAGAAAGGAAGATTGTGGCACTCGCAGTCAAAAAGGACAAAGCAGGAATCAGCTACCGTAAACCTCTAAGGGTCTCAGAGATGATATTTTTATATTTAATTTTAGTATGTCTAAAAATATCAACATTCTTATAAAAAACATTATAAATTTTACATGCCCTTTGGATGAATGAATTTTGGACATAGTTCTGCAGAGAGGCAATCTAATAGTAAGATTTGTTCTAGTACTACGAAAGGGACAATTAATTGGAAGACTCCCAACAAGAGACTCAGAGTCAACGGCACCATCAATAATTTTATGTAGGTATGTCATGTCTGCAATGGTACGTCTATTTTCTATTGATGTTATTTTATGATGACGAGCAGATTGGATTCTATCATCAAAGGCAAGACGGCATTTATAACCAAGGTGTTTCAAAATTTATTTTGGATTTTTTCTAATCTATCTACATAGGTAACATACTGGGGGTTCCAAACAACTGAAGCATATTCAAGATAGGGTCGAACATATGTAAGTAAAATATAACAATTTTAAAGTGTCACTAGATTGAAAAGGTTTAGATATTCTCAGTATATAACCCAGCTGCTTGAATGCTTTTTCCACAACATCATCAATTTGGGTTCTTAACAGCATTTTTTCATCAAGAGTTACGCCCAGGTCTCTAACTACCTCGCTTTTCTTCAAAGGAACATTATTTATCGTATAGTTATAGGGTATTTGATTTTTTGAACGCGTAAATGACATATCATCGGTCCATCTTTTTTGGGGCCTGCCGATGCCTCTTCTATTTTCCCATGGTCTCCATTTAAGGATTTTTGGGGCCCAGCGCCCACTAACTTGTCTTGCGACATGCCCTGTCACAACCATTTGAGCTCTGCTACTACTCGGGTCCGCCGCGTTATTTATTCATTTCGGATTCTGTCATTTCGACTTACTCCGAGCATTGGGGAGTAAGGATTTCGCAATTTTAAACAGTATTTTTTTTATTGCAGATTATCAACTAGTATCATGCTGAGATTGTATTCTGAATGTTTCATCACAATGTATCTGTGTGCTATGTGCTGCGTGCTTTGTACGGCGTATTTATTTTACTTTATTTGCAAATATGTATATCTAATACTCGCTTAGACCCCATTAGATATTGAAGGATATCTGAATAATGTTTCTCAATTTTTTCAACTGTCAAATATGTCAAAGTGACCCCAAGCTCATGAAACTGTGGCAGACCACATCTCGAAATTTCGAGGACATTGAACTTGCTACCCCCAGCGCAGCACTATTTAAGGGAGTCTACACCTCTACACGTCGTCACTTCATTTCCGTATTTCATCTGTCACTTCACGCCGCCGTTACGACCACGAGACCACTGGTCGCTTCTCGACCACGCCGTCTCGCCGACACTTCATCTCTCGACCCTGCGAGCACGATGGTACTTCACCATGTGAAGATTCGGACACTTCGAACACACCCGCTAACTAGCTCGTTATACCTACTCATCGTGAGAAAGTTCCTTTGTAAGTTATTTCATCAATTGTAAATTTACCTTTAAGCAAACTATTAATTGTGATCAATATACTCATTGTAAATTTTGACCATTCTTTCTTCTTCTCTCTCAAACACTGTCCTTGTGTTCTTATTTCAAATCATATCCTCTTGGGATATAGTAAACTCTCTTTACTGGTAACCCCTCTGGTTACCACATATATTTATAAGTAACCCCTATGGTTACTAATTACTGTTGATTGGTAAGCCCTCCGGTTACCAATCAGCTTTAAAACAATATATTGGAAAATTTTATTTTCAATAAAAAAAATATATAAAATGGCACTGAAGACTTATCAAGTTTTCATAATAAAACATTAAAATATAAAATAATTTAACAAACTCATTTCATGAAAATGCTGTATATTTTCCATACAAAATTTGAATACTTCATAGAATGACTTGTTAGTAAAGAGTTTACCGTTAGCCACAACCCACTCGTTTTTCATTGTAAGCTGCCCAACTCATCCCTATTCTTCTGGATATTTCTGCTGTCTGGTTATCTTTTCCCAGCTCAATTTTATGCCCCAAGAATATATAGCGCGCTGTAACTTTTAATTATTCCACAGACGCGGATTTGAATATGAACTTATTTTCTTCAATCACCTACCTTTTTTATTTTCTGCGTATACACTGTAAAAGAAAAGGCATGATTTTGTAGTATTGAAACAAAATATGGTCAAAATATGATCATTTTTTTAGGCACTGAAATGTATAGAAACGCTCATAGCATCCAGAATTGTGGAAATGAAATTACTCGAAAACTCATCGAGAAAATTTCAATTTGCGATGTCTGGTAATTGAGTCTCGTGTTTTGTGCTTTAGCCAACCTGTATCGCGTATGAAATTTGAGATAGAAAGCTTAACTAAGCTATGGCATGGTACTCGAGTTGCCTCGGGCCACACACATATATTCCAAATGCCAACTAACCTCTTTGTAGTTGGAAATAGCTATGGAACATATTATGAGCCAGGCTTAAAAAAGGTACAGACTCTAACATTAAAATATTGTTTTGACAAAATAGGTATGTCAAATAAAATAAATAATAATAATTAACACGTCTTTGTATCCTGCGCAATTTGCGAGCTATTGCAAGTAGGTATTGCTCTTGCAAGTATTGCTAGTAAAATTAGGAATAATTATTACAAGTATTGTTGAAATTTCATTCAATTAACCGTTTTGGCATGTAAATTTTGCCCTAAACCACTATATTTTGAGTCACTATGCGACATGTTTCGGCAGTGCTGTCCTGCCATCGACCGGCTAGTTGAGACTGAATGTTGATGTTTAGTTTTTGGATGTGTCAGATATGTGGGGAGGTGAGTAGAGGGGGTTGGTGGTGGACGGATTGGTGTCAAGAGGGGCGGGGGTGGTACAGGGTCAGATTTGATTCTGTATAGTATTCTTGTTTTTTTATGGGGAAGGCTGTCAAGAGTGGCGATGTATTGAGGAAAGTGTTATTGTTTATTAGTTTAATGCCGGTGTTTATATGTTTGTGTATTTCAAGTGTTTCCTAATTGTTTAGTCGGTAGCCTTTATATGGTGTTTCGTGTAGTAATTTTAGTGTGTGGTTGTTGAATGCGTGGTTAGTCTCGATTATGTGATTAGCGAATTCTGAGAAATAATTATTATTTAGGCATCTCCGGTGTTCGTTCATTCTTATCTTTAAGTTGAACGTTTATACAGCCCATATCGAGCCTTTGGCCACCGTCAGTATTCGCCTCCAGCTTCTTCTATTGTCTGCAGCAACTCTCCAACTGCCCGGCACTTGCAATTATTGGGAAGCATCCATTCCAACTTCGTCCTCCCATCGCAGCCGCGGTCTTCCAATCTTTCTTCTTCCACCTAGATGTCCACAAAGCTGTGGTTGAATTCTCTGTACATGTCCGGCCCATCTCAATCTGACATGCACAGAGAGCCTGGGAGTCTTATTGATGGCGTACAGCTCATTATTATATCTAATCCTACAGGCGTCACCATCAGACACAAGTATTAGGATTCTACAAAGCACTCTTCTCTCTAACGTGTCCAGCATTTCAGCAGATTTGGCTATAAGTGTCCATGCTTCACATCCATATGTCACAATTGTCCTAATAATTGTCTTCTACAGTGTGATTTTTGTTTTCCTATGGACATTTCTTTATTTGAACACCGGCAAAAGAGAGAAGAATGCTCCGTTACCTGTTGTTATTCTGTTTTTTATTTTTGTAATGTCCTCGTTATCTTTGTTGATTGTGGTATTTGAACCCAGGTATTTGAAGTCTTCCAACAGTTTCGAAGTCATAATTGTCTTTCAAATTTATTGTATTTCCCCAAATATTCGATTGTCTCACCAATCTGATTATTTCTCTATAGTGATTTATTTATTTATCATCTTCATGTACATCAAAGGCGGTTTTGTTGCCATATGGCAATTTCTTCCAACCAACCCAGCAACGTCAAGTCACTTAGGTTAATTTGGTACATTTAAAAGAAAAAAATAAACACAAGAAAGAAAAAAACAAATAAAACAAAAGGATTAAACGAAGGAAAGATGTAGAAGGAAAATTCAGGAATTATTTGACACTTAAATTTTTTTTAGTTTACTTTTAAATATTTTTATAAATTTATATGACGTTGATATGTTATAAAAATATAAAAATACTTGGTTAATGTTCTATTATATTTATTGGATTATTGACGCGTTTCGTGCAAAGCACATCGTCAGAATAATGCTCTACAAGACTGAGACTAGTGGTTATATACAAAATTTATATATAACCACTAGTCTCAAGTTATATAATGCAAATGAATCTATACAAATCTACGTTTTAATACAATGAAAGTAGTTGGGTCACTGGTTGTAGTCCCCTCGAATTTTACTGCTGTCGTTTTCTTTTGTTACAGACCTAATGGACACAGTCAATAATCCAATAAATATAATAGAACATTAACCAAGTATTTTTATATTTTTATAACATATCAACGTACAATGGAGTTCTATCAAGAATTGTCGATCGACTAACTAAACTTAGTTAATTTATATGATGTTTCTTCAGCACGTAGGCCGTTCCATAGTCTAGTTGATTTTACTTGAAAAAGAGCTGAAAACTTCTTTATTGTAAATCGGGTTAGTAAGTGTGGTTCGTTCAGCATATCGAAGAGTAAGACCGTGATATGACCGTAGTGACGTTATTATTTAAATATCGTCGTGAAAAAGGGTTAAAAATAATCGTATCTTTAGTCAACGAAGTATAATTCTACAAGTCGAAACACTACATATTTTTTGAGATTGTAAATGAACCGTATGCAGATAGTCATACTATTCATACCATCACGGTATCTCCCATTATGTGTGGTTACCTGCAAAATGTGTGCGGGTAGGCATAACCCAGTGATGGGCAAACTTTTCAAGGGGAGGGCCAGATAAAATAAAAAATTATCTAAGCGGGCCGAAAAAAAATTGAACAAAACAGATTTCTGTAAGTGATAAAGTTTATTTTTGATTTTTACATCACACACAGCTTATATTATAATAGATTATACATATATTATAAGAAAAAATTACAAAAATTGATTATTCTTTAGAAGAGTATGGCTTATGTGACAGATGAAACTGTTGCCGAGCTTCCAAAAATTGCTGGGATGAGCTGATTCGCAGTGATGAAGCTAAATGAAGCTTCAGAGTAGTAGAAAACACCTGTTCACAGATGTAGGAAGATGCACATATCGCTATTATCTTCTAAGCGTGAGATTTCGAGTTGGGGAAACTTGATTTTGACAGGACCTTGTAGAACTCAATTTTAGAAACGTTCAGAAATAGTTGCTTCAATTCAATGCAGAAAATACCTACATTTTGTCCTATTATAGGTGTAATTTTAGGGGTTATTCGAAACCATGTCGCGGGCCGGTTTGACTACCCCGAAGGGCCGCATTTGGCCCGCAGGTCATACTTTGCCCATGACTGGCATAACCCTATAGAAGGAAACATCAGTCTCGTGAATGAATAAATTAATGAAATTTATTCCTACCTAACAAAGTCCTGAGAATTAAAAATAATGCTTAAAAATCTTCAGAGGATTAAAATTATTTACTAGTGTTGAATTTTGCGAACCAAGGAGGCAAGTCTAGTCAACCGACTTAATCAAAACCATCCATGTTTACCCACAGCCTGAATATAATTATCTTGTCTTATGATAATTACATAGATGATATGGGTATACAGTATACATGGATGGTTTTGATGCCACCTGCTGATCAGACTTACCCCCTCGGTTAAACGGTGAAGTCAAAACCCTCATAATTACCCATATCGTCGATTTAATTATCTTTTGGGGTTCTATAATATATATTAAGTCACGGCCTATCCCTTCGATCTGTTGAACGTACTACACTAATTATCCCCATTCACAATACAGAAGTTTTCAGCTCCTCTTTTCAAGTACAATCAGCTAGACTATGGAATGGCCTAAGTGATGAAGTAACGTCATCTCAATCTATTTAAATATTTAAAGGTAAACTAAAAAAACTTTATTTGTCAAATAGTTCCTAAATTCCTTCTATATCCTTCCGTAACCTCCTTTTCCTCATTGCTATGATCAGTGTTATTTTTATTATTCTTTTTTTTACTTTCTTTTCACTTTTTTTTTATATTTCATACTCTTTTATGTTATTTTTTATCAATTTATATCTCACTTAATTAGTATTATTGTACCAAGGTTGGAAGAAATTGCCTTATGACAATAAACCTGCCTTTGTACACATGTACATAAATTATATAAATAAATAAATAAATAAATAAATAAATAACTAAATAAATAAAAAAATCAATAAATAAATTAATAAATAAATAAATTAATAACTAAATAAATAAATAAATAAATAAATAAATAAATAAATTAATAAATAAATAAATAAATAAATAAATAAATTAATTAATTTATTAATTAATTAATTAATTAATAAATAAATAAAAAAATAAATAAAATAATTAATTAATTAATTAATTAATTAATTAATTAATTAATTAATTAATTAATTAATTAATTAATTAATTAATTAATTAATTAATTAATTAATTAATTAATTAATTAATTAATTAATTAATTAATTAATTAATTAATTAATTAATAAATAAAACACCATACGATAATTATATCCATGATATGGATAATCATAAGGGTAAGTATTGATTTCACGTTTTGACTGGACTTGCCCACCAGGAGTTTCATAAATTCACAAGGACTGACTACAAAATAATAATTCTAACATATCGATCACAGAAGGATTAAAAACATTCGAGGTATTTTGGTTTTGAGTTATCACAGCTTTCTCTTTTTATTACTTTATGTATAAAAAAAAAGAAAACCATTTATGAATACTATAATATACCCTAAGACTTCTTCGCTATTAACAGTGTACACACAAACACCTCATCCTGCCCCACACGACAATTTAAGTACCTGACAACCTGAATCTAAATCCCTGAGGACAAAAGTTTTCTTAATACACCATTTTTATTTATTTTTTTTATTTATAATAAACATGGCATTTTACATACAGAGGTTTGACAACAATAATAAAGGTATATAAAAAAAGATTAAATGCTATACATATTTCAGACAGAGACAATGGAAAGGTACACATACACATCCAAACCATTGACACTCTCTTGCGCTTTGCTGTCAATTAGCGATTTTGCTCTCCAATATGCTAGGGATAATCCCTGTGTTATATTGGATGCAGTCTTTGGTTTTGTAAGTTAAACAACATTATTTTAAAGTGGATTCAGCACAATTGATCATACACTTCCTAACATACATACATGCAATGCACAGGCACTTTCCATACTCACGTAATATACTGAACCATATAACATACACACACAGCGCACGCACACACACACACACACACACACACACACACACACACACACACACACACACACACACACACACACACACACACACACACACACACACACAAGCAAGGTGTCGCTGAGCAAGGCTAGTGTTTGGATGAGGGATATGGTAATTTAAGTGAGATGACGTACGTGTAAATCTTGTTTGTTGTGTTCGTGTTTTATCGGTGTCTTTAAATGTGAAGTAGCAAATAAGGCATTTAGTGTAGAGTTGATGTAGAGTTAAGACTTTGAAGTTTTCAAAAAGGTTTCGAGTAGGGTATCTTATAGGGCGGGACAAAATAATTTTGATCACAAGTTTTTGACTCTTATAAAGATAATCTAATATTGAATTTGCGCAGTTGCCCCAAATAAGAATGCCGTAAGTAATGATAGATTGACAGAGTGCGTAGTAAATAGTTTTGATAGTTTGATGGTCGACAATATTTCTTATACTCCTGAAGATATATATGTACTAACTGACGTGTTCTTTTAGTGACATGTTCTATATGCTTATCCCATCTAAGTGATGAGTCTATGGTTACTCTTAAACATTTGATAGAGTCTGCTCTCTCCAGAGGTAAACAGTGACAAGGTACACCATTATGGCAGTCATGAATAGTTAATGTATGATTGGCCGATAGTAGAGGTCTATTTTTTATGCCAAAAGTAAGATGTTTGGTCTTTGTCACGTTAAGGGTCAAAAGGTTATACTCTAGCCAAGTTTTTACTTTGAGAACCTCTCTTTGCGCGAAAGTAAAGACATTATCCCAAGTATCTGCGTGAAAAATCAATGAAGAGTCATCAGCAAATGAAATAATCCTTCCCTCAATTTCCATATCGCATAATTGATTTATGTAAATGAGGAATAGGATAGGACCCAAAATACTGCCCTGTGGAACTCCATAGTTAATATCTAGAGAGGATGAATGATGATTTTTTGAGTTTAGTAGTCTGTGTTCTATTTTTTAAGTATGTGGTAAACCATAACTCATAGTATGCACTCTCTACATGATACCTGTGTAGAAATTGATGAAAGAAAATTGCTTTGACAATAGACGATCGTATGATCGTATCTCATGACGATGTAACAATATTGATGAAATTATAGACAATATGTGTCAAGATAGAAGAATGCGGTGTTTGGTTTTCTCTACCTACCCCATAAGGAAGATCGCATGATAGTATGTAGGTAAATACTATACATTTACAGCAGTGGAAAGTAAAAAATATACAGTTTTCTATAGAAAAACACATGTACACTATCAATATGAAGTGTATAACTCAATTTTCCCATACGGATGCTAATTTAGTACTGTTGTATATATTTTTCATGTAGGTACCTAAATATGCAATATCACATTTAATATTTTTTATCAAAGAGAAAATATGAACCTACATACACACATAATATGGTAACAATATGAAGTTCATCGTCCCTTTATTTTGGGCTGTACAGAGGACACAAATTTTCACATTTGTGTACCGCATACGGATTACGGCATACACACAAAAACATCACGACGAAACTCACGATACCCATTGAGTTATTGATGTGAAAAATACGCTTAAAAATGTGAATTCATCATTCATCACTTTTCCATAACTGTGGAGAGTAAAAATTCAATAAAATGTTATAATGGATAATCACACGGTAACCGTCAAAACAATGAAGATTTGATTGTGTATAAGAACAGGTAAATTCCTCATTAATAAGTCCTAATTTTGAAATGAAAGCATCTTTCGAAGACAGGCTAATACATGTGCCGTAAATAATGTATCACAGCTTTGCTTATGTTCTGCGGTTCCAGGTTAATTATTCATTGCATTGGTGATCTCATGCGCAATTAACCGAAAATTTCTAGATAATATTCAGTTCCCAAGCCATGTCTCAGCATATAGGTTTGTAAATAATAATAGTCATAAATGTACCTAACAAATATTTAGTTCCGGAAAACCGTATAAGGTTCCGGACTTCTCAGAAAGGTATAACTCGAGAGACTGTGATAACTTAAACCTAGATCTAATATAATATTTTAGTAGGTATACATTAGTAATATACCTGCATTTGTATAGCAAGTATCCTTTGTCTGCATTTTCACTAGAACTGTGCTTTCAAAGCTATTACAATATCCGCTGAAGAGTATAATATTATATTATGGTTGTATTTCAAATAAGACGAAAACTGAAATATAATTTAATGTAAAAGATATTGTTTGATAACTGAACAAAATTCGTAGCAAGAAGAATCTGTCATCATCATCATCAGCCATTATTGAATATTGAATAAACGTTATTTAGTAATAATGTTATAAGATTTAAGTTTTAGATTCAAGACTCCATTAAAAACTAATTTTATATGTACCTACTTACTATTTTGAGTTATTGACAGTATTGGAACTATGACAATTATAATATAATCGAATATTTTTATTATTGCATATGCGCAAACATTGGATTTTTTTCCCTGTCGGGAGTCAAAGATATTTTTTAACAGATTTTTTAATTATCTCAATAGAGACGAAGTTGGAATATTTATTGTAGGAGAACCGGGAAATCAAGGCACCTACAGGGCTTACGACCTGTCATCGGCTGGTTTACGTGATCACTTTATGCGCTTGCGCAACGTTCACCAATTATGCCTTTTAATGAGATCCCTATCAATTCAATTTTTGAAAGTTCTATATATTGTAATACTGAAATTCTTTTCGCATGAAAATAAGGAATTTTTACTACAGCCATCTATGGGTGAAATTATGAACAACAATCTTATTATTTTTATTTATTTTTGTTGGAACGCCATCTATTGAGAGAATTGGTTTTTTGTAAATAATGAAAGCTACAATTCTTATATCTGAGGTGACAATGCATTTTTCGCATAGAAGTCACCCCTGAATTGCGCCAGACTTATAAGGTCATTTTTGTCTTATTTACCTACTTGTACCAATGTGTAAGTAATCGAATATTTTTATTATTGCATATGCGCAAACATTGGATTTTTTTCCCTGTCGGGAGTCAAAGATATTTTTTAACAGATTTTTTAATTATCTCAATAGAGACGAAGTTGGAATATTTATTGTAGGAGAACCGGGAAATCAAGGCACCTACAGGGCTTACGACCTGTCATCGGCTGGTTTACGTGATCACTTTATGCGCTTGCGCAACGTTCACCAATTATGCCTTTTAATGAGATCCCTATCAATTCAATTTTTGAAAGTTCTATATATTGTAATACTGAAATTCTTTTCGCATGAAAATAAGGAATTTTTACTACAGCCATCTATGGGTGAAATTATGAACAACAATCTTATTATTTTTATTTATTTTTGTTGGAACGCCATCTATTGAGAGAATTGGTTTTTTGTAAATAATGAAAGCTACAATTCTTATATCTGAGGTGACAATGCATTTTTCGCATAGAAGTCACCCCTGAATTGCGCCAGACTTATAAGGTCATTTTTGTCTTATTTACCTACTTGTACCAATGTGTAAGTAATCGAATATTTTTATTATTGCATATGCGCAAACATTGGATTTTTTTCCCTGTCGGGAGTCAAAGATATTTTTTAACAGATTTTTTAATTATCTCAATAGAGACGAAGTTGGAATATTTATTGTAGGAGAACCGGGAAATCAAGGCACCTACAGGGCTTACGACCTGTCATCGGCTGGTTTACGTGATCACTTTATGCGCTTGCGCAACGTTCACCAATTAAGTAGGTAAATAAGACAAAAATGACCTTATAAGTCTGGCGCAATTCAGGGGTGACTTCTATGCGAAAAATGCATTGTCACCTCAGATATAAGAATTGTAGCTTTCATTATTTACAAAAAACCAATTCTCTCAATAGATGGCGTTCCAACAAAAATAAATAAAAATAATAAGATTGTTGTTCATAATTTCACCCATAGATGGCTGTAGTAAAAATTCCTTATTTTCATGCGAAAAGAATTTCAGTATTACAATATATAGAACTTTCAAAAATTGAATTGATAGGGATCTCATTAAAAGGCATAATTGGTGAACGTTGCGCAAGCGCATAAAGTGATCACGTAAACCAGCCGATGACAGGTCGTAAGCCCTGTAGGTGCCTTGATTTCCCGGTTCTCCTACAATAAATATTCCAACTTCGTCTCTATTGAGATAATTAAAAAATCTGTTAAAAAATATCTTTGACTCCCGACAGGGAAAAAAATCCAATGTTTGCGCATATGCAATAATAAAAATATTCGATTACTTACACATTGGTACAAGTAGGTAAATAAGACAAAAATGACCTTATAAGTCTGGCGCAATTCAGGGGTGACTTCTATGCGAAAAATGCATTGTCACCTCAGATATAAGAATTGTAGCTTTCATTATTTACAAAAAACCAATTCTCTCAATAGATGGCGTTCCAACAAAAATAAATAAAAATAATAAGATTGTTGTTCATAATTTCACCCATAGATGGCTGTAGTAAAAATTCCTTATTTTCATGCGAAAAGAATTTCAGTATTACAATATATAGAACTTTCAAAAATTGAATTGATAGGGATCTCATTAAAAGGCATAATTGGTGAACGTTGCGCAAGCGCATAAAGTGATCACGTAAACCAGCCGATGACAGGTCGTAAGCCCTGTAGGTGCCTTGATTTCCCGGTTCTCCTACAATAAATATTCCAACTTCGTCTCTATTGAGATAATTAAAAAATCTGTTAAAAAATATCTTTGACTCCCGACAGGGAAAAAAATCCAATGTTTGCGCATATGCAATAATAAAAATATTCGATTACTTACACATTGGTACAAGTAGGTAAATAAGACAAAAATGACCTTATAAGTCTGGCGCAATTCAGGGGTGACTTCTATGCGAAAAATGCATTGTCACCTCAGATATAAGAATTGTAGCTTTCATTATTTACAAAAAACCAATTCTCTCAATAGATGGCGTTCCAACAAAAATAATAAAAATAATAAGATTGTTGTTCATAATTTCACCCATAGATGGCTGTAGTAAAAATTCCTTATTTTCATGCGAAAAGAATTTCAGTATTACAATATATAGAACTTTCAAAAATTGAATTGATAGGGATCTCATTAAAAGGCATAATTGGTGAACGTTGCGCAAGCGCATAAAGTGATCACGTAAACCAGCCGATGACAGGTCGTAAGCCCTGTAGGTGCCTTGATTTCCCGGTTCTCCTACAATAAATATTCCAACTTCGTCTCTATTGAGATAATTAAAAAATCTGTTAAAAAATATCTTTGACTCCCGACAGGGAAAAAAATCCAATGTTTGCGCATATGCAATAATAAAAATATTCGATTACTTACACATTGGTACAAGTAGGTAAATAAGACAAAAATGACCTTATAAGTCTGGCGCAATTCAGGGGTGACTTCTATGCGAAAAATGCATTGTCACCTCAGATATAAGAATTGTAGCTTTCATTATTTACAAAAAACCAATTCTCTCAATAGATGGCGTTCCAACAAAAATAAATAAAAATAATAAGATTGTTGTTCATAATTTCACCCATAGATGGCTGTAGTAAAAATTCCTTATTTTCATGCGAAAAGAATTTCAGTATTACAATATATAGAACTTTCAAAAATTGAATTGATAGGGATCTCATTAAAAGGCATAATTGGTGAACGTTGCGCAAGCGCATAAAGTGATCACGTAAACCAGCCGATGACAGGTCGTAAGCCCTGTAGGTGCCTTGATTTCCCGGTTCTCCTACAATAAATATTCCAACTTCGTCTCTATTGAGATAATTAAAAAATCTGTTAAAAAATTATAATATAACTAATGTTTGTATATCTTAATCAATCGCTTATTTGTTGAGCTTCGAATGACGCTTTAAGACACGTACGTATTGGAATAAAAATTGACTGCGACCAATGTTTGTATCAATATTCCTAGGGTTCTATTAATTTTCCTATAAATGTAGAACCGCTTACGTGGAGTGTTTATACCTATCTCTCATGAATAAAATTTCTGCTGGTTGGTCAAAATACACTCCCCCGAGGCTGCAAGCTACATTCAACCGGTACAAGGATCACAAAACGTGGTTTAATCAGTATTATTATTGTTTTGTATTTAAACTTCAAAACAAGATATCAACGAAAATATATAGAAATAGTTTGCAATATGCAACTACAATATCTATATTGTAAATTTTTAATGTTTGTATGAATGTATGTATGCTGTGCTCTCTTAAACCGTTCATCCGATTGCAATGAAACTTTGGTGAATTGTCGAGCGTATGCCTGGAATTGTTTCTGGATTAAAACATTTTTCTTCTTCTTCTTCTTCGGGTAAGTTCATTTTACCTTTGAAGGTAGACAATCCTGGGAGAAGAAGGTCCAATTTTACTTCCATCTTCGCAGGTTTCTGAATTTTAACTTTTTTCTTCTTCTTCGTCTTCATCGTATATTTGGTCATTTTACATATGAAGGTGGAGTATTCTGGGAAAACAAGGTCCAACTGTCCTTGCATCTCTTTGCATGTCTTCCAGGATGGTTTCTGAATTTAAACTTTTAAACCTACTGAAGGGACGGGTGGTAATGAAGGGAACGGTGGTTCTAAAGAGCCTGAAGGGACGGGAGGTACTGAAGATATTGAAGGAACGAGAGGTACTGAAGGGACGGGTGGTACTGAGGAGTCTGAAGGGACGGGAGGTACTGAAGGGTCTGAAGCGATGGGTGGCAATGAAGTATTTTTTTAATTATACAGGCAATACGAAGTTTGCCGGGTGTTCACTAGTACATAGTAAATATTTATGTAGTACACGTAGAAGATTCTATGAAAATAAAAGCAACGTGTGTTTTTGTTGTTGAAAAAATGACGATTCATATTTGGTTGGCACATTTTTCATGTTTACATTTAATTTTATTAAAATAATTCTGTACAATTTATGTTGAAAGGAAGACGTTAATTCATTAACAAGTATAATATTTTCTTGACAAACATTTTTTCAACATCTCAATAGAGACGAAGTTGGGATATTGTAGAAGAACCAGGAACTCGAGGCACCTACAGGGCTTACGACCTGTCATCGGCTGGATTACGTGATCACTTTATGCGCTTGCGCAACGTTCACCAATTATGCCTTCTTATTGAGTTCCCTTATCGATGTAATTTTGAAAGTTCTATATATTTGAATAGTGTGTAACATTTAACCAGAAAATAATGCATTATTACTATAGCCATCTATGGAGTAACGGAGAAAACTTTTTGTAACGCCATCTATTGAGACATTGAGAAACAATTAATTTTATTTATATATGCGTATATGCAATTTAAAAAGAATATTCAATATAATATTTTCTTTTGTACATGATGTTTTGTATGAATTTTATTTTAACCAATTATTTATTTATTATTAGTTTGGAGTGGGACCCTACGCCCCCGCACTGCGACCATGTTGATCTATTGTGCACCTCCCTTTAGGGATGTCATTTCAATAGCATTCCGGTTTCTTGGATAAAGTCCCATATTTTGCAGATTGAGATGCCTCCCATGTCCCTGGGTCTTAGTATAAAGGCTCCCAGATGTCTGTGCCTGGATTCCATCAGTGCTGGACACTCGCAGATTACATGTGAGGCTGTTTCTTCCTCTTGTTGGTACCTTCTACAGTTTAGTTCATCAGCGATCCCCATTATGTAATGATGTCTTTTCAGATGGCAGTGACCAGTGAATAAACCAGTCATTGCCTTTAGTTGTTCTCTGCCAAGATTTAGCAGCTTCTTTGTCCTTTTCTTAGAGGGCCCTTCGATGAATTCCTTTGCCTGTCGCTGTCCACAACTGGTCTTCCAGAATTCGCTGTGCTGGATTGTTGTCCAGTCTTTATTTGATCTTTTAATCGTATTTGCAGATAGGCCAACTGCAGGTTCAAGTCCTATGAAAGGTTGCCCTGATCCCTTTTTGGCTAGCCTATCTGCTCTCTCGTTTCCTTCTATACCTTTATGACCAGGTACCCATACTAGATGTATTCTATTGTGTTTCCCTAGCCTTTCAAGGTACATTAGACAGTCCTATACCAGTTTTGATGTAACTTGGTATGATTCTAAGGCCTTAAGAGCTGCCTGGCTGTCTGATAAAATATAAATGTTCCCATTTTTGTAGTTCCTATTTATATTCTCATATGCACATTCTGTGATTGCAAATACTTCTGCCTGAAATACAGTTGGGCATTGTCCAAGACTACATGAGAAATTAATCTTGGTTCCCCAGCAATGCCCCCCTGCTCCAGTGCCCTCGCTGGTCTTTGATCCATCAGTGTACCAGATCAATCCCTGCTTATTTGGTTTGTATTCTTTTTTCCCATCCCATTCTTCGTACGTGGGGTAACTGACTGTGAATGGTTTTTGGTAGTGATATCTTGGTAACATTTTGTCTGAATTCATATGCATTAATGAATCCAGTTCTTTGTTCCCACTGAAATTTGTGTGGCCATAGCCTAAATATTTAAGGCTCCATTGGTCATTACAAACTAGTCTGTATAGTCCGAGCCTCGCCTCTGCCTCGATCATTATTTGAAGGGGTGGGAGGCCAAGAAGGACCTCTAAAGCAGCTGTTGGTGCTGTTCTTATTGCACCTGTAATTCCCATACATGCAAGTCTCTGTAACCTTCTTAGTTGGTTCCTGCAGGACACAAGTTCGGTTCTTGGCCACCATACCAGAGCAGCATATGTGATGGTTGGTCTGATTATGGTGGTGTAGATCCAGTGCAGGGTTTTGGGTTTAAGCCCCCATGATTTACCAAAGGTTCTTCTGCATGCCCAGAAAACTCTGCTAGCTTTATTTGTTATGTGATTCACGTGTTGTTTCCAGTTTAGTCCCTTATCTATTATAACTCCAAGGTATTTAACCTGGTCACTAGGTGTGATCTGTTTTCCAAAAAGAGTTGGTGTAATAAACCCTTCTAGTTTCCTCTTTTTGGTGAATGGTACTAGGACTGCTTTATTAGGATTAATTTTCAGTCCTACCTCTTTGCACCATTCTTCTACTGTCTGGATGGCTGACTGAGTTACCTCCGAGACTGTTCTTGGAAATTTTCCACCTACAATGATAGCAATATCATCTGCGTAGCCTATGGCTTTAATCCCTTTTTCTTCGAGCTTAACAAGAAGTTCATCCACCACCAGGGTCCAAAGTAGGGGTGATAAAACCCCCCCCTGAGGACAACCCCTGTTAGTGGATGCCCTAATCGTCTCACTGAAGAGGGTTGCGGATACTATTCTGTCTTCAAGCATTTTTTTGATCCATCTAATTATAGTGTTGTCAATACAATGCCTATTGGCAGCCTTGGTGATCACTTCATGTGAGGTTTGGTCAAATGCTCCCTCTATATCAATGAATGTCCCAAGTGCTAGTTCCTTGTAATATAAGGATTTTTCTATGCTTAGTACTATTTCATGTAGTGCTGCTTCTGTGGATCTTCCCGGTTGGTACGCAAATTGATGTCGGTGCAATGGTATTTTTTTCAGTGCTCCCTCCTTTACGTGCCTGTCAACCAGTTTTTCCATTGTTTTGATCATAAAGGAGGTTAAGCTGATCGGTCGAAAAGCTTTTTCCTCTGTGTAGTTTTCTCGTCCTGGTTTTGGGATGAAGACTACTTTAACTTGTCTCCAATTTTTCGGTATGTACCCAAATGCAAGACAAGCCATCATAATATGGCATAGTGGTGCTGCAAGTACACTGATTCCCTTCTGAAGAAATACTGGCACTATTCCATCACTGCCTGGTGATTTAAACGGTTTAAAAGTGCTAATTGCCCATCTAATCTTTGCTTGGTTAAACACAGTTTTAGCCAGCTTCCAGTCGTCCCTATTGGTTCTAAATTTAGGCCCTATGGTGTTTTGCGACTGCTCTTCCTCATTGAGGTTTGCTATGTACGATCCAGGAAAGTGAATATTAAACATTTGTTTCAGCGTTTCTTCCCCGGTCTTTGTGAACTGGCCATTGGCCAGCCTTATTGTATTGAGTGCATTGGCTTTGTCTTTTGCCATTATGACACCCAGTTTTTTCTTATCTGGAGTACTTTCAATACTTTGGCAGTAATCCCTCCACGTTGCTCTTTTGGCTTTTCTCAGCTCTTTGTTGTAACTGGTTAGGGCTTCCCTGTATGAGTCCCAATTACCCGTTTTCCGAGCTGCGTTGAACTCTTTCCTAGCATTTGTTCTTAGTTTTGAGAGTTCTTTCGTCCACCAAGGCACACACTTTGTTGAATGTATGGGCTTGACAGGACAGTTGTTATGATAAGAGACTAGTATTGCCTGTTGAACCTTGTCAACAGTGTTCTCTATATCTAATGTTGTATGGATTTTTATTTCCATACCCTCTAATTGTTCCCTTAGGTCCCTATTGTATCCCTCCCAATTCGTTCTCTTTGGAGATCTATAGGTATTCAGTGGTTCAATTTTTGATTTAAGATTAAAGCATATGTATCTGTGATCTGAAAAAGATATCTCACTAGATACATGCCAGTTATTAATTAGGTCCCATATATTATCGGACCCTAACGTTAAGTCAATAAGCTCCTCTCTATTAGATATAATAAAAGTGGGTTTATTACCTGTGTTTAGAATACCAATGTTTGTGGAAAACAGGAATTCCATTAAGCTATCTCCTCTTGAGTTGCTGTTACTGCTCCCCCATATGGTGTGGTGTGCATTAGCGTCACATCCGACTAAAAATTTTTTCCAGCAAAGGTATAATCATTAAATAGAAATATTTTAATTTTAAAAAATTAATTCAGTCATGAAAAAAAACGGTAAAGAAAACTTTTTTAAGTGTCAACATATTCCCGATTTATAGTTTGGTCTGGTGGAAAACCATTGCTAGTTTTTGTGTGAAAAATTGATACCACTATTTTCTGCACGTTGGCACATTTCCACCGCAGTATAACGTTTTTTTCCATAACTTGATTTCATATTCAAAAAGTTGAATCAACACGATTACAGTTTATTCACCAACTTATAAATAGGCCACACTGAAGAGTTTTGAGAATTGAACACCTACATAAACATTTTTTTAAAGTAATAAGTACAAAATTTAAAAATAATTTATTTTGGCTATAGTGTACAGTTTTTTTCATCCTATTTTCATTTGTTTCTACATTGCGATGTCGTTTAAAAAAATGGCGTGTCTTTATCACCATTGATTTCACTCGTGTAATTTTCATAGTGAGATTTTCTAAGATTTGAATAATTATGACTTTACAGCTCAGCAGAGCCTCACTCGGCTTTAAAGTGCTTTTGACAATGAAACACCATGCAAGACAATTTAAAGCTGTCGTTTCAATCTCAGTGACGAGCTTCGTGGTGGACGCCCGTCCTGCGCTGTCAACAACAAAAACATCGATGCTTTGCACCATTAATTGAAGCAGACAGATATGAGATTTGGGCATCGTTTATACAATAATCAATCCTATGCAAACATTTGAGTTGGAAAAATCTATGCTCCTTATGGATCCAACACAATTTGACTGAGGCCCAAAAATGTACCTCTTCGCTTCATGCGATGCCATGCTTGAAAGATTTATCTAAGGGATGTTAAATTTGGTGTGAGACAAAGTTATAAATGAAGAAACGTGGATTAATTAAAATCGAGCAGCAATCAACTACATACAATATGGATCTTTCAAAATAAACCAAAACGAATCAAAGTGCTACTAAGCATATGATTGCTTGTTTTTTGGAAAAAAAACTGGACACGTGGCTACTGTTGCTTTGGAATATCGTCATACCATGAAAACCGATTGGTAAAATACCACTTTTTTGGATAGTTATTGACGAGCTCCGTCAAAATGACATAACCACTACATCGTCTTGCACCATGAAAATGTCAGTTCTCACTCGGCCAGACAGAGAAATTAATTTTTGAAAGTAAACAAGTTTAATCAATGAGTCATCCTTCATACAGTTCCAAGCTGGTACTCTGTGACTCTATCTTGTTTTCAATAAAACCAATATAATTATTACATATAAAACGATTTTCATCGTCAGAAAAGGCTGTCGAAAAATATGGAATACATTTTTGAAGGCACCACGGAGAAGTGGAATAAATATTTTAAAAATTGGTTTATTCGTTTGAAAAGTGCGTTCCCGCTAACAGAAAATATTTTGAGACAGTAAATTCATTGTTGGCCATTCATTGTTATTTTTTCTTATTTATTCTAGAAACTTTCAATGCGTCCCACGTATATCTATGAAGTAGAACTATAAAAAAAATATCATTTTGCAGAACAACTCACCGTTGGTTCTGCATTTTATGTCCATTTATATTTTTTACCATAATTTCTGCAATATTCATCTACTTTAAATCCTTCTTTTATATTACAAATCATGAATAATTTAAATTACTTATTTTTTTTCAATATGTGAACCGGAGTACCTACACGTAGATAAATAAATAACTTAAGACAAGAGATGCTTTACAACAAAATATGTATTTTTTGTTACGACATTATGTTCAATTTATCTTTCATCATAGTGCATCTACAAGAGTTTATTATTGCCAATCAGCATTGGTCTTTATTAAATATATGAAAACACGTTCTGAAACCCTAAACCTTAAACAAAACCTTATTATAAACTCCAGGTACGATATGTGTTCTCCTTCCAGGAAAACAAGATTTTTTGATGAGAGGAAATGTTTTAATGAAGGTAAACAAATATTAAGTGTTTTCTTGGAAATAAAAAACAGAGTTTTTGCGTCTTTGTTGTGTTACGTCTTCATTTACTGTGTAGTGTGAGCTTCCTTCAAAATAAAAACACTTTGTATGCGCCAAAGTTGAATATACAACTTTCTCTAGTACCTTATATTATGTATGTTTGTATGTATATCTTTCATGAGCAAACACAAAAGGTTTCTTTTCAAGTTTCAGTCTCTGACTGTACAAAGCTAACGATACTTAGGAGCTGAGCTTTACAGACGAGATCAATATGACTATATTTGACAAACGAAAATTATTAAGTAAACATATTTTGTGTATGAATTTATTGAATAGTCACATTTTTTGAAGATTTTATTACTTACTTTAGGTACTTTTTGTTTAACATTGGCATATGCTTCTCTACGCCATCGGCTGTGTTATATTTCGGCTATTCAAAGCCCCGGTTCCCATCCAGTCAGCCAGTTTACGGCCTCTGGGGTTGCGTCATGGATATCCGTCCATCCTCCCCGGATATCTCCTCGTCAGGCACTCCTCTACCAGGTGTTGGACAGTTTGGTTAATTGCTCCACATTCACACTCCGCAGAATCCCTTTTGCCCTATAATATCTTCATATACTTTAAACTTTTAAAAAAAAAATTGAATAGGTTTGTTGCCTTATAGAATATGCTGCTGAGTATCTTGCTGAAACCTTGGCTATTATCCCGTTTAGATTTATTATATAATAATATTAAATGTTACTTTATAATTTTTTTATAAGCGTACCTATTTCGCATCAATTAGTCAACAAACCGTTTGATTTAAATAATATTTTTGTTTGAAAATACTCATTTTACAAACGATTCAATTAATTTAACTTGCCATTTGCGTGAAATATATTTGATTAATAATAAAGCATTCATGAACTCTTCTTTTTACCTGATGGTGCAATATTTTGAAACAATTATTGAATAAAAGCGTGTAGTCATTCAGGTCCATAAATATATTTTTTTTTGACATTTTTTTTAAACATAGTTCGAATATTATGGAAGAACCAGGAACTCAACTCACCTACAGGACTTACGACCTGTCATCCCCTGATTTACGTGATCACTTTATGCGATTGTGCAACGTTCACCAATTATGCTTTAATTTAATATTGATTCTCGGGCAACTAATATGTACCTACTATGTCAAACATTAATTTAACACGCACCCAATAACAAGTTGCCATATTCTGGAGACTTACGATATTAATCGTCTCACAGATCCAGACTGAAAACACAATTAAAAACTGTGTCTCAACCGGGAATCGAACCCGGCACTTTTGGATCAGAAGTCAGATACCCAACCAACTGAGCCACGAAGGCCGACAAATGCTTTCTTATTGAGTACCCAATACCCATATCAATGCAATTTTGAAAGTTTGATATATTTTAATAATGAGAAACTGATACTGATTGGGCTATGGCGCCAAAGAAGATCTTTTTAAAATAAGCTGTTTTTACCATCACCATCTATGAATTAACGAAGAAACCTTTTTTGTAACACCTTCTATTGAGATATTGTTTTTTTGTAAACATTGAAAGGAACATTTCTTATATATATATATATATATATATATATATATATATATATATATATATATATATATATATATATATATATATATATATATATATATATATATATATATATATATATATATATATATATATATATATATATATATATATATATATATATATATATATATATATATATATATATATATATATATATATATATATATATATATATATATATATATATATATATATATATATATATATATATATATATATATATATATATATATATATATATATATATATATATATATATATATATATATATATATATATATATATATATATATATATATATATATATATATATATATATATATATATATAAAGTGACAGTGTTCTCGCACAGAAAAAAAAGTATCATTGACTCCCAACATGGAAAAAATTAAAAAAAAATATTTGATCCATAAATACTACTTGTATTTATTGTCTTCTCGTTTTGAACGCTTCAACCAGTGTAGTTTATTAAGAAGAGGTATGTATTAAGTGGTATGACACGTTGACCATGACTCTGATAGAGAATAGTATACCAACCCCTTTTCATTCAAAATATTTATATAAAATATCGAATT
Source organism: Molanna angustata (assembly GCA_963576475.1). Taxonomy (NCBI): domain Eukaryota; kingdom Metazoa; phylum Arthropoda; class Insecta; order Trichoptera; family Molannidae; genus Molanna; species Molanna angustata. The sequence continues at coordinate 16,373,108 of OY754981.1, forward strand.
ATTTTATCCGTCCACGTCATAAAAGCAAATCGAAAATAATTACCCTTTGATATAACATATCAGAATAACATCAAACAAATTATTCTTTATTACTACGGAAACCTGATGTAACCTTATTGAAACATGATACCAATCGTATCATACTAAAAAAAACACCAATTTGAAAGGACAAAATTGGACGCTTTTGACCATTAATTTTAATTTTGTATTCATTAACCTTTCCGTGGTGTTTCAGTACCTACCTACCTAATATGTATTTATTCAAACCGGAGCCGGGGGGTAACAAAGTGCGCCTCGGGCAGACGTAAAATATAATTTCAAAAAAATAAGGAAATAGAGTAAGTATGTTTCGCTGAAAATTACACTTCACTTCACTTGATGTGACTATCAGTCATCCAAATATTTTATTATGTAGCCATATCGCCAAATTAAGTTCCTCTTATATCGTTTTTAAACCGAATATTTTTATGAATGCATTTACACAGTGTAAAGGTAACTTTACACTGTGTGTGTGTTAAAGTTACCTATTTAAATTATTTTTAAAGGCTAATTAAATCAATTAAGATTTACTTTCTATAAATGTTTGTATTAGTTATATATATATTTAATATTCAATAAAACGATATATATTCAATATATGTTGTAAACACCTGTTATTGGAGCATTAGAACTACTATGCTGATTCTGTCTATATTATGCATTCTTATGTTCTGTTGGTGTTTCTTTAAATAAATATAAAAAAAAAATAATAAACAATTAAATAAATAAATAAAAAAAAAAAAATAATAATAAATAAATAAATAAATAAATAAATAAATAAATAAATAAATAAATAAATAAATAAATAAATAAATAAATTAATTAATAAATAAATAAATAAATAAATAAATAAATAAATAAATAATAAATAAAAAAAAGTAAATAAATGAATAAATAAATAAATAAATAAATAAATAAATAAATAAATTAATTAATAAATAAATAAATAAATAAATAAATAAATAATTAAATAAATAAATAATTAAATTATAAAATAAGTAAATAAATCTAAAGTAATAAAGCAATCAAAATGTTAGTGTATGTGTGTGTGTATGTGTGTGTGTGTGTGTGTTTGTCTCACGCCTTCTGAAAAACCAAGAGCATCTAAAAATCTAATTTAAGTGCGAACATGTACCAGTATACCTGATGCAGTGTCACGCTAAAAAGAATGCGATAAAAATGCTGAATTTTAAAAATATTTAAATAATTATTTTTTTCATACAAAATTTTCCAAGTCATATCTGTCAAAAAAGTGTACATTTTGCACGCAAATATCTGTTAGTTTAAAAGTTAGAAGTAGGTATTTACACAAAAAAAATATATTTTGAAGTATAACTTAGCGTTTAAGTGAAAAACATGGTGAATATTTGGTATAATTATAATGTTTAACTTATTTTTAAAGTAAGCCTTTTGTACATAAACGCCGCCATTTTAATATCTTTTCATACAATATTTCATTTTCCCACCGAATGAATATGTTCTTGAAAATAATAAACCTTTGAAATAAATGTAATTATGAAATAATAAAATGAAACACAAGACATTACGGCAAGTTTTAAGACATATATTGTAAAAATGTGTTATTTATTAGTAAAGATATAGGCATAATAAAATTGCATAATTTGTAAATAATATTTGATTTTTCTGACAATTTTCATTTTTATGGCATCGAACAAACCAATGTAGGTACCTACATATTCAAAAAATGTATCCGAACCATTCGATATTACTTACGTGTTCGAATCGTTTCCATGGCTACAGAAAGAATGTGATATTCAAATAAAATTTGTTAGGAATCGAATTTATTTAGAAGGTTGTTGTAGGTAGGTACCTACCTAATACTATTTACTTACAAATCAACAATAATATACCTATACTGATTTCCTATAGGAAAATTATTTTATTTATTTATTTATCAACCGTTTGTCCGATTATAATGAAACTTTGGTGAATTGTCGAGCGTATGCCCAGGATGGTTTTTGGATTTAAACTTTTTTCTTATTCTTCTTCTTCTTCGTGTATTTGGTCGTTTTACCTATGAAGGGGGAATATCCTGGGAAAAGAAGGTCCGACTGTCCCTCCATCTCTTCACAGGTCTTCCAGGACGGGTTCTGCATATAAACTTTTTTCTTCTTTTTCTTCAACGTGTACTTGGTCATCTTACCTATGAAGATGAACTATCCTGGGAGATGAAGGTCCAATTTTCCTTCCATCTCTTCGCAGGTTTCTGGATTTAAACTTTTTTCTTCTTCTTCTTCATCGTCTATTTGGTCATTTTACCTTTGAAGGTGGACTAACCTGGGAGAAGAATGTCCAATTTTCCTTTCATCTCTTCGCAGGTATCTGGATTTAAACTTATTTCTTCTTCTTCTTCTTCATCGTGTATTTTTGGTCATTTTACCTATGAAGTTGGAGAATCCTGGGAGAAGAAGGTCCAACTGTCCTTCCATCTCTTCGCAGGTATCTGGGTTTAAACTTTTTTCTTCTTCTTCGTGTATTTAGTCATTTTACCTATTAAGTAGAGCATCCTGGGAAAAGAAGGTTCTTTCATCTCTTCGCGGTTCTTCCAGGATGGTTTCTGGATTTAAACTTTTCTTAACCGACTGATGGGACGGGATGTAATGAAGGGAAGGGAGGCACTAAAGGGCCTGAAGGGACGGGAGGTATAAAACTGCCTGAAGGGACGGAAGGTACTGAAGGGCCTGATGGGAAGGGACGTAATGAGGGATTAAAGGGACGGGAGGTACTGAAGGGCCTGAAGCGGCGGGTCCTGGAGTCTAATTATTTTTCTTCTTAATTTTATGTAGACCTTTAGGGCAGTTTTTATACAAACTATTTCCTATTGTCTAATTCATCTTCTTCTTCTTTTATGTATACATTTGGGTCATTTTTTTGTAAAAATTATTTCCTTTAGTCTAATTATTATTCTTCTTCATTTAAGTACGTAGACTTTTGGGAGAGTTTTAATACAAACTATTTCCAATAGTCTTATTCATTTTCTTTTATGTAGACCTTTTGGTCAGTATTTATACAAACTATTTCCAATAGTCTAAATATTCTTCTTCTTCTTTTTTGTAGACCTTTGGGTGAGCTTTTATACAATCTATTTCCAATAGTCTAATTCTTCTATTAGGTATATGTATTTTTACTTATTTTATGTAGACCATTGGAATAGTTTTTTATACAAACTATTTCTTATAGTCTTATACTTATTTTTCTCTTTTTTATTTAGTCTTTTGGGTTAGTTTTAAGTCTAATAGTCTATTGTGCAGAAATATTATTAACGATATGCACACTTGATGAAAATACATATGAAATGAATGGGATGTGACGATATAACCTGCACTAGAATCTTTTCAATACTTTTGTTTAATTAAATTTAAACCATTTATATCATCCTATTTTGAATAATTTTCAACACCTAATATTTAAAGAATGGGGGTTGTGGCCATTACTGAACTCTTCACAACATTTATATTCAAATTAAAAACTATTTACTATAGTTCAAGTCTTCTTCTTCTTCGTTAATGAAGACTTTCAGTCAAATTGAGCAAAAATATAATGCACACTTGATGAAAAAATATAAAAACGAATGGGATGTGACCAATACTAGATCTTTTCAGTACCTACGTTTGTTTAATCAAATTTTAACCACATCCCAACATCCAAAATTACTAAATTTTCAATAGGTACACATTACAATTTGTTTTCGATGATAATATTTAAAAATGGGGGTTGTGGCCAAACCAATCTCTTTACAACGTTGATAAACAGTCATATTTAAAACCATTACGCATAGTCCATGCGAGCAAAAATTGTATAAATATTATACTTCATTCACACTTTATAGCAATATATAAAAAAGAATGGGTTGTGGCCATCACTTGAACATTTTACAATACTTAAACTCAATCAAATTTCAAACCACTTTTCATAGTCTGATATTGCAAAATAATTGGGTGACAATATTATAAAAACGATTGCTTTTTCTTTCACAATTTTACATTCTTGGCCAACGGCGGGACATAAAAGCTAGTGAATAAATAAATAAACAAATGGATATAATTAATATATAGTGTTATATATGTAATACCTTTAGATGTCATAGAACTCCATATATTATGATAATCATATCCATGATGTGGGTAATCACTAGGGTTTTGATTTCGCCAGTCGGACCAGGGGGCCTAGACAACGTGTCATTTAAGCTAAGCGTTATATCGCTAAGCGATAGTAAATGTATGAAATTGGTCGCTATGACAACACGTGACAGCCACAAATTTCATACATTTCTATCGCTTAGCGATATAACGCTTAGCTTTAATGGCATGTTGTCTAGGGGGGCAGATTTGCCCCCCTGATCAAATCACTGATTTGATCTGAGATGTTGATTGATAAACGCAAACAATGCGTCTTATTTTTCCAACTGTCAAATTATTAGGGTCTAGATACCTCAATGAAATATTTAAATATACTTTATTTGATTTGTCTTATTTTACGCCCTACAAGTGCAGCGTTTGTAAAAAGACACCCGTCTCGGCCCTGATTCACTGGTGAATCAATGTTTGGTAATTATTTACAAGTGGTATAAGTCTTCAATTTTGCTGATTTTTTTTCTATAGATAGATAAAAATATATAGATTACGGGAAAAATAGTAATTTTCCCGGGAAACGCCTAGAAAAATTAAAAAAAATAAAATTGCAATGTATGAAACCTTGTACGATTTAACGACACCTATCGCCGAGATTGCACGTGACTATTTTCTCATTTGAAGTCAAATAACCAACAATACTTTTATTAAATCACAATGTACACATTATTAACACGCAAATTATCTATAAACATTCGATTTTCACGATCAAAAACCAGAAAAATCATTACCAATTTCTTATTTTTAACGTTTATTAAATACGATTAAATACGCGAGTTAATACGACAACTGCGACATAAAACTGAAAACTAAACCACAGATAAATGCATTCTACAAAATATATGACAGACAATATTTGCGAAAAAATATCAGTTTAAAAATATTAAAACTGGTAGGTACCATACAACTACCTAAATTTGTTATTAAATATAATTTATTTGTAAATTATAAACAAATGCGAATACATCATCAAAATTATAATAATAGGTTGGTTAATACAAACCTAACCAACCTATTTTAAGCAAACTTTTGGTAAAAATTGGTTAGGTTAGGTTTGTATGTATTTATTATTGCGACTCGCGTGAGCGAGTTGCATTACATACTGTCACTCAATGTATAATGCAACTCGCTCACGCGAGTCGCAATAAAAACTAAATAAAAACCTAACCAACCTATTCTAAGCAAACTTTTGGTAAAAATTGGTTAGGTTAGGTTCAGTGTTAAAAAAATTCAAGACCTGAAATGTAAGTAGCATTTACATATTTTATAACCTTTTTTTTGTAAACTTTATTAATTTTCGATATTTCATAGAATTTTCATTTAGTTCAGATTTTCGCGGCGTGTTTCTATACTAACAATTAGTTTGAATATTCGCCCATAGATGTCAGAAAAGCAACTATTTGCTTGGGAAACTTCATATATTTTTCGTAATGTAATTTTATTTTTTTATAATTTTTCTAGGCGTTTCCCGGGAAAATTACTATTTTTCCCGTAATCTGTATATTTTTATCTATCTATAGAAAAAAATTCAGCAAAATTGAAGACTTATACCACTTGTAAATAATTACCCAATATTTTATTTTGTTTCCGAAATATTTTTTTTTCGTTATTACTCTTTCATTAAATATCACACAAATATTATTTAAATAAACATAAACAATTATTGTGGTAATACCAAATGATAAAATAGGCACGTTGTGTTTTTTTAATATATTTTTTCAGATTTAAAAAATATTTACTCGAGCAAATATTTATTTACTGTGTTTAATATAAGGCATTATATAAGTAAATATTGCTTCTCAAACAACAAATTTTTGCCAAATTTTTGAGACTTGAGAGTGTGATGTTTACCGTGTCAAAAACCAAGGGCAAGTCTGGTCAATCGGCGGAATCAAAACCATCCATATTTACCCATATCATGGATATAAATATCTCATGGAGTTCTATAATATTTTAAGATGTGACCTGACTTCTCCATCAGATTGAAAAGACAGTGAAAAAATCTGTCTTCAACAGATATCCAAACCGGAAACAATGAATAATATTATAACTTAATCTTGAGACATGAAGTTTTTAAGAGAATTTTTCCTTCACATATTCCAACTTTCGATTTGTTGAATAACTTATTTCTCTTAAAATACTTTCAAGCCATGACCCGCGAAATTTGTATGGCCAGGTTCATATTTTTACGGTTTTTTCAACTTTGAAGTAAAAAAAACTTATAACGCTTCGCAGCATATATGTTATGTACCTATATGGATAAACTCAGAAATCGGAGTAAAATATTTATTGTGTGGTGTCCCCCCCCTCCCCCTTATAACTTTTCATCCGATTAATACACAGAGCCTAAAATTTCACAAAACATGGAAAGTTATAGGCCTACAAAACGTTTATACCCTGATTGAAACGAAATTTTGAATTTTCGTTTCAATCAGGGGTTATCAATATTTGAATTTTATTTCATTTTTCCAAATATCTCAAAAACCATATAATATCTACGGGGACTTTAAATATCCTGATACTTTCTTCATACATACATACCATCAAGCTGTTTACATATTCGGGGTAGTAGGTAAGACTTATCTCCACAGTATCCTATCTTGACAGAGGTAACTACATGTTTTGTATTGAAAACAAAATATCTTGAAATATTTAATAATATGGATTTCAAGGTATATATTTTGGTAATTTTTGATAATATTCTTCAACCATCACTTGTCGAGGTTATGTAGTGATGGTAGAGGGAAGGAATATTGAAAGAGTAGATTCATACATTTACCTCGGACATAAGGTAAAGCTAGGTGGAGACAATCAGGAAGCAGAGATCGAACGCAGGCGGGGCCTTGCATGGGCTGCATTCGGTAAACTGTCGTATATTCTCAGATACAAACGATTTCCAAACCACTTGAAGAAAAAAGTATTTGATATGTGCATCCTCCCAGTACTGGCATACGGTTTTGAAACTTTTATTTTTACAAAACGTACAGTATAGAAACTCCGAGTAACGCAACGAGCAATGGAGAGGAAGATGCTTAACATGAGTCGCAACGAAAACGCAACGAATGGATCAGAGAAAGAACAAAAGTTACCGATGTTGCATACAAGGTAGCTGCCTTCAAATGGAATTGGGCTGGCCATGTAGTAAGGACAGCAGATGATCAATGGACCAAACGTACCCTGGAGTGGCGACCGAGAACTGGACGCAGAAACCCGGGCAGACCGCAAACAAGATGGTCTGATGACATAAAACGAGAGACAGGAGGTCACTGGCACAGGGTGGCGAGGGATAGGAAAGCATGGAGGTTGAAATGGGAGGCCTATGTCCAACACTGGACGAATAATGGCTGATGATGATGATATTCTTCAACTATACATACTATTGCCATGGACAGTTGGATCTCATGTGTAACAATATGCAACTAGTTCATAGAATAAATATAGAGAACCTTTTGAAAATTCAAATCAGTGTGTAGTTAAAAATATTTTTCCTCACATGCATACCTACCTCGTTTTTCTCACATGATATACAATTTAAAGATATTAATCTATGATTGCCAATTACTCAAGTATACGATATTATAGAAGTTGATATAATATTTTAAAAACCTATCTGTAGTTTTGAATGAAATATGTGCTTGTTATTGTCGGTGTATACTCTCTTATGTACAGTTATGTTTATTTCGACGAGAATTCGACAACAATGTTTGAGAGAAATCTTTTAGATGTTTTTGACATGCAGACTTTGTCTGTATATCAAAAACATATAAAATATCTTTGTCACGAGAGCAACTATACAACTCTTAAGCTTAAGACTTTTTGTCCCAAAAGGGTGCATGTTTGTGTTTACTTTCAGAGAACGATAAGCCTTTTGAAGAACTACATATTATCTAGCTCAGAGTTTATTACTTCAATGGATTTATATATTGGGAAATAACCCATAAAAAAGTAGGTACCATTATTAGTTGTACTGTTTCATAACGGCAAGCTCTCTATGTCACTTTTGAGTGCAGTATCTTGAATACTTAGAAAATCATACTACATTGTTATTCATGTGTTCCTTCAGAGTAATTTCATTCCCTATAAGAGTAATGGTGAAGAAAAGACAAAAAATCATTATACAAGACATAATTTGCTTAAGTTGAGAATGCAATCTTACTGACTGAATTTATCTTTTGTTCACAGATCAGTCGCATCTCAATTAATACTTGGACAATCAGTCATGGCTGAGACATACGACCAAGTGACGATTTACTTCAGTGACATCATAGGCTTTACCAAAATATCTGCAGAGTCCACTCCGTTGCAAGTTGTTGACCTGCTCAACGACCTTTACACGTGTTTTGATTCCATCATTGAAAACTTCGATGTTTATAAGGTTAGTTGATTTAATTTCCTATACTCTGTTTTTTTATTGTTTGGTTAAAACTCGACAATAGTATTATTTTCTTGAAAAAAAATAAATTGAAAATAAAGTGGAATAAATGACCCAATGAAACCTATGCGTGGAGCATAAAATACTACAACCTATTTTGGTAAAATCAAGAACACCCTTCTAATAATCTCGTATCTTGGTTAGTTGGAAAAAAAAATCCTAGGGGCAATAGGCCCGCCAGTGTGCAATATACTTGATTATATTATTTACAAAAAGATAAATATATGCATATAAACCGGTGATAAAATCGGCGATAGTTAATGTCGGCTGATTTACTTACGTGCTAACATTTTAACATGATTACTTTTATTTTTATACTCAGGTTAATAATCGACTGATTAACTTACTTGATTTCTTTTTTGTTTATTATCGGCTGATTCACTTTCGTGATTATATTTTTGTTTATAATTGGCTGATTTACTTACGTGATTTCTTTTTTGTTTATACTCAGCTGATTAACTTACGTGATTACTTTTTTGTTTATAATTGGCTGATTCTCTTACGTGATTACTTTTTTGTTTGTAATCGGCTGATTTACTTGCGTGATTACTTTTTACGCCAGTACTAATTATCTATTTTATCAAACTCTCGTTCAATGTAATATTTTTAGGTGCCTACATATGTCATTCATGTAAAATCTTATAATTTAAGAGAAGGTGGTGAATGAAGTTTATTTAGGTAGGTATTGAAGTTATAATAATAATAAGTTTTTATTCCAGTTCCATATAATATGTATCTCCACTTAAAAATGGTACGGAAATCTGGATTTTATGGACTCAAATTTCATTACGAAATGCATGGCTACCCAGTAACAATTCAATTTAATGGTCCAATGACATTTCAATAACGGGAAAAAACTTTAAATTCCCAGAAATCCCTTAAATGAATTCGTTTTTGCAATATCACGAATTTCCGATTTGTTTATAAGTAATTGAGAATTTTGTAAATGTTGATAAGAAATTTAGGAAATCCGTGAATCTGATTTTCATCTGCAAATTCTTGCTCTCTGAGAAAATTGAATTAAGATTAAATTATCATGTCACATTAATTTGCCTTCAACGACTTACTATTGAATCAAATAATACCTGTTAAGTGAATTAAGACTATTCAAGGCGTATGAGTTCTTTCAAGGGTTTTTGAATGAGAAGATCTTTTAACCTGATTTCAAATGACACCAGAAAGGCAAGTCTGGTCCAACCGGCAAAATCAAAACCCTTGTGATTATCCATATCATGAATATAATTATCATATGGAGTTCTATGACATCTTAGATCTGCAAATAGGTACAACCTATATATTATGTGTCCTGTAAAATATACCTTATAATATGTACACTGCTAGCCCTAGAACAGGTATACCTAGTTGGGCAGAAGTTATCTATTTTTAATGACGATTATTTAAATTGTGTTATAAATAAATAAAAAATAAACCTTAAAATTTTATAGAGCTCCATAATATAATAATTATATACATGATATGGGTAATCGTGAGGGTTTTGATTTCACCGGTTGGACCAGACTTGCCCCCCCCAGATTGCTAACTCAAATTAAGTTGCAGCTTACTTTTTATTTATTTATCACACAAATGCATGTTGAAATAAAAAAATATTGATAATCAGAACAAATGTCAATAGAAGTTGATTTACGAAAACTATTTCATCTGTCAGTTAACTTGTTAACTTGTCAGAATTTGCTAGAAGTATTCAAACATAACAAATTACTTACTAATAATCAAGATGTAGAACCATTGAAATATATTGTTATTCATTACATTTTGAAGCTTTGTAAGGAAATGCTAGGTAACCACACACCCCAAGACACCCCGATCCAAGTCCCTGTCCCTAGGGACCCCGGTGTCTGAAAAATTTTGAACTGACTAAGAACGAGGTGTGAAAGAATCGAGATCCTTTTGGCGAGATGGTGAATGTCGGAGAAGAGAATAACCAAGGTGGATTTTGTTCCTGCGGCGTGAAGTAGACGGTGGCACATCTGTTGGAGTGCCCTCTGGTGGAGGCGAAGTGCACCGAAGGGGAGTTATAAGAGAAGCCAACTGGAGGATCATCGCAATCATGACATATTAGTCTCGGAAGGGAATTTGAAATATATGATCCTTAATTGAGACAATCTTATACTTATATTTAGTGCTACTTGTTTGCTAATGTGAATCTTTAACCTTTTGAACACGCACAATATAATTAATTCATAAGTATTTTTTAACAGATTTTTAATTATCTCAATAGAGACGAAGTTGGAATATTTACTGTAGGAGAACCGGGAAATCAAGGCACCTACAGGGCTTGCGACCTGTAGGTGCCTTGATTTCCCGGTTCTCCTACAGTAAATATTCCAACTTCGTCTCTATTGAGATAATTAAAAATCTGTTAAAAAATACTTATGACTCCCGACAGGGAAAAAAATTCAATGTTTGCGCATGTGCAATAATAAAAATATTCCATAATTAATTCATATTTTCGTAGTAAAGAGTGAATTATTATCCAGTTGAGCAGATGTATCATCCCCCAAATATTTCTGTAATTGATTGGGTGACTTTCAAAAACAACAATCAAATATTCAGAAATCCTAATATTACCTCCAAGAATATATATTTCTCGGTAAAGAATATTTGATATGAAGTATCTGTCAAATGAAATTTGTTTCTATAGAAATACAATTTTGTAATCCATTTGCTTATCAAGACAAATGTAATGATGTTTACACTGTTGATGTCTATCACAAAAACAAACAAAATAAAAGATTGTGTTTGAACACTTTTTATTCCATTTCATGGATTTTTATCAAAATTAAAATAAACATCCATTTGTTTTTTTAAGTTCGACACGAAATGAATTAATGAATAAAAAAATATTTCCGCCTGTGTTTTTATGAAAGCGAGAATCTCGTGGTTCATGAGTAGGTATCCTACTTGAGGAAATACAGACTAGGGATTGCAATCCAGCAGCGTTTTCAATCCAGCAGGGAAGAGGAATGAGAAAAGAGAGACTAGGAGGACAGGATAGAGGGACATTGTTTGCGCATCACCTTCAGAACATCATGTCTAAATCTATAATATTTCGCGTTGAATATGTCTATCTCAGCTGAAAATGTATTGTTATATTGGCTGCATATGCGAGTAATTGCGGAATTTTTCCTGATATTTGTTCTACTTGTTGGAACATGAAGTAATTGGAGTCTGCGAACCATATTTTAGTCAATATAAAATAGTATGAATTAGTCATACATCTCCTTAATGTTAACCCGTAACCACCTGACCCCGGTCTCAGAGATTTCGGTACTTTTATTTTTGTATAATTTTGTTACAATGCACGCCATGCAACTGTGTGTCCATGTACTTTTTACCCTCCCCCGCCAGTATGCTCCGTGCGATCGGCAGCTTCAAACGTGCGCGCATTTAAGTATTACAGGTAATTATATTTCTCGTGCGGTACGTGAGACCCCCGTGAGGTGGTTACGTAACTTCGTCGAATCCTAAAAACAGATCAAAAAGCTAGCACATCAAACACTACAAGTTCCGAATAATTTGACAAACGCAAGACATGTCGATCATGTGAACATAAAAAGAAAAGAAAAATTGCTTACATGTGTTTTTTATGCAAAAAACCAATTTGCATTGAATGCAGTCAAAAAATGTGCTCTGATTGTCGAAGCAACTTGTAAAAGTTAATGGGTAGTAATTTTGTAATATTAGTGCCTTGATCGTGCCAAAAATTGTTTATTGATAGAGATTATATATCGAACTTATAGTAAATAAATAAAAATTACTAACTTGAATTAATTTTTTTTTCTGAGATATCAGTTTTTCTAAGTTCCTACTTTTTTTTACTAAAATTAGTATACATTATTAAGTGTTGAATTTTGATATGTAATTTTGTTGTTTTGCATAGTATAACGACTAATTATGAATAAAAATATAATGAAAATACAGATAAGACTTAAATTTATGGATATTTAAAATGTAAAATATGGAAGCGGTCTCCAGGACCCCCGTCAGGTGGTAGTGTAACTGAAAAATAGGTCAGGTGGCTAAGGGTTAATTATTTTGTCGTGCAACATAATGTTATGTGCAAATCATTTCTCCATGACGATGAGTTTTTTTTTTCAATATTAAATCATAAATCTCTAAATGTCTTGCATGGAGCATGTCTTACATGGAATTGGAATCTTTATGTTTTAATAAAACAATGTAGTCTTTTTCGCCATTATTTGGAAAATGAATCGATTGCGGAACCGCAGCGCTCTAATTAGCCGAAAAATGTGCTGGATACAACTGGATCCAGCAACTTCAATGCCTAATTCAGACACATGTACCTACCTACCATGATGCATGTTTCATAACCTCCTACACTAAGAAAAATATAGATAGATTTTCTGATTTATATACCAGAATTCCTTTAAAAAATCAAAAGTATAGATATTCTGTTGTTATAATCTCACTTAAATTTCTCAGAATGAAGCATTTAAGTCGATTTAATTTTTAGGATTATTCTAATACGCCAAACTTCTATTTAGATGATGACCTAAAACTGGAGAAGCATTTAATAATATTAAATAGTATTATTCAATGTTTCTCCATCTAGTCCTACGTATTGATTTTATACAAGGAAAACAATTCATTGAAATTTTTTAATGTAATTTTTCAATTATATTTAAGTATCATAATTTATTTATTTCACAAAATTTATATTACATAATATAAACCCCACTAGGTAAAAGCCTATTCTAAGACTATTATTTTTAAACACTTGGCTATTTTTATTCGAAGGTTTTAAGAAATCCTTTCTTATACACGCCAGCAATGAATTATTTGAAGTATTCATTCTTTATAAAATAGAAAATCCCATTAATACAAAATACTTGGATGTATTTATAGTGTTCGAAAAGGCCAGCGATTAGATATAAGTGATTGACGTGGCATTTTCGAATACCTACTGTAATAAAAATAAACCTAGAAAAAAACATATATTCTAGATACAAATGAATTGTTTTCTAATGGATTCATTTATATATAGCTCATAAATATGGATCTCTGTGTTACAATAAAATTTACAGATATTTTTTTTTTAATAATCATTTTTTTTGTTTAGCAAAGAGGTGGTAAATTTTTCATAGAAAAAGCCATTTGTTTTGGAATATCGTGCTATTTCCTTTTTACTTCTTACTATTTATCCTGTTTAAATAATTTTTCCCGTTTTATTTACTTTAATTTATTTCAAATGAAAAGCAGTTTCATTTGCTGGAGTAGATGTGATCTATATTGTAATATAAAAAATAAGTAACGATTAAGTAAAATAAATTATTTTATTATTTATCGGAAAAGACTTAAGTATTATCGAATACATAAAAGCTCTATGTAGGATTATAAATGATCATTATTTTATCGTTATTATTGTTTACTCAAAATTAAATAGGTATATAGATACATTTAATCCTCAAAGCTTTGACTAATTAAGTAGATTTGTAGCATGCAGATGTTCTTCTTCGTGTTCCTACGTTAACATATAAACTCGTGTGTAATGTGTATAATTTGATCATAATTAAGTATGTAACATAAATAATCGTCGTGTAATTTTGAGTTATGAACATCTTGTTATCCCAATCTTGTATAGTGAACATTGGTTGCTTAGGTTACATTGAGTCTGGAAATATTGATACAACGTGTTTATTTATCCAGATATTGAATATTATATTTTTGCGATGAAAGGATATTGTTAAAGGTAAAGGTATCGGGAAAGGAAAACAAATGAATCTTTTTCTTGTTGTTTAAAGTTAAAAAACCTATTGGAATAGTATACTTATTTCAGGAAGTATACTATTCCAGCTAACACACAAATTAGAATAACATATAGGTAGGTTTAATGCGTGTCCGATAAATTGACTGTGCGCACTGTGCGAATGGACACTTTACCGTGAGAATAATTGACCATGGAGACAGTTGACCGTAGCGACAATCGACCGTGGGGACAATTAACCGTGGGGACAATTGACCGTGGGGACAATTGAACAATTTTCCGGACGATTTTTTTTCCGTATGTACAATTTATCGTGCCAAGACTATTTTGTGTATCAGCAATCTCTTTATCCTTTTCTTTTTTAGAAAAGTCACCACCCAAGTTTAAGCAGGTCACTACAGAACTACGAAAAGTTGATATTTTAAAAAAAGTGAAATAAAATGAAAAGAAAAGGAGGACCACGTGGGTTGTGAAACATAGCAGGGTATTAATTAGACCCAAAGACCTTATAATAATATATAGACTTAGTATATAAGGTCTTTGATATACATAGACAGATTGTTAGGTGACTTTAGTATGAAACTTTTCATACGTACCTGCGGGGGGATGTGGGAGGGTTGCGGGATGGGTATTCGGGTATATTCGGCCGCGTCCGGTATACATCGTAGAAACAGGCCACTCCTTTCAATTCTAACAGGTAAAACGGTAATATATCTAGTCAATTTTTGAATACATACCAAAATCAATTTTTATATATACTTAATACTGTTCTTAAATCGTTCGGTGTCGTGTACATAGATCACCTTTATTATTTCTTTGATGGATATTCGTTCATCGAAAATGGGGATAAAGGATAACATAACATGTGTTTGAAAATATTTTTATTGGGAAATAATACATAGTACAACACATAATATTCTTAATTATTGAAATTAAATTAAAGATTTTTACAGAATATTAGTAAATTTTACAAATATAGGCTTATAAATTAATTTCAGAAGATTTAAAATTAGTGCGAACGAGAACGATCGTATAATAATAATATATGTATATCAAGATAGGATAATATGGAGGTCGGTCTTTCATTCCTACCCCGAATCTGTAAATAGCTTGATGGTGTGTATGTATGTAAGGAGATTAAGTGTAAAACTATTAAGAGCTCGCGTAGATATTATGACGTATTCTAATATACAAATTTGTACGAAACAGTATCGTCACCAAATTCTAGTTTCACAAAAAATTGTTAAAATAAGTTCAAACTGCACTGGTATAATATGAAATGAAGGCGTAAGTATTTCAACTACGTTTTATTGGTGGTTGTTAGTGTCATATGAAAGAGCATTACTTAAAACCCTTAATCGCGTAATTAGTAGAAATTTGTAATTTTGCGACTTTATGTTTTATGAATAAATTTAATGAATAATTATGAACTTCCCTATGATAACGATAAAACTTGGAATTTATTAGAAAATATTATGTGTACATCCATGAAACTGCCGTGATAATAGATGGTATAGATGTAATATTTTGAACAGGAATATGTTTTCAAAACAAGAGTTCAATAGAAGAAATATACTAAATAAAACAAAAAAAATCACTAATTTATTATTATTTTACCATAATGGTAATTATATATGAAAATGGATGTAACCAGTGAAAACTACATAATTCATGACATTTCCACTGCACTCAAAGTAGATGGATAACAAACTCAAACTATTATCCTATCCATATAATTAATATATGCAAATGTACGATTACACCATAATACAAAGAAGTTTAATTTTTAAAATGCTTACCAATGACAAGTTTTCACTGAGTACAGCAATCCTGCTGAGTGTCCTCTTCCCGGTTTTCGTCACAAAAAAATCACGTGTTTTAAAATATCTTGAGCAGATCCTACTATGGACGTTAGCGCTCCAATTCGGCCGATTGATTGCAGCTTCCCATAAACCTATCCTCGACGATCCTTTTGGAAATCTATAGTAAAAATACGTAAATTTGAGACACATTCAAAGTAATAAAAAAAGAAAAATATCCAATTTGTTTGCCCACCATAAAGAACTACAGTGATAATTGAAAGAAACGAAAAGTGTATACATTAATACTAGTTATTAAATCCTCGTAAACCCTGTTAAAAATTCTTACAATAAAATTGTGGGAACCCAATCAAAGTTCAACATTACAAGGGATTTGATAACGATGATAAAAATATATAAATAAAATAAAAAAATATATATTAAAAAAAATATTATTTTTGGACTCGACGTATTTCTTCACACAGCGCTATGTGTCAAAATGACTATAACATAGAAGTTTATTCGAAATATTTAAAATTACTTACCGATGAATTCCTGCACAAGAATTTGATTCTTATAAGAGCAATTTTCAACTGCACAGTGCACCATTTTCGGTTAAAATTATAACCGTTTCTATAACCGTTTATAATTTCTATAACCGTTCACCACAACACGCCGCAAGCGACTAACTTTGGCGATAAAATGGTGAGTCGTGTCCCCACTCCCTTATCACCAAATGTTGTACGTATCACCATTAGTAACTATCAGTCTAAACTTTAGTATATAAGGTCTTTGGTTAGACCGGTCAAAATGTGAATTGTAAGAGAATGATAAAGGATTGTCTTCAACAGAATCTTTATTTGAAATAACATGGCTACCGACGAAAATAAATACCTTCAATATACATAATGTCTAAAATTGTCTGAAAACAATTTTCAGACAAGCTGTCATGTTGGGTTACAAATCATTCCCGAAATGGACTCGGGGATTGCCAACTGTCAAAATATAATATTTTATTGCGCTGTGTAATTGTATTTGTCGGATATATTGGGTGATACGTGTTCCTTTGGGATACACAAACATGTCAAATACCTTTTTGATGAATTTGCGTAGATACGAAAATATGGAACGGATGACAATAAATCTTTTATTACAGGTATCTCTATAAACAATATTCGGAATTGATTGAAGCTGTAAATAAAAACCTTATCATTAAATTTTTATAAAATTATAACATGGGTGGTGGCCGAGGGTTCGTAATCCAGTGGTTGCGAGTTCGGACCCTGCCACGACCGATTTCGTTCACCTATGTATAGCACAAGCATTAATGCTAAGTTTGGGGAGTGAGGATGTATATTTATGTTACTTGTTACAAGGACATGTTATTTTTTTAGTTAAAAAGAACGGTGATTTTCACCAAATTAAATTTATTACGACCGATCGTTTGCGCTGATGTGTCTCGGCATTGTCAAGGTCTTAATGAAACAAAAAAACTGTATAAGGTACATTTTATTTGTTAATTTTAAATTGGATTTCCACTTTTTGAACACAAACACTTTAAAATTATTAAAATGTTTTCATTCTTTTTGGCACACATTATGTTAACATGCCCTGAATTATCAAGTATTACAGAAAAAAAAGTACAATTTTTTTTTAATAATAAGGTACAAGTGCAGTGTCTGCAAGGTTTTAGAGTTCTCCGGACTCTTCGTATGTTCTTTATGTGTTCTTTCAGAGTTTTGCAAGGGGCCGTTATTAGTCCCCATAAGCAGAACGGGTGGTGGTGGTGGAAGAACAATAAGGTACGATATTCCTTTTTTTCTATGGGTATGGTATTTATAGTAATATTCCTTTTTTATATGGATAATATTGAATGAAAATGAACATGCACATCGGCGTAAACCAAACTATTTTTAAGTACGTTTGTTCCGTAAGCAAAACCTACGTGAAGTTTTCTGACGTATATAACATAATATATTTCATATACAAAAATGCATTCTCATTCTTATGAACTGACAGATGTCATCGAACTAGTCATCAACAAAATTAAGAAAATCCGACACTAGCTTAGTATGTGTCCGCATTAAACTAAAAGTTTTCAAAAACTACTCAAATTAGCCTGTTTTATACAATCTTTGTTAAGATTAATTCCCACCATCCATTATACTTACATATGTATTTATGTGTGTATTTTTTTTGGTGTCAGCTTCCATCATAAACTATAAAACATTAAATATTCTTCATGTCGCTTCCTTTATGACCAGTGAGTAAAATAGGTAATTAAAAATCGACTTTTAAATGTTTTATTTTATTATTTTTATTTTTTCCTAAATTTTCCTTCGAATATTGTAACGATTGAAACGTCAAAATATTTACTTTTTCGTAATTTAATATTTGTTTCTTTTTAAATGACAGAAATAACATGTATTTTCAAGTATAACTAGTAAAAAACAATGTAATTATTTCGTTTGCCTACCCGAGCAGCGCCTGGTATATGAAACTCTTTGAAATAATTCTTCTTCTTCTTCTTATGTTAGGCCTGAGGGCCTGTTATTTGCAGAGACGTTGTTCTCCTGCGAGGTTGAGTCCCAGCTGTCCTTCCACCTCTTTGGTGGTCTGCCTGGTGGTCGTCTTCCTTCGGGTCGGCTGTGTAGTGCTATGTAAGGGATCCTGGATGCCTCCATCCTATTTACATGGGCATACCAGAATCTCCTTCTTTGCCGACCCCATCTGACGACATCCTCAACCTCGCAGATCTCTCTGACTATCGTGTTTCTTATTCTGTCTCTAAGCGTGAGACCGGCTATTGCTCGAAGAGTTCTCATTTCTGAAACTCTTAGTGTACTCTTCGTCATGGATGTGTCAGCCCTACATTCGATTCCATACGTCATTATGGGAAATAATTCACTTCTGAAAATATAGTTCTAAAATATACAACCGACCTTTGTACTGTCGTAGTCCACGAAAATTACTTTCAATAATATAAAAATTTATTTCTACTCTCAAATATAAAGCGATTTGGGAGATTTGCCACCCCATTATCTGCCAATAATTTCCTCTCATCCGAAGAATACGATGCTTAGGGACTAATGTATATAAGGAAAATACTTAATAGGCTTTCGCACCATTTCGAGGTTCGGATATATTCATCATGACCGTACTAAATCGCTCTAAGTGTACGTAGACGGAGCGACATAATTTTCTAAATAACCCGTTTAGCTTTTTATGCACGTCTCACACAAAATGAATTGTAGATAGCATAAAAATTCTGGATGGTTTCAAATTTCTATAGTGTGCTCTTGAAAACGATAGGTAATATCATATTTGGCCTATAATTTTTTGTCGAAATTTATTAATAATTTTGTGTTGTAATAAAGCTCGTGTGATTAAATTCATGATATGGAAACGACGTAGTTTTTTTTAAGATGATAATATGTCCAATTCTGATTCGTCTAAATTTATCCGTCAGTACACG
This sequence comes from Molanna angustata, assembly GCA_963576475.1. NCBI lineage: Eukaryota > Metazoa > Arthropoda > Insecta > Trichoptera > Molannidae > Molanna > Molanna angustata. The sequence continues at coordinate 16,392,750 of OY754981.1, forward strand.
AGAAATGTAAAAAAGGTGCTTGCATTTATACGGAACTCATTACGTCACACCGCGCGAACAAAATCCTTTTATCCATGGTCGCCCGTTGGTTACAGACGTTTTCGTACTCTGAAACGAATCAGAATAGGACATAATATGTGTCAAGTAGGTACGTATTATAATAAAATTTAACGAATTATTAGAATTAATCAAAATTTCTTATCAATGTAGAATTTCTTTTCCTCTTACTAATATCAGCTTTTGTCGCACTGTAGAAAAAAGGATGTGTTTTATGGCAACAAGATTTTTATAGAATCAGAAGGTAATTTGAAATCAAAGAAATATTTTTTGAATGATTAATTACACCGAATTTTTTTTAAATATTAACAAAGTTTCATGTCAAAATTAACCGAAATAAACTGACTACAAAAGATTTTTTTTGTGCGACTAAATTTTTTGTGCACACTGCCAAACAGTACAGTCATAAATATATACCTAAACCTTTACTACTGATAAAATGAGTTTGGCTAAAACGCAGGTAGACCGTTTGGTTGTCATACTTTTTTCAGTGTAGGTATAAACTTTTTTTTATTATCAATTTTTTTTCTCCTCTTTTTTGTAATGGTTATTTTCTTTTTATTTTGTCATGAGAATATCTTTACAGTTAAGATGTTAGATTTCGGCAAAGAGCCTACTAGTTTAAAAAATATATGTATAGAAAGTTTACAAATGAGTCAACAAATAAATTTAATTTTGTGACTGTTACATATAATTAGACTTGAGGAATTTCCCATTGTTGACTGCAAATTGAAATGCATATTATATAGTGTAAGCTCTTTATTTGAATATATGTATTTATCCAATAGGTTTTTTTTTTGCTATTCTGAGTGCTATAGGACTTGAATTAAAATATGACTAGTTGCATGTAACACATGGGATCCAACTGTCGACAGCGATAGTATGTATAGTTGAAGAATAAGTACCAAACCCATAAATACAAATTATTTATTATTTTATGATATTTAGTTTTCTATACAACACATGTACCTAGGTAGTCAAGATAGGATAGTATGGAGGTCAGTCTTTTTTTCCTACCCGGAATATGAAAACAGCATGATGGTATATGTATATTGTATGTTTAGAGATGAAGTATCAAACTATTAAGTCTTCTTTGATATTGTGTATAGGTGACTACCATACAAATTGTATGAAGCGATGTCGTCACTAAATTCAATTTTTATAAAAATTGTTAAAAAAAATTTGAGATGTACTGCTACAATGTTAATATTTTTTATATAAAATTAAATTATCTAGTTGGGGTGTTTCGGCTTTTTTCGATATTTAAAAAAAAAATGGAAATATAGGCAGTTAAACTCATAAATTTATCATAAAAAAAATACTTTTCTTAATAAAAAATGTTTGAGAAACCCTGGAATTTTTTTGAAAAAACTTATTTGAGATTTTGTATTTGTCTATGTTTATACCAATTTTCAGCGTTCTAGCTTTTATGGTTTCTGAGATATAGGGAAAAATAAAATAAAAATTCAAAAGTTGATAACCCCTGACTGAAACAAAAATTCAAAATTCCGAGTATAAAAGTTTTGTAGGCCTGTAACTGTTTATATATTCTGAAATTTTAGGCTCTGTAAATTGAGCGGATCAAAAGTTATAAGGGGGGGACGGACACACAGACACACAGACACACACACACACAGACACACACACACACAGACACACACACACAGACACACGAAATGTTCTACTCCGAATTCTGAGTAAATCCGTGTATGGAACATATATGCTGCGAAGCCTCTAAGTTGGTGTTTTTTGACTTCAAAGTTGGAAAAGCCGTGAAAAAAGTAGACCTCTCCATACAATTCTCGCGTATTCTGGCTTGATACATTGTCGATATGTTAAGAGAACAAAGTTCTCCTGAACAAATCGACAGTTGGAATAAAATAGGCTAGGAGTAGTTTAAGGAGAATATTAATAAGTTCAAAATTAAGTTCAATATTGTGTGTTTTAAGAAATTTTAGCAATAAGACATAAAAATTTGAATTATTAAGGACTGATACAAACCACTGATATTCGACCGGTTTTTACAATTGAAAAACATATGGTCTCCTCCTATATCCAAAAGTTATTGAAATAGTTTTATTTTTATCAACTATGTAACTATAGTGTAAGAGCCCGCGATTCCAAATTTCGTCGTTTTGTATAGTGGCCCATACAAAATTAATACTTATACTCATAATATAAAGGCTGCTCTTTCTGTTAAAGAAACGATTGAATAGTATAAACCTTTAGTAGTGGTGGCTTTCGGAGATAACAGCCTTCAAATAGTATAAAATTGTTGGAAAAAGCTATTATAATACGTCAGTTATACATATTATGAAGCGTTATAACGCTTCATACGATAACCCTGATTGTATTATATAAACCCTGAGTAGTAGTGGCATTCGGAGATGACAGCCTTCAAATAGTATAAAATTGTTGGAAAAAGCTATTGTATAACGTCATTTGTACATATTATGAAGCGTAATAACGCTTCATATGGTCACATAGCACTCTTTACAGGGTGAATTGCCTTAAGCAAAAAAAAAACGCTTCTGAGATGACAGCCTTCAAATAGCATAAAATTGTTGAAAAATAGCTATTATAACACGTCAGTTATACATATTACGAAGTGTTATAACACTTCATACGATAACTGGCGTGTTAAAATAGCAATTGTCGAGACTTTGAAGGCTGTTATCTCCGTAAGCCACCCCTTCTCAGGGTTCATATTATGCAGTCGTTGTTACCTGCTTTAGTATCGTTTTACAGGAAAAAATAATCAGCCTTTAAACTATGACGTAGGTATTTTGGCTGTCGCTGGCTCTGTGTCTTTTTATAACTAAAATATCAAAATTTATATAAACTGTGTGATATACCTATTATAAATCACAAATTCAAATGCTAATCACAATTTATTAATAAAATAGATACAGTAAAGTAATATACAAAAGTAGAAGTACAATTTTTATATACCACAACGTGAGAGCAATCTATGTATTCACAATAATATCGGAGACATCGAAAGAGTTCTTCCTGTTACACCTCATTATAATATATTCATTCCTAACTACGGAGAATACCGAACTCCATATTCGTAAATCCTATAGGCTATAATGTTTTCTGCTAACCAGGCGTAACATCCAATATTATTTCAAACGATAAAGCTCTTTTTATAATCAAATATCAGACACATTGGCAAAATCAGTACAAAAAAAATTATATTTTTTTTACTTCTTACGAATGCGTTATATTTTGAATATCCATGTAAAAGTTTTGCTGGATCAATCCGTAATCTATTTCTTACACAAACGAAATCCTATTTTGTCTTTTCGTGGTTTATGTGTTTCCAAAACACTCAAGTGTCTGCTGTGAATGACGCTATGTGATTTCTGTTATTTCAAAACACCCACATTTATAACAATATACCTACCCTATAATCACATAAATGTGTGTGACCTCATTCCAACAATTCCTTTGAAGTTGATGTTCATGGTTATGTGGTGTAGTGTATTTATAATATTATGGACAAGATTTTTTAAGTTATCCATGAGAGATCGTAATTTTAAAATGGTCGGTAGTAAAATATGTTTCCATAGCGTAATAAGTTATGATTAATTTACATATCCCTCATGTTTTATATTTTACTAAGCTTGCTTGACACAAACGAGTACTTATTGATCGACAGATTGGAGAATACTAATCGATTTTTCCATATTCTTGTTTTTTTCCTGATAGTTTTCAGATATGATTTCGAGATAGTTTTGATATCGCATCGTGTACAGTTTTTTAACCATATTAATATTTATTGAAACGCATCACGTCGGGGTCACCACTGTTGATATATGACGGGTACCTATAGCGGGTAAATATGAAAACTCCTGGTGTTCGGTTACATGATGTTTATTAATGCGACTGGCCCGAGAGAACGTTAAGTTAGAACTGAATCAGGTATTGATTGATGGGGGTATATATAGGCTACCTCGTATACCCCCACAGGTTAATAATTTATAAAGATACCAAATTGACATTTCACTACTCATCTTCTTCTCTTCTTCTTCGTTTCCTCAATGCTGAGGGTCGTGATCTATGGGGCCGCTAATGGACAGAATGCCTCTGTACTCTCCGCAGCTCACACCGCCGAATAAAGGTCGTTCCCGGTCATCTCCTTAATTTGGTCACACCATTGCGCAAGAGACCTGTCTCTACTTCTTTTGCTTGGTAGACTTCCTGTGATAATACTTTTTTCCAGGTAACTTGGTCTTCTCTGGCGATGTGACCAAAGAAATCAATACCCGGCGGCTGCATATTGTACTGATCTTAAATTTCATTGCTTGCACGAATTTATTACTAAATTTGTTTTGAATCATAAAAACTATTCGTTTTTATCAACAGGTGGAGACGATTGGTGATGCTTATATGGTGGTGTCTGGTCTTCCGATGAGGAACGGCAACAGACATGCCAGAGAAGTTGCAAGGATGTCATTGGCACTACTCGAAAACGTCCATAAGTTTGTCATTCCACATAGGCCTAAAGAACAACTGAGGCTACGGATCGGAATGCATACAGGTTTGAATATCCTACATTGTATTCTGTTGTAAAACGTGCAAATGTTTTACCGAAAAAACCCAAACGATAAATATAAACCATGTATGTATGAACATTTAACATGTATGATGACGTCAAAATTGTGATCATCCTCTATTGGTTTATTGTATATACAAACATGCTAAGATAAAGTAAGATTATTTCATAGTTGTTTCATGTTATTCTAACTTTAGTCCATGATAACCAAAAATAACCAATGAGTTAACGTAGGTACATACAACTGTATGATACTTTGTTTTATTTATTTAGACTTATCTTGGTCTGAATGGTAGGTAGGTACATATGTATAATACACGGTTATTGTATGTATATCATGTAGCAAATTATAACAAATTGATATAATGATGGAATTCCCCCTGAATAATAATTAATATTTCATATTTCTTGCGTACATTGGAATAATATGCGTATAATTGAATTAGTTTCTAACATAACGTCAAACATAAGGTTGTATACAGATCTTAGATAAACTTTAACATGGATAATTCAATTATACTATGTATGTATTCATTATATGGTGTATTTTAAACCAATGTCTAATAAGTAACTTCTCATATATTGACTTTGTATTAATAAATGATTAATTATATAGTTATTTACAATGAAATAATTTACTATATTCAATGTTTCAAATAGTTTTACAACTAAAAATAACAAAATCTCATGTTTTGGTGTAGGTCTGCATTTTATAATATTAATTTATTATAAGTTACACATGTTCGTACTATTTCTGAATCAAAATCGTTTGTTTTTTGATAATATTTTTTTTTCGATCTAATTTACCGCCTTCTAATCAATCTATAATTCATTCTCTCATTGAGGACAAAGACAGAAGTTCTGGGTTAAAAAATAAGGTGCAAAAACCAAACATTTTTTTTCCTTTATAACATTTATAATATACAACATTTTTTCTTAAAATTACAAGTGCAAGTGTCTAGACCAAATATACTACAAGATTGTTTTGACGTGTTAGATGCTTTAGACACCTTAGTTCCGTAAAACATCATAACCAATTATCATAAAGTACCTATCTTATACTCAGACAATCCATAGGATCTAAGAATGTAGGGGATTAACATCCGATGTCAACATAACTTCAATGCAAAGCACCTTGTAATCAACTAAAAGCCATATCGACTATCGCACAATATATACAATTTGATAAAATATTTTTAAAATTCTAAGTCATAATTCTGTTTGAAAATATAAAGTGCGGAGAGGAATGGAATTAGAAGTCGGAGAAGCCCAAAAAAGGGATTTTAATACCATGTGAACGATATTCTGAAAGACGGAATTGTTAGAAGCGTGAACAACGGACAAAAATTCATGATACGATGCATGAATGTTAACGAGGCGATGGTTGTGTGCCAGGATAGAATCATGTGGCGTTCGGTTCTCTCTGCCTACCGCGCCAGGAACATGGCATGATTTATTGTATGTATATTTTATTCTTGGTTTGAACGTTATTTTTTGAAGCATTTAGAAATTAGTGAAATGGTTTAGGAGCAATGATAATAACAATATACCTAAGATTTTCTAGTAAATTCATTTATAGCTTATTTTACGAAGACTCTATTTTTTAGCAGCTATTGAATAGATTCATTAGAGTCATAGATTTTCAAATAATACACTAGTTGTCGCAGATAGAAAATTTTGTATGAATCGATGTGAGGATTTTACCGCGGGACTTTTGACAACAAGGTTGGCAGACCACATCATTTTTCTATAGAGAATAACGACTAACGAATAATTGTTTTCGGATTTATTCGTCGAAAAAAACATTTTGTTCGTTGAGATTAAGAGAACAGTTATCTGGGAAGTGATGAAATGTATGGAAAACTGCAAAATGTTGCCAACCAAGACGTCAAACGCGCGATACACCATGACTCACTCATTGCACGGAGTAGGTACTCCATCTAGTATATTATTATATGGAAATCTTTGATTTAAGTACATAATATATGACATGATGTATTCTATGTGAAAATATTATAGTAAATTATTGTGCAAGGGAATAAAATTTACCCCTTATCGAAAAATGAGTTCGTAACTTCATAGACTTTCTTAGTTTGCGACATAACCATTATTTCACGTCTCTGTAGAAATATATTCGAAAATTAAAACTGTATAATATGTAGTCGAGATAGTAATGTCAAAAAACATTTTAATTTTTAATGGCTGTTTTTTTTTATATTTCCTTCCTCATTGAATATAGGCATGAAAAAGGGTAAGTCTGGCATCTGGGAGTAGTTGCGTATACCAGTGCGCATCCCCTTTCTATAGGTGAAAATTGCAGATCATAGAGTCATTTGTATCTTTTTAAGTCCTTTTTGTCCTATTTTACCATGCATCTGATTACAATGAAAGCTGGTGATTTGTTCAGCGCACACCCGGAAAGATTTCTGAAAAAAAAAATCCTTTTTTTTACATATTTCACAATTAGACGGATTTTATAGGTACACAAATATATTGAAATAAAGTTAAAATTGTAGTTTTCACTTATAAATAGGATGCGCACTGGTAAAAGTAACCACTCCCAGGTGCCAGACTAACCCTTATCATACCCATAATCAATAAGAAAGAAAATATAAAAAAAAATAGCCATTAAAAAATGAGCCGACCGCCGTGGCACATTTCGTAAGCCGTTCGGTTTTTGTGTGGGCGTCCTGGGTTCGATTCCCAACAGAGGAGAAATTTATTTAAATTCATATCTCACGCAAATATTGCTTCTGTGGGCTCGAAACACTGGTTAGTTGGAAGAAATTGCCATGTAGATCATCATTTTTTGGATAAGTTTTTTTCTATAAAATCTCATTTTTCATGTCTCACAGATGAATTCTACAAAGTAATGCGAAAATTTTCCGAAGCAAAATGAAATAAACGTTCCGTTCAGTTTAGGAAAATTTTCATTCTTTTCTCATACAAAATGTGAAGTTACCAAACACGGAATTAATGAATGAAATTCCTTCCCTTACGGTAACCTGAGTTATTTTCTGCAGGTACCTTCCTTTATTACACAATTCTTGAACATCTTACAAGAGCGTACCTAAGTTTCTTGATTCCTCTGAAAATTTAATAAACATGACAGACACAAATAGCTGGAAATTATTTAAAAATCCAAACCATTTTATATACAGAGTGTCCCATAATCCAACGTTTTTCTTTTAAGGGCTGTTAAACCGACTCATGAATCGCCAGAATATGCAAATATGACCTTAGTAAAAGTGCCTTAGTTTTCGAAATATTGCCACTTTTAAAAAGTGCCCGAAAATCTCCGCCTTAGATTGGTTTTTCGAGTGCCATATTTACAAATTTGATATTTTGGAATTCTAATTTACGTTCCACAATTTGGAATAACTCAGCTGTTGATCACAATCCAAAATAATAGTTAAACTTTTTTTTTGGCGGAAAAACAATAATTAATGTCCGGTTTATAAATTAAAAAAAATGTAACCCAACTCTGATTGTTTACACTGAAAAAATTTGTGTGACGCCAACCTGGCAAATTGTTACAAAAGTTCATTGTTATTTCCAAAATAGTATAACAATTACTATGTTTTAGAATAAAAAAATAGTTATTGCTATTTTACTGCAAAATTCTTAAATTATTTTATTTATTTATTTTATTTATTTTACCTTTTATCACACCATATTTATAATGACAACAATAAGTTGATTACTGCTGCCCAACTAGTAAATCCTGTTCTAGGGCTAGCAGTTAACAATTTTTATTGACAATTATATGTACTTATGAACTAGGGGTTTTCCCGTTTCATTTATAAGGATTTCCGACGTAAACACATGACACAGTGTTTAGAAATATTGAAAAAAATACTAAATTTTATGAAAATTAAGGAAAATACTTTATTGTTTTGCAGACAATGCTCAAAAATTGTGTGTAAATATAATAGGGAAAAATTGGACGCCGAGCACAGGAAAATACGAATAAAATAGATCTACGTAAATGATGCGAAGATACTGAATACCTTGACTCCTAGTATGGGTGTCACAAGGTGTTAAAATAACTTGTACAGGACGAGAAGATGTATCTTTCGATTGCAGGAAGGTCCAAGATGATAGCATCTTTTGTCTGCCAAAACATGGCACAAGGATGTACGAACGAGGAAGACTGGGTTGTGGCAAATGATGTGGCAATTGATGCTGCAACGTACTATAGTTGAAAGGTCTAATATTTATGTCCGAAAACGTATGCGATGATATTCAAATTGTCACATAGTTCGATCAAAACGCCAACACGGGATATTTTTGGGTTCCATAAGCTGGAGAGAGTTACCCTTAGGGCCTTACAATATGCAACTTCCGACACCGATGTCAGTTTGAGCCATAAAAAATCTGGAGGAGCGTCGGATTAAATTCATATCTTAAATAATAAAAATAAAACCGTTATTTGTATTTTACAAATAAACATTACTGCGATGACAACAATAATATTTTTTAAAAGCCAGAATTCCTTCTAAAAATTCTTCATTTTAGATTTTTTACCGTATTTCATGTTTTTAATGATATTTTTGTCTCAAGTACATATGCACCTCATGAGTACCAAATATATGTTTGAAATCCAGAATTCCGTTCAATAAATCAAGGGAGCAAGTCTGGTCCAACCGGCGAAATCAAAACCCTCGTGATTACCCATTTCATGGATATAATTATCATATGGAGTTCTATGACATCTAAAGATATTTTAGAACTCCATATAATTATGATATGGGTAATCGTGAGGGTTTTTATTTTACCGGTTTGACCAGACTTGCCCCTCTGTAGTATCAGCATGTTTTTGAATATTTTTTACAGCGTTACTTTTTGCACTACAAAACTAAACAAGCACAGGTGTAGTGGACGGAAAAGAGAATATAAAAAAGTGATTTCCAAATTTATTTCTTCGTAGGTCCTTGTGTGGCAGGAGTAGTTGGCTTGAAGATGCCCCGGTACTGCCTATTCGGTGACACAGTCAATACAGCCAGCAGAATGGAGTCACACGGAGAGGCTTTCAGAATTCACGTCAGTCCAACCACAAAAGAAGTCCTGGATTCCTTCGGATGCTTCGAATTGGAATGCAGAGGGGAGATCACAATGAAGGTTTAATATTTTTCTTTGTACTGGGATTTATTTGATATGCAAATTTGATATTACTTTCATAATAATACTTCTCAGATTGATGGTTCCATCAAAGCGTTCATCCTTAAATATTACGAAAAATATTTTCATTTATCATTTTCAAACCAGAAAAGTATTCAAATAATGAAAAATATTTACATTCTGAGAGGTATATGATTAAATGGGTGTTGGCAGAGTGGTTATCACATTGGGTTAGTAATCCTATGGTCGAATTCGAATCCTGCAATGACCGATTTCGTCACCTATGTATAGCACAAGCATTTATGCTTAGTTTAGAAAATGTATGAGGATGTATGTACATATAATTTATGTACTAGTCACAAGGATATATTCTTTCTTACAAAAAAAAAGATGGGTGGTGGCAAAGCAGTTGGCGCACTGAGTATTTAATCCAGTGGTCGCGAGTTCGATCCCACCACGACCGATTTCGTTCACGTGTAGCACAAACATTGATGCTTTGATTAGGGAATGTATGAGGATGTTCATATACGTACATGTTACGATGAGATATTCATTCTAAAAATAAAAAAAAATATTTTTAACAAAGGTATTGATTTTCAAAAATCAATTTTTTTTTTATTTACAGGGAAAAGGAAAAATGGTAACGTATTGGTTGAAAGGAGAAAAAGAAGTTAACATAACCATCAACGACAGTCTCGATGTTTCGCCTTGTGTCCTAGCAAGAAATCCAACCATCACCTACGACGAAGCTCCCGATAGCCCGATCAGTACGAGATATCCCATCAGGACGACAGTGGACACCTCAACATCAATAGAAAACAATGTATCCAAACGGCCTCCAAACGTTCGAGCTCTTTCGCAAGACGGTGAAGAGAACACAAATAGGTCCAGAGACTCATCTAAGATGAAGAAATTCAGTCAAACGCCAGCCAGTTCCATAGATCTCAGTTCTCCGAGCGGGAGTGTGAGCTCTTTAGAATATCTTCAAGATAACTCGAAAAGTTTAGATAGGAGCTTATCGGAGAGCACTCATTTAGACTGTCGGTTGAAAAACGGTACTAATTTGAACAAGACGTTGCATGACTCAAAAACTTACTCAGATAATAATAAACCCTCAAATACAGAGATAATAGTCTCGAGCGTAAAAGTAAAAGATGTCGTAAACAAATTCAACCATCACATGTATAACAATGAAAATAAAAGCTTGGTCCGAAATAAAGGAGTCAAGGCTGGCAAAGGAAACGAATTTTAGGCTGAGGCACACTTTGAGACGCAGCTATCGCAGGCGATGAATGAAAAGTGACATACGCAGTTTTTGAAGAGAACGGTCTAGAAAAAATGTTTATTTCTCAATAGAGGGCGATACAAAAAGTCTTGGTCATTTCATAGATGGCAATGGTAAAAACAGCTTATTTTCAAGAACTACAATATCTATGAATAAAATATAAATAACGTTCAAAAATTGGATTGATAGGGAACTCAATGAATGGGTGACCGTTGCTCAAGCGCTAAAGTGTGATCATTGTGGCATGAAATTTAATCAATCCGAAGGAGTATCCCAATTGAAGCTTTAAAATCTTTGGTAATCGTCTTTGTCGTCTCCCGTTATGATTATTGTAATGGTATATTATGTGAATTCACCAAAGAAAGAAATGAATAAAATTCAGTCAGCTTTAATGCTGCAGCCGAACTGGAGCTTCCAAATTTTCTCACATCTCTCACCATCTTCGCAATCTACATTGGCTCTAAGTCTCCGAATGAATTGAATATAAGCTTTGTCTCAAAATCTTTAAAGCACTTCGTGGTATGGCTTCTGCTTACCTCTCCGAACTGTGCATTCGGTTTCTAACAAATGACAGACAATAATCACTTCGTTCTGCTTCTTCATCCATGGTTGGGAAATTAGTTGAAATAAACAGGGTGCACACAACTAATTTCGGTGATCGTGCGTTTGCTGTGGCAGGACCGAATGCATGGAATAAGCTTCCATACACCCCCAAACAAACCGAAAATATATCTCTGTTCAGAAAAAAAAACTCACAGCGCACCTTTTTTGCAAATCTTACCAGAGCCAAAATGACACAACATAATAAATTTTCAGCGCCCTTGAGGTGAGATATTCACAAAAACGGCGCTAAATAAATAATCCTAACTTATTTATTATCAAATAGAATTTAATTTATGGCAATAGTTCGTTATGGAACAAAAACCTCCACAACTCCGCTTTTTTTCTCCTTTATGTCCAAAAATATGATGTCTGCGTCATGAAAAAAAATCTCTATGCGATTGTGTACTTTCTTCCTATGTTTTCATTTATTTTATATTGGAAATGTCGATAAAATTTATTGATACCAACATGATTGATCATAATTAAATAAAACTGTCATTTCAATAAAAGAAATTTATGATGATTTTACACAAACAGCGGGTGTTTGTATTGTAGTTAAACAAAAAAATATGGATAACTTATATAAACAAATTCAATATCTTGATTAAAATAACGTGTCTCATTCAAAATAAAAGTAACTGATTACATTTTGCATGCGACTTATATTTGTATCGCCAAAACCTGCGACAGCTGTGTCTATTTTGTACTAGGTGCATAGATTGATACCTATTTATTTTTTAACACTTTTTATAACCCTCAGAACCATTTATATTTTTATAACCTGCTTCGTGATTAACTTTCTAGTCTTCCTAGGAAAATATTGTAACATATACTTAGTTCGTATTGTATAGAATTTACTGTTAATAATAATTTAAAAAAAAATAAATAAATAGATAACGTAGGTACCTACCTATTCACATTGTTACTATAGCGAATGTTACTTAATGTATTTTAAAAGTTATATTATATTTACAAAAAAAAAGAATTTAAAAGTATTACATCTATGTATTATAAAATAAATTACTAGTATAACGAAATTATTTATATTAGGGTACCAAATCTTATAATAATATTATCTAGTCAATAAAATATCAAAGAAAAATTATAAGAAATTAGAAATAAAAACGTAGTAAGTATTTTCTTTACAACACGAAAATCCATGCCAAATATTTTAAAATAGTCTCATTGTTGATAAATATAAATTAGATTGGTAGGCGGGTACTAATTTGCAAAAAAAAATTGTAACAAGTTCATTATGTACCTTATTATTATTTCAAAATGAAAAGGACTGACTTTGAATGTTTGTATTTGTGAAATTAGTTTACCCAGCACTCCAAGGATTGTAATAGGAGGTCGTAAAGTAAAATAATCAGAATCATATGGGTATAGGGACCAGTTGCAGGAGGGTAGTCACTGAGTAAGAATGAAAAAAAAAATGTTGCGAAAACCAATATTCCGTTTAGAAAATCATGAATAAAGATTTTTGAAATGGAATTATGGTTTTTAGATCATTTTTTTTTATTAGAAACGGGTGCTGGAAAGGGTGCAGATTATGGATTCGTCTAGTTTTAGATTACATATTTGGATCACATTTATTTATGAATTTATTTATTTTTTTTTTTTTTTTAATTTATTTATTTATTTATATATTTATTTATTTATTTAAATATTTATTTATCTCTTTATTTATTTATTTATATATTTATTTTTTATTTATTTATTTATTTCTTTTTTTTATTTATTTATCAATTTATTTATTTATTTATTTATTTATCAATTTATTTATTTATTTATTTATTTATTTCATTATTTATTTATTTATTTATATATTTATTTATTAATTTATTTTTATACTTTATTTATTTATTTATTTATTTATCAATTTATTTATTTATTTATTTCATTATTTATTTATTTATTTATATATTTATTTATTAATTTATTTTTATTATTTTATTTTTATTATTTTATTTATTTATTTATTTATTTATTTATTTATTTATTTATTTATTTATTTATTTATTTATTTATTTATTTATTTATTAGTTTATTTATTTATTTATTTATTTATTAATTTATTTATTTATATATTTTATTTATTAATTCTTTTTATATCAGATATACCAAAAATTACATTTTATTTTTTGGGTTGGTTTGGACCACCTCATTCATTTAATTTTTTTTAAATTTTTTTATTTAGTTATGATAATTCCACACAGTAAATTAGAGGGCTCCACGAGCAAGTCTATGCATTTTAACCTTCACTAAGGGACTGATTACGATCACCACACGCATAGCTGGTGGTGATGCGAGTAGCAAAATTCAAATCAATTTATGAAATAGATATAGAAGGGTCTGTCTATAAAATAAGTAAAAATCAATGAACCTCAATAATTGAGTGAGGACTAAAGCACGCTATGTGGGTTGCTACGAAGCAATTGAGTCTAATTAAGTAATGACTTCAAATTCTACAGTTAATGTTTAGACAGTAGGTATTTCAGTTATAAGACAAAAAAAAATGTAAGCATTATTTAAAATATACTGTTATGAAATTAAGAACTGCTTTATTGATTATTTTAATATAAACATTTTTGAAAATTTTGAGCAGGGCTTAAGAATGGATTTATTAGGTAGTTCAAAAACGTAAAAACCAGATGATTAAAAATGTGAATATAAAAACCTTAAATTTTAAATAATTATGATTAAGATATAGTAAAATATAAATTCCTTTAATATACATACTTTCAAATTGAATTCTTTTACGGAAACAAAGTGAAAAATTATGAAATTTGGCTGTATCAGATTTAAAAATAAGCGAAGAAAAATGGTAAAAGGGAGCAATATCTCATATTATTTTCAATTTTCATTACCAAATGAGTTGTTTAAAACTATTTTTAAGATTTGAAGGAAATATGCAAACGTTTTTAAACAGTGATACCTTATCGTCTCAATTTTGCTTCTTATTTATAAACATAATTCAAAACAACTTTAATATACCTATTATGTCTTATTCTGATTCGTTTCAGAGTACGAAAATATCTATATAAATCAACGGGCAACCTTGGGTAAAAGTATTTTAGCCTCGAGGTGTGACATAATGAGTCCCGTAGAAATGCACTCAACTTTTTGACATTTCTCACATATGTACTAGAATTCAGACGGATAAATTTAGATGAATCAGAATAGGATATATTATGTATTTTTTACGTGTATGATCCCAAAATGTATCAAATGAACTATTTAATACAATACGAAATTAATTCGTTAGTATGTAATTAAAAAAAAACACTGTAAATTATTCGAAAGGAATAACAATTTGATTCTTGAGAGCATTGCTTAGATAACGTTTAAAATAAATAAAATTATTGAACCAGAAATGGTATGAATAAGGCCACAATTTACCTATTTAGACATTGTCTTATGATAAAAGATAAAAACAACTTTGCAGATCATGTAGGTTATATTAAAATATTTTTTCTTGGAAAGCATGCGCATTTATAGAATAGTTTAAAAATTTAATTTCAGAGTCCATTAAATTAGAAATTACCAGTATGTCTTATTCGTATTATATAGTAAAAATATGTAAGTATATAACTTATTCAGTAACGAAGATTTTCTGTAAGTGGTGCATATTTCAGAAATCATTTTAATAGATGGATAAAATACTTTCAAATATAATTAAATATAGGTTCTATGTATGGTTACAAAAATAAAAAGAATTAATTGAAAATAATCTATCTACGAACATGTATACCTATTATATGTGTATATGAAAATATATCTTAATTTCTTGTGTATATTTATGTAAAAACTTTATTATTTTTATGAGAGATTTGATATTATAATAATTAATTGATTTTATGTACATAATATTTTAATGTTGATATTTTAAAAATATATAAATAATTAGATTAATAAATCTTGTTATTTATAATTATTATAACACAAAATTCAAATTTATTTATAAAATCCTATATAGAAATATTTTACTAAAAATACCTTTTACCTAATTGTTTTTTTTTTGTATTCAGTATTAGAAAAAACAATCTATGGTTTAATGAAATAATATATCTTAATTTTTATAACATGAAAATTGTTTTAGATCTTGTTTAATATAATATATATTTTTAAGAGTTGAATAAAGAAATAAAATGGTCAAAAATTCATAAAACTGCGCACAATTCATGGATAGCATTTTCTTTTATAAAAAAATTAAAAAATATTTTACCCACGTTGGATATAAAACGGCGTAAACGCGAAGTTGAAAATGCGAAGTTTTTTCAGCGAAGATATTCATGTACATATAAAATTGATATAAAATTGTAAAACTAGGATCAAACCTACAATTATCAATTGTGCATAAGTTCAAAAGCGATTATAATAACGTTTATATTCCATTTGAATTTACATAATTTAATCGTTAGTCAATCATTTTGTGTGTCGCAGTATTTTAATTCATATTTTTTTAACTTATCTGTTATACAAATATCTCATTAAGAATTGGTATAGTGTTAAAATGAATCACAAAATAAGAATAAATGAGTAGATATAAATTTAAAAAATCTTTCAGATATTTTACACTTTACAATGCATTGACCTAATTTTCCAACGTAAAGGTAGTACTTGTTTTCAGATTTCAGTTATAGTATATTGTAATAATAAATTAACAATTTAGAAAAAAATACATAAATAATCAAAATATTATATTGTAAAATGTGAATAGCGAGAAATTCTCTTTTTGAAGCCGAGTAATACATAAATATATATTAATCTTTATTTAATATAAAAATATTTGAATATTGTGTTGTAATTTTTTAATTAATATTTTAAAAATAGCCATCTACTGATGTGACACATGTAATTTGTTATGCACAACTAGTGATGAGTTAATACTCCTAGCTTTATATTTAAGAATGAGTTTGTAGCTTTGTATTTAAGAATGACTCAATATCATATTTATTTTAATACTAAATACATTCAAATGTTTTATTTATGGTAAATTTATTTTTCTCTTCAATTTCGTACATATTTGTACTAAATAAAGACACTATATATGTCATCATAACATACCTAAGGTATCCGCCTACTTGATAAGAAAAATTATATTTGAATATTGTAATGCTAGATACTTATTTTCAAAATTACGCCATCCTTTCTATTTTTACACAGTTTGGTACAAGCTTAACTGACTTCAAATATGTATATTATTACATATTTAAGATACGGCAAATTTTAAGTTAAAAATGTAATACCTGTACACTTCTATAGAAATGTATATATGAAATACCTACACAAAGTTTAAAAATATATCGATTAATTACAATTGACTTTTATTAACAACTGTACCTACCTATGTTTTTCAAGAGCAACGACAAAGTTTTGTTACTAATAATTTTATAACGTTATTTAATGATTCTAGACCATTACAATGGTGGTAATATTTCCCCTTAAAAACAATATTATTAAAGTTTTGCATTAGTATTGTTTTTGAGGGGAGAGGTTATTAGCCTCTCGGCCAACCCAAAGGGTTTTTTTTCAGGGGCCCTTCGCTTAGTTTCTTCAGGTTTTGTGGCGCCAAAAGTTCATCTACACTCCCCACTGCACATTTCCTATGTTCACATCGGGTTACTGGAGAGAAGGACTTGATGGAATTTTTGCTGATGTTGTTCATCGTGGTGTTTCTCAGCATTTATTGATTCCTGCGCTTTCAGCAAATCAGACCTCACCGAGGCCCTATCAGCTCTTGAAATAAAACGTCGATAAATAACCGGCATTACATGAAACAAAATAATGATATTATGAGGCTGAAATAAAGTCACACTTAAAATAATTGTTAAGTTTCGTACTAAACTTATGAGAGAAATTTTCGAACAAACAACTTTTTATATAACCGGGTGATGAAAAATATACCAATATAATTAAATTAAACGAATAACTGTTATTTGTATTAATAGCTATTGGACTGATTTATCTACATAATGGAGCCAAATATACCAATATAATTAAATTCAACGAATAACTGCTTTTTGTATCAATAGCTATTGGACTGATTTATGTATCTAATGGAGCCAAATATACCTTACCAAATAATCGATCCAAAATATTTGAAATGCCACCAAAGTCTTCAAAATTTTTCATGCATAATATTATGTAGATGAGATTAAAAACGTATCGCTAGAAGAGCTAAACTCTATCCCATAGATCGCGTATCAGTAATAGTAAAAGAGATAGCAGCATTAATGTTTTCAATCAAAAGAAAACATTTATGTTTATATTAAAATCTGCAATTTTCACAAATAAAGAGGATGGCAACCGCTTCCAGATTTTTCATACCTATATTCAATAAGATAAAATTTAACACCAGCCATACATCACGTTGCTAATGATCGACGAAGTTTTTATTTTGTAGAATTCCATTATAAATTATGTCTATAAATAAGAGTAAACCACTTTTTGATTCTACATAAATTACGTAAGGGCATTGATATCAGAAGAGTAGCTGGAGGCAGACGGATGCGGTCTGCCCAGGATATATAGGGAGTTGTGGAGGTCTCAGGGGGAGCCAATGTCCATTACTGGACGAAAGAGGGCTGACGAAGAGAAGAAGAGGGCATTTACTAGCTTATAACTATTTTGACAATTTTTAATTATATTTATAGATTAATTATGTAGGTGGAGCTTGAAGGTTCTTGTGATTGGTCATTTAAAACTATTGATATGATACAATTCAAAAATGAAATAAATTTATATAAATTTATATAAACAAATTTATTTAATTTTTGCATTGTATAATATCAATAGTTTTAAATGACCAATCACAAGAACCTGTAAGCTCCTCCTACATAATTAATCTATAAATATAAGTAAAAATTGTCAAAATAGTCATAAGATATGTAGTAAATGCCCTTACAAGACGAAATAGGCCTATCGCACGAAATAAAATTAATTTCTGTAGAATCAAAAAGTGGTTTACTTATTGTTTATTTATAGACATAATTTATAACGTTGGTCTCTCGAACTATAGTGATTCGAGTATTAGAAGAAGCTCTTTGAACGTTAAATATCTAATGAAGACTATTATGAACATCGATGAAGACAAATTAATAAAATCCTAAGTAATAGTCCCGAAGACACCACGTATTGATGTTTCAAAGATTTTTTCGTCATTCAAGATACAATTAATGTATCACCACTTTAGACTAACGACCGTATTACTCGGGTTACCAATTAGCCCTTTTTACCGCAATCCCCGCATTGTTCTAGAAAGAATGAATAGGTACTGAACTAATCAAGAAAACATAATATCCCACAGCATATAACACACCGGATCGTTGAAAAAACAATTATTTTAATCACGTCATTAGCGAGTTTCTCAGCCACAACCCCATAAACATGACTCGCTCCCTCGCACGAAAGAATGAAAAATAAGCCAACTTGTAACGGTAATTTATTTTATTACAATCCTTCAACATATTCTTTATAGCCGTTATTAATTAACACACTTTCACCCTTTCTTAGCAGACGACTCTTTTTTCAGAGCGATACATCACATGAGTTATAATAACATACTATTTCTCTCCGTGCCATGTCAGATATCCCTGACGTTGGCTATTTCTCTGCCATAGACTTCTCTGACCTGACCTAACCGGAACAGCGTCTACACTTTATGATCTCCTGTCCATTCTTGTTTCTCAGCCAAGAAATCAGCTTCTTACTGACATCGCGACTACTGGTGTTGAGCGAATGCGGCGCTGGTTCGATTTTTTATGTATTTGATTTGTAGAGATAGAAATGCGAGGGGTATGTATGTTAAGCACTGCAATTAACAAATTTTAAACCTCCAGTGACACCAAAATAAAACAATGCACCTACCTTTAGACCAGGGTGTTTGGAAGGGCTTTCTCTGCAGTGTGGGCATCTGGAGATGTTTCAGTTGACAGGAACTTGTAGCGGCGTGTATTATATCAGCGGCGACGAGATGATAATAGCGAAACTTAAATAGATTATATATTGCAATAATATAACAATAGATGCGTCTGCGAATTAACAGTGAAAGAAAAAGTCTTCTTTTCACAGCGCGAGAGCGGAGCGAACACTTGTGCTAATGTCGTCCATATAGGCAACTGGTGGCGGTCTTGATCAACATCCGGCCATCCTATTGGCCGAGTCGGTGCATTGCTTATTTGAATGACACATAGAGGTACCAAATAAGTCAAATGCAGTGATATTTTTTATTTAAAATTTGTGGCGCGAACAACTACTCTCAAATTTTTCTTTCACGATGATGTAATAATTTGTATTTTTCAATCTAATTTATATGCCCAAAGGCACATATATTAGATAAACAAGCTTACGCGGGGCTGTTCTTCTATGATCGGAAATATTCCTCTCTTCCCTCCAGAGGGTCGAGTGTCACGTGGGTTTGTTGAAAGGACTGTAAATGAAAATTTGCAGAACATCTGGCAGACTCGCTGGACGGCCTGCTCAGTGGGAAGAATTACCTACTTATTTTTTCCCGACGTGAGGTATCGTCTTAAATCTCCCTGGGTTGTTCCAGACTTTTGGACTTCCCAATTTTTCACAGGACACGGAAACTTTAAAAGTTATCTTCACCGATTAAACATTGCCTCCTCTGCCTCATGTCATTTCTGTCAATACCCGGACCAAACTTCGGAACATATCCTTTGGGAATGTTGCCACCCAATGGTGTCCTCATATAGATCGGAGCTCCTCGTTGCTGTCCGTGGGCCTCTTCAAGGTCCCATTGGTCATGCGGATTTTGTGATCTCGAAGAAAAATTATAAAGCTTTTAAGGTTTTCTGTCATAGATATGGTGCCTTACTTTTAGAAGATTCCCGTTAAATTAATTATTTCCAGAGATCTTGGTCACTTCTCTGATGGTCTGCATGTAGGGGGATCTGAGGTCATAGACAGTCCACGGGTGTGAATTTTCTGTTCGCACTCGTTGATTGTTTCTTTTTGCACTATGGTGCCGAGATTGCTAATCTAGAGGGCTCCATGAGCTCCATGAGCTACGTCGGAACGTGAAAATAATTGCACTCAACGTTTAAAAAATGTTGATGAAAAATTGAGTTTAGAGTGTCTAGAAACGGAATACATTTTATTTTGTAGTCTTTATAAATAGTGGAATTAATATTATTGTGAACACGTTTTTATTTTATTTTTATGAATTAAAATTTTAAGGAAGAAGTAGAGATGAATCACGGTTCAACTCTCGATCCATGTTTATAAATAAGAAAAGATATCAAATTGTAGTTCAACCATACATAGTTCAATATTTGAGTCACGGATATAAATAGCACTGTATGTGATTAGTAATAATTTTTCCATTTTTTTTTCAGAGTGGCAATATTTACATGATTTTATTTTACTAAATGACTTTTCTGTTAAGATTCAGACCCCTAACGACGGCAAATAAGAAATAACTGTAATAGCCATAAAAAACAAACTATGTATTGTCAATATGTTCTTTTTAACTTTTCTACGGAAAATTCTCGGTAGAACTCCATTGCAAATTATAATTATATTTGGTATGGTAAAATAAAATCAAAGTTTTCAGTTCTACTATTTTAATGACACTGACTAGTTTCGGTCATCCAGTGACCATTTTCAAAGTGCGCAAAACAAGAGTTGGTTGGTGCTTATACTATGTTAGTACAATTAGTATTGCTAGAAAGAACTGACAAAGAAAACTAGCAAACAAAGCGGAGCGTACAAATACCAAGAGAAAATAAATAAATTACATTGAATTACACTAAAGTACATAACAACCACCTCTTGTTTTGCACACTTTGAAAATGGTCGCTGGATGACCGAAACTAGTCAGTGTCATAAAGTAGTAGATCTGATACTTACTTACTTATCGGGTCCGAACTTTAGGCCTTGCCACTCCAGTATGCAGCGACGCATATCGCCTTGTCATTTGCCATCAGAAGGTCATTCACATTACATGCACCTTGCATCAGGGGGCATTGCAATAGGTGAGAATCATTCTGAGTAGATTTGATAACTTTGGTTAAATAAATTTCGTATGGTAAAATAAAACCAAAGTAGATCTGATAACTTTGGTTTTATTTTACCATACCAAATTTATTTATAATTATTGTCAAAAAAAAATTCTGAAGATGTTGTACTAAATAAAAGTAGGTAAGTAGGTATATATATTTGTATGCATTTGATTTTCTCAACATGAATTTGCAAAATACTAAGAGTCACATTACATCTTTAGTTATATTATTATGCAAGGCTAAAAGCATTCTTCGATCCAAATGTAAGAGAATATACTATGAAACTTTCTTTGACATTCATCTACTTCAGTGGACGTTTCACGTGAAGATTGCTGAAAATTTTGAATGACCTGTATATAATAATAAAATTTAAAATAACATAAAATAATACGGTAGGTAACGGAGAGAAATTCAACATCTTTTATATCCCATAATGGGAATCACATGGATACCTGATCAGTGATAGCATAAAAACATGGAAACTAAATACCACTGCCTAATATTTTTATGTAACGATTTTCTTTTATACCCCCAAACACCGTCTTTCCTCTATCCTTCCCACCACTGTGAGCTGTAGAATGGCATATTTATCACCACGGAATGTGTTGCCAAAGTATGCGGTTTTGCGTCTCTTAACAGTAGTCAGGAACTCAATCTCTTTCTTTATCCATCATATTCAAGGGCTGTGTCAGACCTCGCTGGGAAGCATCTCACACTCAACTCGTCTGGACCACATTGAGCAATGTCAAAGCATGAGCACTTTCATAAGGGACTGAAAAAATCAAATTACTATAGTAAACGTTTTATTGTATATTTCCTTCGAATCTGGTTGGTTAATAAACCTGCCATTGTACAAATAATATGTACAAGAAGTAACAAATAAATGAATAAATAAAACGGCTTTGTTTTGAAGAGCAGCACTAAAGAGGGTGACTGCTGCCAAAGTACCTATTTTTTCAATTTGAATTTGCATCGTTACTAGAAAACGAATCATTTTGAAAAAAAATAACCAGGGGGGCAAGTCTTGTACAACCGGCGAAATCAAAACCCTCACGATGACCCATATCATGGATATAATTATTATATGGAGTATATAATATATTTAGATGTCATAAAACTCCATACGATAACTATATCCATGATATGGGTTATCACTAGGGTTTTGATTTCGCCGGTTGTACCAGACTTGCCCCCCTGGTTAGTTAATAAAGAAAAATATACCTTAACTTTTTAATTATTTTCTGTATATATTCTTGTAGGAAAATAATAAGCAAACCCCGATTTTTGACATTCATCTTAAATTTCTAAAAAACTATAAGGTAAAGAGCATTATATTTTTTTATAAATTAAAGAAGATCAAAATATCTGGAAAAATACGACGTAACGTTGCATTAATGCATCAGGTTAAGTTAATAAACCAAAAAAACTTATATTTCGCAATGGCGCTGAATGGAAAATAAATGTTTTTTAGGTTTATTTTCTAAACCTGAAGCATTAATGCAACGTCACATAATATTTTTCTTAATATTTTTGTCTTCTTTAATTTAAAAAAAAATATGTTGAACTACGCCTTATATTTTATTAAAAATATAAGATAAACGTTGAAAATCGGGGTATGCCATTATTTTTCTACAAGAATTTATACAGATCATTATCAAAAAGTAAAGATATATTTTTCTTTATTAATACCCAAAATATCTAAATTATTTTTTTCAAAATGATTTGATAAGAAATAATTTTGGTATATTAAATTGAAAAATAGGTACGTTGGCAGCAGTCCCCCCTTAACTAATCTATCAGCACCCTTGAAATGGTCTTGAATCATTAAACGGCGTTATTCGAAATCCCGTATTATTATTTTATTCGTAATTCTTTAGATGGTGACTTTGCAATATGCATGATGAGATATGCAATATGCATGATCAAATAAATAGGGCTACGAATATGACGGTGTTAAAACGGAATATACCTAGGCTCAGAAGTAATCTACTCAGATAGATTGAAGTAACGAGATGAGTTTTCCGTTAGCTATTTCCAACACGTGTTTGCAAAAAATAATTGCCAATTCAGGGCCTCTCGATTGGTACATAAGAAAATTAAAAGCGGCCCAACAACGTAGTGGGTGGATCATTGGGTTTGTAAATACCTACGCCATGCCTGGAAAAATTTAATAATACAGATATTTATACCGACGGTTAGAGCGAACCTTTTTTGGTTTTAATCAATATGATATTATAGCCAAAAAAGTGCTCTCGAAAGATGCGAAGAGTGGCAAACTTGAAGTGGTCATGGGCGGGATATATCGCTAGAGTGAAGGACCAGATATGGACCAAGAAGATCTTGGAATGAAGACCACGTGAGCACAGGAGAAGTAGAGGAAGGCCACCAAAAACAGGGTTGCTGGTGACTGGTTTCAAAAGGCCCAGGATTGAGAGATATGAGGGATGACTATGTCCAGCATTGGACAGAGACGGCTAAATAAAGAAAAGTAAAAGGTAAATTGCGCCCTAGACATGATCATGAATCATTAAAAACACGTATCACTGAACAATACTATAGAACACCTAGAAATGATCATGAATAATAATTTAAAACACGTATCATCGAACAAGATTATGGAACACCTTAAGTAATGATACTACGATGTCTCTATCGATTCAACTTTTCAAAAAGAAACTAAAGCTATTTTACCTGTCTAATAATTCTTAACTGACACCCCATATCTATCCTACCTCCCCTCTCTCAACCTCTATTTCCTTCCTTCTTTTGTTGCTGTGAATTTACTCTTTATAATGTTACGTGTTTCTTTCCGTTTATTATATATTTAATGTACCTACCACTATACTATATATGGCATCACGTTGCTTTGATTGGTTGGAAGAAGTTGCCTTGTGGCAATAAACCCGCCATTGTACACAATATTGTACATGAAGCTTAAAAAATAAATAAATAAATACTAGATGGGTCGATGGCAGAGCGGTTAGCTCGCTGGGCTTATACGATGGCAGAGCGGTTAGCTCGCTGGGCTAATAATCCAGTGATCGCGAGTTCGTATCCTGCCTCGACCGTTTTCGTTCACAAATAGCACAAGAATTTATGCTTATTTTAGGGAACGTAGGAAGATGTATATGTATTTGTATAACAAGGACATTCATTTTTTTTTAAATAACTAAAATTCCAATTATATGTTATTTTAGATACTTTTGCTTCTTAGCCATGTTCCACTGCTGAATAAAAGTACTGCTGTCATCCAAGACTCGGATGCCAGAAAATGTCATCTGATCACCTTTTAAGTGGTCTTCATATGCCTCTTTTGTTGGTCCAGGGTCTCCATTTCAGTATTCATCTAGGTGACCATCTGACACTGTCTTGCCTCGCCACTTGCCGTGACCATTAACATTTCAGATACTAAAAGAAAGTTTTTTTAAACCTATTTAATCGATTTATAAAAGATAATTGATCGCAGAAAGGGCTACAGAAAAATTAATCAAATCATCTATGAAATAATGAATAAATGAATATTAAACAAGTAAATACCAAATATCAAATTGATAGCTATAGAAAATAACTGGTTAATTTATTACTAATGGAAGAAAAGAATCTGAAAATTTATTTAATTTAACGACATAATTGACTTACAAAAATTATGCATTAGCATTAACCCTCTATACATCGAGCAATATTTCACACTACACTAATACGTACACTTGAATTTCTGTCTCACTTCAACCTACCACTAAACCTTATAAAAATTAACTTACACTATGAAGAATAAAAAAATATAGAACTGGGGGGCAAGTCTGGTTCGACCGGCGAAATCAAAACCCCAGTGATTACCCATATCATGGATATAATTATCGTATGGAGTTCTATGACATCTAAAGATATTGTAGAACTCCATATAATAATTATTTATTTATTTATAAACGGCATAAAATGCCTTTTACATACATATATAAAAACACATATTGATGATAATAATAGATAGAATAAAAAAAGCAATTAGGTATACACTGGGTAAAAAAAAACTTAAACCTAAACAGGAAGACAAAAATAAAAAAATACATGTAAGCAAACATAAAAAAAGATATAAGTACATAAGGATCCAAAAAAAAACAAAACAGTAAATTCAAAAATAAAAAACATTTAATTCAAAAACAAAAAATCAATAGACGTATGCAAACATAAAAAACGATGTACATATGTACATATATATTATATCCATTATATGGGTAAACAAGGAGGGTTTTCATTTCGACGGTCAACCAGACTTGCCCCTCAGTATTATATAACGTTACTATGGGACAAGCAAAGCTTAATAGAGTTGCCAAATCAACAAATTAAAATAAATTTATATACACTGATAACTTAAACTTACGTTTAACTTAATTATAGTGTTATACTTATTATAATCTACTGTATAACTTATATTGTACGTACACCAGAAATTATTTTACTTTTGAAAAAGGATTTTTAAATTAATAAATAAAAAAATAGGACCTACCTCGATCAAAAATGACATAAATTTCTGAAATACAAAATTTCAATTTTATAAAAATATTTTATGAAGCTAAAAACCACTTTAACATACATCGCGTCGCCATCAAATAAAAACAAATACGTACACGAATTAAAAAACTAAAACAAATTAATTAATCATTAATCAATCATTAATTAATTATCAATGAATTATTAATTTATTATTTATGAATTATTAATTAATTTATTAATTTATTATGAATTAATTATTATTATACACCAATTCCGAATGTTTCAGAGCTATAACTGACCGAGAAGTTTGTTAAAAATCGATTACGAAATTCCGGTACAGACAGACAAGTGAACTTAAGGGGTATAAAAAAATAATTGGGGAGTCTAAACGCACATGATATCATTATGAAGGAGATCGAAATAATAGATTGGGCTGAATAGAGGTTACAATTCTTGCCATATACAAGGAACATGATAGTACCAATGCTTGCTGAGAAACTGGCTGAAAAAAAATGTGAACGTATAATTCTCCATTATCCAAATTAAAACATCAAAGTAAATATTAAAAGTAGCAAAAACTCAATGGCTTCAGGTATTGTACTTTTTTTCAAAGAAATCTTTAGTAAGTGTACGTCTATTTTTTTCCCCACCGCGTTGAAAACCTGAACTCCGTTGAAAATCTCCTCCGTGGAAAATGTGCTTTAATGCGCAAGGTAAGTCGCGGTGTGGGTGTCTCTGATCTCTCGGTTTGTCTCTGCTGAGGAACATTTGAAAATGAACCGGAGTTCATAGTGTGAAGGAGCTGTTTCGTTTAGCTCAGGACAGAGAAGCCTATGGCAAAATAACATGTGATACATCGGCGCCGGGAAGTGCTTTGAATGATTGATTGTGCCCACTGTTTGTCGGGCGAAACTGCATAATGTTTATTTTATTTTATTTTATTTTCATTAGGAAAACATACAGCAGTAAACATAAAATCAAACTATAAGAACACTTAATTAATAAAAATACTGCCAAGACAGTTTCCACAAGCAATAATTGCTTGTATATAAAGCAAAAAGCAGAGATCGGTACATAGTCATTAAAAAAGAAAACAATATTGTATCACATACAAAAAAAACATATTTGGTTATAAAAAGTGGGAATGGGAAATAGGGAAAGGGAGAGGACGGACAGGGAGAGCAAATCTCATATGCCTACATATGTATAAAACAGAAATAATGCTGAATAATACGAAACCACTATTCACTGTCGCAAATTACTGATTGCGACAGTGAATAGTGGTTAGTGAAACTGATTAACAGGCGAGTCAAAAATATTGGTATACATCGAAAATACTGCATGAAATCAACGACAGATGCGTGGGATCGTAGCATTCATTATAATTATGTTATCATAAACTTAAAGTTTTTTATTGACTCCACTTATACATATATACTCCTCACTACGCTAAGGGAATATAGTTTAGAGTTATGAATTCGCAATTTTAGGCTTATTTTTTATAGTTTATCAACCAGTATCATGCTGAGATTGTATTCTGAAAGTTTCATCACGATGTATATGTGTGTGCTGTGAATTATGTGATACATATGTGCTATGTAGGTACTATTTACGGCATGTTTATTCTACTAAATCGATTATAGACTAAAGTACTCATTGAAATCTTTCAAATTTGTATAATAATCGCTTTGATCCCATTAGATTTTGAAGGATATCTGAATAGTGCTTCTTAATTTTTAACTGTCAACTATTTCAAAGTGATCCCAAAATCAGAAAACTCGAAATTTGATACTTTTATTTTCAAATTGCTAAAAAGGCACATCACTCTCATAAAATGGCATTGGAGACTTTTCAAGTTTTCAAAATGAACTATTAAAATCAAAAATAATAATCAAACAAACTCATTTCATGAAAATGCTGAAAATTTTAGTGAGGAGTATATTGACGGCCACAACCCACTCGTTTAACAATATGAACGATTAAAAATTTATAAACAACAGTTTAAAACTTAAAAAAAACTCATATAGTGATTAAGTGATATCAACAAGATTGTTTCCAGGTATAATTGTTAAGGGCCCTTGAGGTGTAAACATAAAAATGGCGCTATATAAATAATCCATTTATTATTTTTATTATTATAACGATATAGCAAGTAGGTATTTAGTTCTTATTATTTTATTTGGAGACCTTATATTTGTCTGCCTTATAATATTA
Organism: Molanna angustata; assembly: GCA_963576475.1. Taxonomy (NCBI): domain Eukaryota; kingdom Metazoa; phylum Arthropoda; class Insecta; order Trichoptera; family Molannidae; genus Molanna; species Molanna angustata. Next base: position 16,421,110 of record OY754981.1, read on the forward strand.
TATTATATATTATTAGATCCCCTTATTTTGAGAAACCCTTATCGACGTCTGATTTTATTAAGGTTTTTTTATATCGAAACTGCCTCCGGCTACTGTTCTGAGCTATCCTTGGATTTAAAAATGTATCAGTCCACCTGTGTATGGAATGAAATAACTGTATAGATACATATATTGAAGGTAGCAGAGACAACCAACACACGAGTGCGATAAAGTATGTAGGTTAGGGTGACGCTAGATGTCGTTGTGTTGTGACGTTATTACTGAACTGAGTGACGTCACAAGCGCGTCACACTACCTACATATGTATATTCTCAAGTTTCCCCGTTCTATACACGATCTAACCTATGGCTCCAGAACTTTCCAAATTCAATTCATTGTTATATTTTTAACAAGTGGCCCCGGGCAGACGTTGTTCTGCCACGAACCCCCTTCTATGTAGAACGCATTTTATATAGACCTCGTTTTTTTATCTATTTTTCGTACTTTTGAGTCTGGTGTAGTCTCTAGTTGCATAATGCCGATGTCAATAGATATATTCATACCGCCATCTATTGAAATCTTACACAAATTAAAAATGCAATGCGATCCTTTTTATCATATAAAAAATTCTTGGGGGTGAATGGAAATCAAAAATTGTGGTTAATCTAAAAAAAATAAAAATAATATTTTCATTGAAAAATTATGAATATTTTTTTTTTATTCGATAATAGCGCCATATATCGGGTTCAAAAGTATCCTATCTTCATCCAGAACCAACCATACAAATTTCAAAAATTTAATTGAATTACGTAGGGCTGTTTCGGGGATTTGGGTGTATGAACTATGAACATTGTTTCGTACATATCAAAATATACAAAATGCAAGATTGAAATAACACCGCATAACGTAATTTCTTTCCCCCCCTCCCCCCCTTTCCACCTCCTTCCCTCAAGCTCATCGCGACAACTAAGTTGTGTGTCATCTTCGCTCTCTTAAAAACCATATCTTACGGCCGTCATACCGCGGAAACCAAATCTTTAAACATTAAATCCATTCTTATGTTTTTTTTCATTATTTATATTTAGCTGTGCAACCCAATTGCGACATGCATCATCTATAAATATAAATAAATATAAATGTTTTTATTCAATTAAGGTTGACCTCCTTTGAATTTTGGTGTTGTTTCATACAGCCGCATAAAGGCAAAATAAATGTTAGATTTTAAAGCATTTATAAAACGCCTATGATCAAACATAGTTCATCTTATAAATAATAACACAATTGAAAATATTTGCAGATGCGACGATTAAATCATTTAGACCATCAAAGTTTTGACTGTCACTTCCGAGTCAAACAGTAGAAAGGGATAAGGCTCTGACTAAATCTGGTGACTAAAAACATGACTTATTAGAACATCCTAATACACTATGAAGTAATGTGTTATTAAGGGTTACTATCGCGTGCGTTTAAAAGGGTATATACGTTATTTATATTAAATAATAATAATAATGAACACTTCCTTGCACCCTGCACAAGTGGCGAGTTTATTGCTCTTTGGCAATTTCTTCCAACTAACCATCGTTTCCAGCCCAGAGAAGCAATATTTTCGTGAGAATATGAATTTAAATAAATTTCTCTGGAAATTTACAGCTGGGAATCGAACCCAGGACGCCCGCACATAAACCGAACGGCTTACCAACTGTGCCACGGCGTTAAATTATTTAGACCATCAAAGTTTTGACTGTCACTTCCGAGTCAAACAGTCGAAAGGGATCAGGCTCTGACTAAATCTGTCGACTAAAAGCATGATATATTAAAACCTCATAATACACTATGAAGTTAGGTGTTATTAAGGATTACTATCGCGTGCGTTTCAAAGGGTTTATACGTTATTGGAAGCACAAAATTTGTTGATTTTTCAAATTATAAAATGAAAATCCTATCAGGAATATTCACATTGATTTTATTTACTCAAGCAAATTAATAATATTTATTTCTTTACGACATCTAGTTATGGACTAATTAAAAAAAGGAGTAAAAATGGATATTATTAATACATTTTTTGGAGAATTTATGCTAAATTTTAAAAATTAATGAAATTCTCTATAAATGTTGAAAATATTAAGGTATTTTTTGTAGAAACACACCGCTTAGATTTGATTTCAAATTGGGAGTAGATAGATGTATTTATTTTGACAACTATTCTTCGTGAACTAATTGACATAGGCACCCAAAATAACATTGCATCAAACATCAACGAATTAGATAAATTATTGATACACTGCGTCTACTCGAGTTATAATTTACACGATCTTATAAAAAAACAAGATTTGTATCGAATTCCTATACAAAATGAAGAACCACTGGAATAATCTCTCCTAATCCCATATTAACTCTCCATTGAGAACAAATTGAATTAGCTCGCAAGATAACATAAAACATTTTAATAATTAAATTGCATAACAAAACTTCAAGCCGTATACAAACATACATAATATTTCATTTTAATAAATTTTAATAAAAATTTAGTAAAGGAAATCCGGAAAAGTTGTGTTGATTTCTTGTTGTCTTACATAATACCTACTTATATAATAGGCTGATTTACGTGATCATGTACGTGCGCAATTTCCATCGAAATTTCTTTGGATTAATACATTAAATATCATCAATATGCTTCTTTATATTATTTGTGTACCTATATCGAAAATTGAAAGAAATATGATTTTATTTCAGCTTTCTCAATTTCTGTCTCAACCCAATGAAAAAATATGAAATATCAAATTAAATATCTTTGCGACTGCATCACATTACCTACCTATGTAAATACCTCTCTGCGTATATAAATAAATAATGAACACTTCTATGCACCCAGCGCAAGTGGCGAGTTTATTGCCGTATGGAAATTCCTTCCAAAGACCCAGTGCTTCCAGCCCAGAGAAGCAACATATGCGAGAAATGATTTTAAATAAATTTCTCCTCTGCTGGGAATCGAACCAAGGACGCCCGCACAAAACCGAACGGCTTACCAACTGTACCACGGCAGTAGGCACAGTTTCGTATTTAAGGAAGAGGTTTATTCTATAGGTACTCTAAAATACCACATGATATATATTTAATGCAGAATTTGTATTGTGGTACGATTGGGTGCGCTAAAAAAATAAAATAAGCGATTATTCAAACCTTTTTTTCCTGATTGATAATTTATATATTTTATTTGTGTTAAATTTGGACAAAAAACAGCGTTTTTTTATTTTCAAGGCATTGCATCCTATTGGATGATTTGTGCCAAAAAATCAGCAAATAGACAAATTAACACAAACAAATAAACTCAGACATGGTACTGAAATAAAATTATAAAAATTGTACAAATACATAAGAATTAAATAAACAAATAAACACAAATAAACTCAGACATTGAACTAAAATAAAGATATAAAATTAACAAATACATAAGAATTAAATATACAAATTAACACAAACAAATAAACTCAGACATAGAACTAAAATAAGAATATATAAAATAACAAATACATAAGAATTAAATAAAAAAAAGTAATACAAACAAATGAACTCAGACATGGAACTCAAATAAAAATAAAAAATTTACAAGTACATAAGAATTCTAAAATTGCAAAGTTGGTTTTAAGTGATTTTAAGAGGATCGTTTTAGTAGATTCCGAAGCTGAGCTCAATAACGACTCCATACTTATTGGTAGTTGAGAAGCAACTTGTTGATATGTGTCTTGAGCGTAAAAAAAAAACAAAAAAAACAGCGTTAGGACATAAATAATACAATAATGATATCAGGTATTAAGGCCTATTACTTTTTGTCGTTGTGATTTAGGAAACAAAAAATTTACAACTTTAAAAACAATACCTATGTTTATAAAACTATTTACATAAATAATCCAAAATATAAAACGTAGGTACACTTATACGTAAGTACAACAAGTTCAACACCGTCATGGTTTCCTATACTAAGCGATCATTGATTTTCTTTTGTATTGAGTATTTAAATGTTGTGGAACTGAGGTGGAATATGTCAAACTCGTGAAACATGTTGTTTTATGTATCGCACATTCTATGAATTGCCATGTTTTACATATGCATAATTGGTACGATGAGTTGGAAGGTGGAATAAATTCTGCTAGATAGTAAGAATATTAAATGAGATGATATTGAATATTGAGGGGCAGTCGATATTTTTATTGTACAGAAGCATCATGTCATTTATTGTGCATCTATGTATTCTAGAGACTGTCAATTTTATGACGGGCTTGTACCTATATCTTATATTTCTAAATTTACTCAACTCTTATATATATACATTTGTAGTATATTTATATGTAAAGGAGTAGATAATAGAAAAATAAATTATTGTTTAATAGATAAATATAATTACTGGTCATTTTTCAAACATTATTTCAAATTTGATTTTAGGGTCAGGGAATACGTATTTAGGAGGTAGGTTAGCAGCATTGTTGGATATTCTTACGGTGGTCTTACAAGAATAATAATAATAATAAATTTGGATTATTTTTTATAGCGCCGTTTTTGTGATAACCTCACCTCAAGGGCGATTTGAATATATTAAGGGTTATTGTAAGACTCGCGGAAGAAGTGAGTTTTTAGGTGTTTCCTGAATAGTGCTAAGTTGTCGATTTGCCTCAGTTCAGGTGGTAGTTTATTTCACGAGGCTGGTCCGGCCACAGCAAAAGCACGATCACCGAAGGATGAAGTGTTGACTCTATTTATTTCAGTCAACTTGCCAATCACGGATGTGGTGGCTGGCCGAAGTGTTTGTTGTCGCTCGTTTACGGTGAGAGGGATGCAGAAGTCTGAAAGATACGTGGGAGCCATGCCATGGATCGCTTTGAAAGTCAACAAACATAATTTGCACTTGATTCTTTCTGGCACTTTAAGCCAGTGAAGAATGTACTGCATAGTCTCTTTGTATCTACCTATATGTATGTAGGTACCTACTTTTAGAGGTTTTCATCATTTATTCAGACGAACCAGAAGATTCATCACTTATTCTTAAGATAAACTAGATCCGGAGCCAAAGACATTATATATTAAATTTTCTCATTAAATTGTATCATAAATCCCAAAACGGAGACACGTGAATTTTTTCAACGTAAGTAGGTGTCATAAATAACTAGAAAACAATTAAAGGAAATACCAATGGACATTTCAAATAGTATGCCATCAAACAAAACAATTGCCTTGAACTTGAACTTCACTAAAACTGCTATCACAAAATACTACGTCAAAAAAAGTAGAGGCAGACCACCTACGCGATGGTCAGATGACATAAAAAGGGTTGCTGGTGACTGGATGCAGAAGGTCTAGGATAGAGAAACCTGGAGAGATATGAGTGAGGCCTATGTCTAGCAGTGGACAGAGCCAGCTGGATAAAGTAAGTAAGTAAGTAATCATGTCTAGCAGTGGACAGAGCCAGCTGGATAAAGTAAGTAAGTAAGTAATCATGTCTAGCAGTGGACAGAGCCAGCTGGATAAAGTAAGTAAGTAAGTAATCATGTCTAGCAGTGGACAGAGCCAGCTGGATAAAGTAAGTAAGTAAGTAATCATGTCTAGCAGTGGACAGAGCCAGCTGGATAAAGTAAGTAAGTAAGTAATCATGTCTAGCAGTGGACAGAGCCAGCTGGATAAAGTAAGTAAGTAAGTAATCATGCCATATCTAGTTGTAATATCAATGTGTAAATAAGCTGTTGGTTACCCCAAATAAAAAATAAATAAATAACTTATTGTTGTGAACGATGTACATATATATTGAAGTCATTTGTTTTTTTTTATTTAATCATTTACGGCATATATTGCCCTTAACAAGCGTACACAAAATAAACATATCGAAAAAAAATATCTCAGAAATGAATACAGAAACAAAATTACGCAAAAAAGGAAAAACATAATAAAACAAACAAAAAAGTAGTCATAACACAATTGAATTTCAATCTTCTTTCCTTTCCTTTAAATTGTTTATTCTTTTTGTTTTTTTTTATGTTTGAAACTGTCACTTCGTGATAGAAATCCATAATCAACTAGAATTATGAAAAAAAAAAATTTGGTAATGTTTAGTCAGAATGGTATGCTGAGCATCGTCACCATTCTGACGGTGCTCAGCATAGAGCGAAACCGGTAAACGGGAGTCGCGTTCACGAAAAATTTAAATAGAACTATAAAATAAATATATTTTTTTTTCATAATTCTAGTATTCTTTTTGTGTTTTCTGTTTTTACATATTATGTTTCTTTTCTTGATGTTAAGTATTAGCTAATTTACCGATTTTTTGTGGTTTGACGTTGTGTGTATTTACTTGTGAGGGATGCGCATTGGTAAACGCAACCACTTCCAGGTGTCAGACTTACCTTTTTCATACCTACATAATACATATGTATATTCAGTAAGAAAGGAAATATAAAACCACATTCATTGTTTTTAATATTGCATTATCTTATAAACACTATAATGAATTTATTCATTACGAGCTGAAATAAATGCGTGAGAATAAAGATGTTGTAAGAAAAATTAACGGCTCGTAAAAATATTTACGATAAATAATAATTAAAAATAAATATTTTCAATATAATTCCACGGAAGGTAGGCAACATTATTTCAGCTAGAATTATTATTATTTTGATAGTGATTTATTATCGCTACTAGAGAGAAATTCCAACTTGAAAATTCTTTTTATTTTCTCGAGGTTTATCTTGTCAAATAGTACGAAATCGACATTGATTTTTTGAACGATAATCAGCAAAAAATTACAGGGGATTTAATAAAGCGTCGTTTAATGAATCAATATTATTCCAAAGACGCTGATAGTTTAGTTATGTGCTGTTCTACGAAACGAAGCTTTTTTCAGTCCTTAAGTGAAAGTGCTATTACGTTGAGCACTGCGGACATCTGAAGAAAGTTCCACTTAGATGGAACGCACACACCAAAGCATAGGTCATAGTAAGCCGCTTCGTTGACTCTGTCCAACTCCTTTAGGGAGTTGTTACTCTGTGATCCAGGCGACCTGATCTGATACAGCTCTTGAATTTATAGCTGTGCTAGATTGTTTAAAGCAATAAACACCGCCAGACAAATTTCCTTCAACCATTGTGATTCGTTTAGTAGTCGAGTTATGTGGCACCGTTTTTCCGCACCAAAAATAAGCTTTGCCGCTGCATTGAACACCATCCGTAATCTATCGAGTTGATACTTCAGCAATTCAGCATAAATCCTTCTTATTCCTCCTTCCATTTCTAACCTTTCCTTTATCTTCCTTCTTTTATTCCTTTATCTAACACACTTCAGTTTGAGGCCAAATTTTATTGTTCCTATATGTTTCTTTTCATTATACTTTATCCTTTGTCTTATTAAATAATTTACGTAAACATAATAGATAACTTGTGTTGTGTTATTAGGTATTTTTGTGCCTACATGGCTTTGTCTTAAACAATTTATAAATTACAATATTATTTTATTTATTTGTCTTTACAGGAAACAAAATACAATATAATACATCATTTTCAACCTCACTAGGGCTGGCCTGTATCGAGGTCGATAATTTAACACAAAATAGTAAAGACAGTGTATAACAAAAGTTGAACGAAAAAGAAACATAAATTAACAAAATACAAATGAACGAAAATCAGCTCAGAATTATAATAAACTCACAGCCCACAGTTGAGTACCTGTGGTGAAAATTGCAACAATAATCTTACAATCCCAACTGTAGGCTCACTACATAATATACAAGTCAACAAATAGTAGGTACCATTATACAAACAAACATCAAAAACCAACATGAGAGTGGACCAGTTTTTTAAATTTCGTAATCGTATTCACAGACTTGAAAGAAATAGGGAGAACATTAAATATAACAGGTGCTATATAAACATGATTTCTCTGACCAAATAAGGTGTTCATTCTTTCTGGTCAGAATTTGAGAGAGACACTATCTCTTGTCAATCTATTTTGTTGTGATCTAGTAGCTTTAACCTTTATTATTTAGTTACATAATATATATTTATTATACCTACCCCACCATTCTCTTTGCCCCTTCTTTTTTCTTCTTCATCTTGAAGTGCCGTGTCTCTCCATTTATCTCGATACTTATCTATTGTTCAGGATCGAATATTATGGAGCCACGTAATATTTCTTCTGCTCACCCCACGCCTTGAGCTACAGAAGTGAATACTTCTCATCTCTGAGTACCTACATATATGTCCCAGATATTGAATTTGATTCGTGATTGGATTTCGATGAGTCTTTTTTCATTAAAAAAGTACTAATCTTCCAATTGGTCCCTTTTAAATTTGGTTAAGATATGATGATGAGATCCATGAGAAAATCAAGAAAACCCCTTAATTTTCACTTCAGCGATAGTTATCCTTTTTAAAAGTAAAAGAGTGCTTCAGAGAGGTGATCACAAATATAAATATGTATCAAAAAACATATATTTTATGGAACTTACCCGAGGGATCGTAGGTAAGTTTGTATTTGGGGTCGACTTCAAAAAATGATTTGATATAAGTTTTTTCAACCTATGTTTTTTAGTCATATGTGTTGTGTTTGAAGTAAAATAAACGTACTTTTGAATTTTAATCTGCAGTTTTTTTATTGCATTTTTTTTTGTTTTCATGCTTACACTACCGATATTTTTGTTTTCATGCTTACACTACCGATATTTTTGTTTTCATGCTTACACTACCGATATTTTCGAGTCGGTTTTAATAAATTACTTTTACTATAGTTGCCATCTTCTTTTTTACTAAACCCTTATATAAGAACTTAGTTTTTTTTTTTTTTTTTTAAAAAAATGAATATGTCCTTGTTAAACAAGTACATATACATCTTCCTACGTTCCCTAAAATAAGCAAATAAATGCTTGTGTTATAGGTGAACGAAATCGGTCGAGGCAGGATTCGAACTCGCGACCACTGGATTACTAGCCCAGTGCGCTGACCGCCCTGCCATCGACCCATCTAAAACTTTTATTAGTTACTTATATCAACTCAATTTAATGTTAATATTATATTTGCCAGTGATTATGGTTTGTTGCGAAAGCAACCTGGCTTTCAATCCGCTTTACAATTTATAGTACTTTAATAATATTTATAACATTTATATACATAATTTAAAATTATAAGGTTTAACGATTACTACAATAAAAATATTTAAAAAATAATACAGAATGTTCATATTTTAATTATGTATCCTCCAGGAGCATTTTTGCTTGTACCAGCTTACTTTAGACCTTTAATAGTAACTGATGTGGTTTGGTTGAATAAAAAACTGAATTTGTGTTTATCCTTTACTTCTTGAACACATGTTCATGGTTTGGAGGCTTCGACAAGAGAGAGGGAAAAAATGTTAACAATCTCCTGCCTTGACAATAATTGCAAATTTTGTCACCAGATGTCTCCCCTTACACAGCACTAGCGCCACCACAATATGGCGCGAAATTGAAATAAGATAACAAATCATAACATACCGGGCCACAAAAACAATTTTTTTACAAAAAAATGAGTTTTTCAATACATATAAATGGATCAATTGAATCTTGACTTAGTGGACTGTATACAATAATAAATGAATTTGAAAAATGACTTTGATAACACATAATGTAAAAACAATGAATAAATGTAAACCCAGTAATAAATTACAATGTAAGACCAATAATAAATAATGTTTGTAAGACATAAAACTATTTAAAATATCACTTAGATTGAAGAAATGTTCAAAATGTTCACAAGTTGACACGACATAGCATTTTAATCAATAATCTTGAAGTCATCACATGAAGTTCAATGTACAAGTATCTTGAATATAATCTTGTATTTAATGTAAACACACTGCCATCTTAACGTTAATGATGAAGTAGAGTAGCTTGCTAGCTCCTTGATTGTTCGTAGTGTAAAAATGTTGGAATGTTATATTCAGTAATTTCACACCGGCGCCATAAATGTTATGTATTCACACTGGTGTCATCGTGAATGTATTGAAATTTATTAACATTCAATGTGGTGCTTGCTGAATAGTGGTAAGTGGTTCCTCCATTGGTAACATACAAAGTTTTGTGATGCTACGTTTGACTTCTCCTTGTGCTGTCTTTATAGAGACTACTCTTGTCACTCCGTCGTTACCAGGATGTGTCGATATAACTCGGCCTAGCTTCCAATTCATGGGTGGTAGATTGTCTTCCTTGATGAGGACTAAATCTCCTTGCTGAAGCTGTCTTTCTGTTCCCTTGTGCCATTTGTGTCTTCGTTGTAACTCGTTGAGGTATTCACCGTGCCATCTATCCCAAAATGATTGGAATATTTGGTTGAGCCTTTGGTAATGGTTGAGTCTGCTAGTAGGATATTCCAAGACATTTCGCTCTGGCAATGTTGACAGGTTTTCTCCAATAAGGAAATGACTAGGACTCAGTGGGTTCAAATCATTGGGATCGGATGATAGAGGAGTGAGAGGACGAGAGTTAATGCATGCTTCAATCTGATTTAGAACAGTATGCATACCATCAATGTCTAATATGCGTGATTGTAAAACCTTTTTTAGTTGCGTCTTAACCAATTTGACTCCCGATTCCCACAAGCCACCAAAATGTGGGCTTCTAGCAGGTATAAAATGCCACTCTATTGCTTGTTGGGCTAAACAACTATGAATGTAATCATGAGATGCTCTTAAAAACCTATACATGTCTTGTATTTCATTTCGCGCACCCACGAAGTTGGTTGCGTTGTCAGAGTAGACCTTCTGAGGCCGTCCTCGTCTCGCTATGAACCTTTTGAATGCATTTAGGAATGCCTCTGTAGATAGAGAAAGTACTTACTCTAAGTGTATAGCCTTAGTGGCAAAACAGATGAATAAACATACATATGATTTAACAGATCTAGAGTTTTTACTAAAGCTAGATTTAACTAATACAGGGCCCATGAAATCTGTGCCACAGATAGAGAATGGTTTTAACGCTATGACCCTATCCCTGGGTAAATCTGCCATTATTTGATATGACGTACGAGGTTTATATCTAAAGCACATAATGCATGTCCTAAAAACCTTTTTGACTATATTTTTGCCCAATATTGGCCAGTATCTTAATCTAATGATTGAGAGTACTGCCTGTACGCCCAGATGCAAATAAGAATAATGGTAATGACGCACTATAAGTTCAGTTAATTTATGATGAGCTGGTAGCAAAACTTGGTGTTTTTGGGCGGGGGTTATGTCACTACGTGCTAATCTTCCTCCAACATGAAGAATATTGTTTTTTATAAATGGATGTAGATCTCTGATATTACTCTGGTTTGAAACATAATTGTTATTCCTTAAGGCCTTTAGTTTGAGGGGGTTGAGGTAATGCCCATGAAAACTACATGAAAGTATCAGGATCTTGAATATAACTCTCGGACACCGGGGATCGAACCCGTTGTTCGAGAGAGTATTCGTGTGTCCTGGATGGCCAAACCTCTCCCTTTTACTTATGTGCTGCTGAGAGCAAACACACAAATATAAATAGTATAATTAAGGAATTGAATATAGTCATGAAATTAAATACGACAAGTCTTGGTACTTACGTTTATTGTAGCACAAACAAAAATTAATAAAAACACTCAAATACAGATTTACAATTAATTAACTAAATAACAATGTTGTAATGAATTTGCGGAGCTAAAATTATATTAACGGTATGAGACCGGAGACGTGACGATCGGGCGCAGAGTGGTACACGCGCCTCGCGCGTGCGCGTTTATATACCGCTCGCCGCGTCACCGGCTCATCGTAGGGATGGTCGTGGCCCAAAACGGCCGACTGCCACAAGTTCTAGATGGAAACATTGTCCTTGCGCACATGCAACAAGGGCATCTTCTGCCTTGTTTAGCTCAGACACTGTCAATTCCCTTGATAAAGGCGGTTGACGTTTCCTAGCATTGTGAGTGAATCGCAGCATATAAGCAGTAACTCTCCGAAGTCTAGAGAATGACGAGTATCTGTCAAATATGTTCCACTGTTCCATCCGTGTGTTGATTAAGGCTAATTGTGGCTTGCTTTCTGGTACTGCTCCAAGTACTTGTGGTGATGAATTTGGCCATGATTCTTCATCTCCTTGTAACCAGGTGGGGCCGTGCCACCAGAGAGTCGAATTCATGAGCTCGTCTGCAGTTGCTCCTCTAGAGATGATGTCTGCAGGATTGTCCTTAGAGACTACATGTTTCCAAATGCAGTCCTTTCCTTCAGTCTGGATTTCAGACGTTCGATTGGCCACAAATGTGCTCCAACGTGTTGGTTGACCAGCTAACCAATGTAGTACTATTGTGGAGTCTGTCCACAAAATAGATTCAACGTTTTCCATGTGCAAGGCATCTTTCACCTTGGCTGTCAATCTAGTCAACAATACAGCTCCGCAGAGCTCTAATCTTGGCAAGGAAAGTTGATTTAATGGTGCTACACGAGATTTAGCACATATCAAGTGGGATTGATAGTTTCCAAATTGATCTCTTGATCTGAGGTATATAACACCTCCATATGCCTTTTCAGATGCATCGCAGAAACCGCACAATTGAATTTGTGTTGCGCCTTTGCAGACAATCTTTCTCGGTATCTGAAAAGAATTTATTGCTACCAAGTCTTCCTTGTAGGTTTTCCACCGTTGTTTTATGTCACTGGAAAGTGGTTCGTCCCAAGACACTTGCTGTTGCCATAAATCTTGTAATATGAGCCTCGATTTTAAGATGATTGGTCCGAGAAGGCCCAATGGGTCAAAGGTTTTTGATATTTCTGATAGCACATTTCTTTTGCTTATCACTTCTTCAGGCATCGCAGTAACCTTGTAGAAGAAAGAGTCTTCTTTGCTGTTCCAGTGGAGTCCTAGAATCTTCGCTTGGTAGAGATCCTCCCGGACAAATGGTACATCTTCAACCAGCTCATCGTCTGAGATATCAGGCATATTTGTTTTCCATTTCGAAAGATTCTGACCGGCTGATTGCAATATTCTTGATACATCCTCCTTTAGCTGAAGGCAAGTTTCTTTGTTGTCACAACCTGTGAGGTGGTCATCCATGTAGAAGTCATTATTGATGACTTGTGAGGCTAGTGGGTATGTATCAGCAAAATCTATGCTCAATTGTTTTAAGCATCTGGTGGCGATGAACGATGACGGGGCTAAACCATATGTTACGGTGTTCAATCGGAAATGTTGAAGCGGCATGTCTTCTGAAGATCTCCAAACAATTTTTTGAAAGTTCCTGTCTTCTTCATGTACCTTGAATTGTCTATACATCTTCTCGATATCAGCTGTCATGACAAACATGTGTTTTCTAAAATTAAGAAGCAACGTCAAAAGGTCCCTTTGTATTTGTGGACCAGTCATGAGTACATCATTTATTGATTTTCCGTTGGTTGTTTTTTGGGATCCATCGAACACTACTCGTATCTTGTTAGTCTTGTGCACTGCATGATGTGGTAAATAGTTCACTGGTGTGATAGCTGTTGAAACGCATGGTGTCATATGCCCTAATGTTTGATATTCTTCCATGAATTTTCAATATTCACGATGAAGCAAATGGTCACTCCTAAAACGTCTTTCTAACGCTAGCTGACGTTTGATAGCTATTTCTAAGGATTCACCTAATTCAGGTTGGTTATTCTTGAACGGAAGTCGCACGACAAAGCGTCCTGTTTCATCTCTTCGATATGTTGTGGTAAAATGATCTTCGCACGCAATGTCTTCCTTTGACTTGAAAGGAATTTTTGTGGACAGTTCTTCGACCAGCCAAAAACGCTCAACATCCTTGTGTAGCTGATTAAGTGATATGTGACATAAAGATGATTTGTTTTGTAAATTAGATACTTGATTAGGATGGTTCCTAGGTGATGGTATCTGTCCTGCTACAACCCATCCAAATAAGGTGTTGTGCAGCAAGGAGTTGGATGTAGCTTCAGATTCTGTCTTTATTACTTCCCAAAACACCTCAGCTCCTAATAACATGTCTACCGGAGCACGTTTGTTAAACTTTGGGTCTGCTAACTGTAATCCCTTAGGAATTTTTATCGTCCTTATGTCTATGTTGTTTTGTGGTAGTTGGTTGGTTATTTCGGGCAATACCAAACAGTTGATATTCCTTTCATAACTTGAGAATTGAGATCTTATTGTAATGTTCACTCCCGAGGTCACAGTTGTAACCTGTCTGTGTATTCCTGAAACTGGGATATAGAGATTATGTTGTTGCAACATTAATCGGTCGCACAATGACTTGGTCACAAAATTGGATTGAGCGCCACAGTCTAATAATGCTCGCACCTGATGTTTTGTTCCATTTTGATTTAACTCTACTATCACTGTTGATAGCAAGACTTCGTTGCCTCCTTGCTAGGAATACGTTTGCACTGCATTTTTGTTTGCAGCGGGCTGATTGCCAGCTTTATGAAGAAGTGTGTTGTGTTTTTTGTTGCACACCTTACATGTTGATTTGGACGTGCAAGTTCTGACATTATGATTTGGTCTGAGGCAGTTGAAGCATAATTTCAACCATTTGATGGTTTCTTGTCTCTGTTCTATTGTTTGTGATGTGAATTGTACACATGCAAACAATTTGTGATCCCCCTTGCATTGAGGACATCGTTGTAAGGTAATTTCTGTATGAAGATTTACCCTTGCTTTGTTGTGATTGACTGCTCTTGCTATATGGGTTGATTCAATAACACGGGCTCGTTCTGATAAGCAATTGATAAGTTCCTTGTATGTGGGCAACTCATCCTTCAATATGTATGACTCCCAATGATGACAAGTAACAGGATCTAGTTTTCCTGTGACCAGATGAACTAAAAGTGCATCCCACGTACTCGTTGGAAGGTTCATGGTTTCTAAAGCTCTTAAGTGCAACTGTGTCTCATCAATGAGCTTGCGTAGAGCTATACTATCTTCATTCTTAATTGATTGCATATTGAAAAGGCTTCGGACATGTTTGTCTGCAATTATTCGTTTATTATGATATCTACCTGATAATATCTCCCAAGCTGTTTTATAATTGTTCGATGTTATTTCTAAAGAAGACACCATCTGTAATGCTTGTCCCTTTAAGCTACTCAGCAAGTAGTGAAATTTTTGCAAATCACTTAGATTGGAGTTACTGTCTACGAGTGACTTAAAAGTATCACGGAAATGGAGCCAATCCTCATAGTTTCCGGTGAAGCTGGGAACTTGCAATGGACTAAGTTTCACTTCAGAGACAATGTTAGGTGTTTGTGTGATTATTCCTTTAGCTTTGGCCAATGCTGAATAATAAAGATTTTCAAATTGTTCTCGTTTATCTATTTCGGATTCGTCCCTTTCTTCAATTTGTGATTGAACTTCGTCGAACTTGTCAAAAAGTTCTTCCATCTTTTTCAATCTGATTTCTATTTCATTTTTGTTTGTACTTGTTTCCAGGTAGTCTATAAACCGGGTTAATTGCCCCTTTATATTACCTCGCTTTGCATTCAGCTTATCCTGAGACATGTTTGTCTGGAAGTTTCTGAACTACACAACAAAATTTATATGAATGAAACAATGTTTCATCTGGACATATAGGCTCTCTCAATGACTATAATATCCCACACTAACTGAATATTCTTACTTGCAAAAATAACCTCTATATTGATATGTTTTTAGGTTTGATTTTTAACAAAGTAATGTACATGTGCTTGCTTAACCTCAAAATTCGAAATAAAATTACAGTTACATGTATTTTCAATTGTTTGTATGAATGTTTGCTCACGCCACGCGGTTTAACGGACTTTTTTATAACAATGGATGTAAATTTGAAACAATGATTATAACATTTATGAAAAATACAAAATTGTTGACAAAACTATTTTCAAGGTTATAAAACACGCTAGACTGATATAATATGCACACAAATTCAAACAAATTGATGTTATTCTGAATAAATAACATAAGCAATGGTAAAAAATGGAGAGGATATGAAGGAATTTGTAAAAACCTGATTTGTAGTACTGTCTTGTTGCTTGTAAACAATGCTGGTTTTTCACGGTAATTTTCGATGCGGCTCGGAGGTCCAACAATATGATGTGGTTTGGTTGAATAAAAAACTGAATTTGTGTTTATCCTTTACTTCTTGAACACATGTTCATGGTTTGGAGGCTTCGACAAGAGAGAGGGAAAAAATGTTAACAATCTCCTGCCTTGACAATAATTGCAAATTTTGTCACCAGATGTCTCCCCTTACACAACACTAGCGCCACCACAATATGGCGCGAAATTCAAATAAGATAACAAATCATAACAGTAACCTATCATTAAATTTAGGATATACCTAATATTATCACTGTAATATTGAAATTATTTTGTTGTAATTGGTACCTATTTAACTCTGTATTATGTATAGTTTAATTATGTATTGTTGCCAAATAAATAAATAAAACTAAATATAACTAAATAAATATTTTTTTAATCGAAGGTACTTAATAGAATTCCATTTTATTTTTAAAATTATTACTTACATAAAATAAAATAACTTTGATAAGTATACTAATGATTAAATTTCTGACAACAATAGGTCCACATTTCAACTTTTTCGCAGTCAGGAATCATATATACTTCGCAGTCAGAAATTATATATTTTCTATTCAGAAATTCTATCGTTATGTCAAAATCACACACTCTCTCGACGGTTCTTCTGCTACTGGTCGACTTATTCGCCCATGGACAAAGAAGGGGGGAGGAAAGGGATGAGGAAAGAGACGCAGATTCGGGCGTCAACTAAATCAATCGTGGATAAATTAAAGAGTTTTTTTTTTCTTAAATAAACACATACCTATATTAACTAACAGCGAAGTCTGCGGATATGTTGGAGAATCTTTGGGAGGGTGCGAGAGGCGGAAGTATGTAACAAAGTGTAAGGAAGGACGTATGACTACTCAAAGTGCCAGATTGGAAGACGACAGCAGACAACAAAGGATACGAAGATTCGACAAATTACTAACATAGATTAGTGTTAATATTAAAAATGTATTAACTACATACCGGATTTATATTTTTATTGACTTTTTAACATCTCAATAGACGAAGTTGGGATATTGTAGAAGAACCAGGAGCTCAAGTCACCTACAGGGCTTACGACCTGTCATCGGCTGGTTTACGTGATCAGTTTATGCGCATGCGCAACGTTCACCAATTATGCCTGCTTATTGAGTTCCCTTATCAATGTTATTTTTGAATGTTCTATATATTTCAAAAGTGCGTAACAATTCACATGAAAATAAGGAACTGTACTATTATTTATTTATTTATCTTATGGTCACAAAGTTAGTATATCACAACAATATGTCGCACTGTAGTGCCCGTCAAAAGTTAAAAAAATAAAATCTAAGTTTTCTAAATAATTGGCCGCTGCTTCACTCAGGACCATAAATTCCGAGGGGTCCCCCCCAAAGACCATCCTATTGCCATCTATTGCCATCTAGTTTATTTGTAAACAACAATCCTCATAAATGAGATGACGGTGTCTCGCACAGATGTCACCCCTGAACTGCGGCAGAAATATTATTTCATTTTTGGCTTGTTTACCTACTTGTACCAATGTGTATGTAAATCGAATATTTTTTTTAATTGCATATAAATACGCAAACATTGGATTTTTTTGCCCTTTCGGGAGTCAAATGATATTTTTATTGACTTTTTAACATGTCAATAGTGACGAAGTTAGGATATTTCAATATCTACAATATCCCAATGTCTCTATTGAGATGTTAAAAAGTCAATAAATATATCCTAGAGTTTTTGTGTTTACAGAGTGGAAATCGATTTTTAATGAATAAATTAAAATTAAATATTAAACGAAATTTGTTTGGACCTTGATAATGTCAAGTCACCTTGGCGAAAACGTTCGGTCGTTAATATAAAAAAATATTGTGGAAAAATACAAAGTTATTTATTTATTCATTCAATAAATATATCATTTGACTCCCAAAAGGGAAAAAAAATCCAATGTTTGCATATATGCAATTAAAAAAAATATTCGATTTATATAATTTAGTTGAATAACCTTAAAATGTCGTTAGTAATATAAGTCGTCTGGTAATGAAAGAAAATTGTTTAATGACATAAGAATATCTACTTTTCTCCATTGTACATATAAGGTAGAGTTGGTTTATAAAGGTTCATACTGGTTTAAACTGGAACCTTTATCAAACCCATAATCAAATGTGGCATTAGAGAGAATTATAAGACTAGGTTTAGTATTGCGTAATGAACAAAAGCTTCCAGTGTTCACGCACAATGAACATTTAATACAGCTGGTTTTATGGTGTATTTTAAGAAACATCTAGAAGAATTTTTTTAAAAAGAAAAAATACCCGCACGATGGATTTAATGATAATTCGTTTTACGTATTGTAAAGACAGACATCCATTTTAAAGGTCTAAGCATAATAGAAATAATATATTCGAATATTTTTATAGTTTAATAAAAGCAAACATTGGATTCTTTCCCTGCCGGGAATCTTTGAAATTTTTATGGCAAATTTTTAATATCTCAATAGAGACGAAGTTGGAGAATTAAGGGAGAACCGGGAAACCAAGGCACTTACATGGCTTACGAGTTATTATCGGCATCGAGTTCCCTATCAATCCATTTTCTCGTTGTCTCAGTAGATTTCGTTGATATTTTTCAGCTTATTCTCAGTAAAAAGGCATGATTGGTGAACGTTGCGCAAGCGCAAAAAGTGATCACGCGAAACAGCCGATTGAAATAGTGTTTGAAACCTTTTTTTTTCTACAATTTTCATCGATTTGTATAAACAAGAAATAAAAATGTGTTGGATATAAAGAAATTAAAAATATACTTATTTGAAATATTCATAATAGGTAAATAATGTTTTTACTTATCGCTTTATTCATTTTTACTTATCGCTTTATTGCTGACTGCCGATGCACAGTTGATTTGCCGATTGGAATTTGTGTTGGAGCCCTGGGTTCGATCCCCAACAGAGAGATTAATTTTATTTATTTATTTATATAATTTATCTACATGTGTACAAAGGCAGGTTTATTGCCATAAGGCAATTTCTACCAACCAACCCGAGCAACGTGAAGTCTCTTAGTTAAATTGGTACAGTACTAATTAAGTGAGAAATAAATTGATAAAAAATAACATAAAAGAGTAAGAAATATAAAAAAAAATTACAAAGAGAAAAAAAAATGAAAAGAGAGTTTAAAAATAAAAGAATAATAGAAATAACACTGATCATAGCAATGAGGAAAAGGAAGTTACGGAATTATATAAGGAATTTAGGAACTATTTGACAAATAAAGTTTTTTTAGTTTACCTTTAAATATTTGAATGGATTGAGATGACGTTACTTCATCACTTAGGCCATTCCATAGTTTAGCTGATTGTACTTGAAAAGAGGAGCTGAAAACTTCTGTATTGTAAATGGGGATAGCTAGTGTAGTACGTTCAGCAGATCGAAGGGATAGGCCGTGACTTGACAAGAAAACGACGTTATTTTTTAAATATTGTGGTGAATAAGAATCATAAATTTTAATTCATTTTTCACGAAAATTTTGCTTCTCTGGGCTGGAAGAACTGGTTAGTTGGAATAAATCGCCGTATGGCAAGAGACTCGTCACTTGTGCAGGGAGCAAGGAAGTGTTTATTATTATACTTTTTATAGATACTGCCCCCCTGACCAGCCAGCTGGTTAAAAATTGTTTGTACAACACCAATTTAGTTATTTTATTTTAATATTTTTGTTACTTTTTTTAATATATTGTATTTTATTGTATATATTTTATTTAGATGTAAAAAAATACAATTTCTTATATCTAGTATAAACAAAAATAAAAATAATTAATAAAAAAAAAAACAAATCAACATCGGATGACTATATGAACGCCCAAAAAAGAGACGTACCTATCAATAACAATAAAACACAAAATAAAAACAAAAGGAAAACACACTACCACAACAGAACAAAAAAAAAAACAAAAATAATATAATAATGTACATGGTATCTAAACAACTGGCTTACGCCATAATATAATGCAACTGGCTCACGCCAGTCGCTATTATAACTACAAACAAACCTAACCAACCTATTTTTACCAAACTTTTGTAGGTTATGTTTAAAAAATCTGTGTACATCCTAGACTATTCTGGCTGGTCAGGGAGGCAATATCTACTTTTTAAGCATGCATTTGTTTTATATACTTTCGCTCATTTTTCTCTCTTTTCAAAAATACTATTTGAATGATCGTTCAATTTATTTTTGCCATCGAAAGCGGCGTATAAACATAATTTTATTCCATGTCTATTTTTTATCGAACTGTCGAAAAATTCTCATACACCAATACCTATTTACCTTCGCCTTTACCTAATAGTAATGGGAAAATGTTTGAATTATTGATGAGTACATACAGCAAAATAAACGGTGGTTATGTCAATACAAACCGCTTATGAATCGTCTGATAAACCGGTTAATTTCAGTTCGATCATTAGCCACGTACATTATCATTAATTCATCATGCCAAATTCCAACCTACACAACGTTAAATCATAAAATCGAATGAATGTATGTAGTGTATTCTGCTTGTAATTAAATGATACTTAACGACGTTTTCTTAGGCGAACCCAACCCTACATATGATGTAATATTAATTTATTGATAAATTTCTTTATGATAATTATTTGCTATTTCATTTTTTGAGTTATTTTTTATTTATTTATTTACTTAACTCACACAATATTTGCAATGACAACAAGTTTATTACTGCTGCCCAACTAAAAAATCCTGTTGTAGGCCTAGGAGTTTACAATTTCATTGACAATATCAGCAATTATGAACCAGGTGATTGTTCCTGTTTTACCAGACATAGGCATACAATCTCAGTATTCTGCACTCACAATCAATATCTCAATAAACATATAGGATAACACAAAACAGATCAACCAGGTCCTAATGTCCGCCATAATACCTGTCATCGATGCAATCTTAGACGCGATTTTCATTTCAGAACCAAAGAAAAGTTGTGTTTTTCGTCTACTGAGATTTTGGTGATGTTTGAGAAATTATTTAAGCCAATATCTTCCCACCATCAGTTTTTCGTTCACAAAACGTCTAAACGCATGCACCCAGTACCTACACGTTATATATTTTTGATTTAGTCTCTTTTCTTTCTACCAAATAACATCTAGGAGTTCAACTTGGCACATTATAATGTTTGGCTTCCTTATATTATAGTTACATCACACCTCGTTTTATAGCATTGAAAATCAATTTTACATTATCCTCCGTCCATCTGGACGTGAATACTCTAAAATTTGATTTGAGGCATGACTTTTAACAAAAAAAGAAATAATGTAAACCAATATTATAGTCAAAATAGTTCATATGGTAAAATATGACCAATGTGGCCATGTTTTACCATATGAATTATTTTGACTACAATATTGATGAAAATAAAAAATGACTAAAAATATGGCCAGTGGCTGGCCATATTTTCAGTCAAGTATTTTTTTCATTCTTTCACTCAAATCATGAAAACATATTCAACTTCCAAAAAAACACAATTTTATTTAGTATCGAAATGCTGCATGATAATGTGGATATATAAGATTTTGATAAAAAAACAGCAGAATGAGAGAACAAAATTTATGAGGATTTTGTAGCGGTGACCTTTCCTTTAATCCTTTCCTGTAGCCTTTCACTTCAAAGAACTCTTGAGCCACTGGCTTTGTGCATGACGGATGCGGGGTCGCCCTTTGTGACCTGTGCCTAGTCAAATCTAGTAGAGTTCAGTTTAAAAAATTGATTCGTCTTTGAAATGAGGATGGGTGGCCATATTTTTTGCCGGCGATATTCGACTCAGGTACCCTACTAGGTTTCTGTTCTATTAAGGAAAATTAAATACAAATATCCAAAAAGTGAAAGAAAAATAACCGTTGTATTTGGAAAAAATAATATGTTAAAACTACATAATTATTAGTGTGAAGTCGATTACACTTGTAGTTTGGACTGTACGATAAAATATATTTTGAAATATTTAAAAAAACACAGCATCATGGCATCAAAATCCAAGGTAGTTGGGGATTCCAGATGTGGTGTCACTTATTAAATTGGCGTAAAATCGTGAGGAGTTTGGTGTGATGGTCGCCGAACTCCGTTAGGAACGGCACAAGAAGATGAAAAAACACATAATATCATGTCAATAATTAACTAGGTAATTTATTAATCGAATTTCACTGAACTTTCAAAAACGGTGAATATGGATTGGTCTCCAAATAAAAAACTCCTACAGCATCCTTCTTGTTCAAACCTCCCATCCGCATCTTTGTCGTTGAAGAACATTCAGAGTTTATCATATCTTCGTAGCTGTTACATTTGGTTGCTTCAAATTTGTCGTTGAGAACGGACTCGGCGAAATATTCAAACGAACGTAAATGTGAACACCTCACATCAGTACAACCAGGCATTCCATTTCCTTTGTTGGGATAAAAATCGTTGTGTCCAACTGGATACCTAAGCCCAACACCGGCAGTTGTGTGAATTACTTCGACATATTCTGCGTCGTTTCTGGAAATGCAATTCGATGTCCCTTCGAAGTATTTATCGGCTGGGTCCAAAGCTAAAAATAAAGTGAAATATTTAATCATTGACCAAAAATAATTAATTATTAACCCTTTCTTAACTAAATTATGAAAGCATTATGGAAATAAGTATGATCATAAAAAGTGGGCTAAATATGTGATTATAAAGAGATTTTGATAATCTTTTTTCCTTTTTTTGGAAATTTTAACGATTCCAATTGTCATCATTCATATATTTTCATATATTTCTATTTATTTTTCATAAAATAAAAAATCTTTTATTTTTAATTATTATTACAGAATGAAGGAAATATTATAACCTTATTGAAAAAAAATAGCATGCTAGAAAACAAAAAAAAACTCACATTTATTAAATTTTGAATGACCGTGTTTAGCAAGAAAAGCACATTTTGCAATAACCGAGTTTTCATAACCGAGTCACAATAACCGAGTACAGAAGTTTCCGTCATTCTCAGTATTGTAAGCGATCAAAAATATTATGATTAATAATTAAGAAGAGAAATAACACAGCTGATAACAATTTTCATTTAGTTATACGTAAAATACATTAATGATACCAATTGGAATCATCGGTTAAGAAAGGGTTAAATTTTTTAGTTGATTTAGAAATAATTATTATCAAGAATTACTAATCACTACCTTCCCTTTTAGTTCACTAATGTATTTTACGGAGCCAACGTTTTTTCATATTTCTTTAATCAAATTAACATATTGAAAATGAATCATTAAAAATACTTTTGTAGCGAAAGTGTAAAAAATCATCCCATGAACCTTTATCCAAACTTATGATGTACAAGTAAATAATAAATTTTTACTTGTACATCATAAGTTTGGATAAAGGTTCATGGGATGATTTTTTAAATAATAAATTTTTTTTTTTTGGAACGATACAGAGAAGATTAGCATGGCCCCTGCGCAAGGATGACACGCAAATAATAAATTTTTCATAATTTTTCTTAAAGCCAAATATTTTGGCAAGCACTGGTAAGTCAAAACAGGCAAGGTCGATTTTTTATTCGCATAACAACTGATTTGATTTGGTTTAAGATATTCACATGTGGTACTGAAGTATTTATTAGTAAATAATTATTTTCAAACTGGCCACTTCTCATAAATTTTAACGCCTTAAACACTTCTGAATGATTTCAAAAGTCACGAGAACAATGAAATTAGTTAAATATTTATAAGTTAAAAATAACAAATTGATCATAGAATTCCATCAAGAGTTGTCCGTTAAGAAGGTAAATAAAAATATTTGATAATTATACATATACCAACCCATGATAAATGGAAGTTTTCCAGATGTCATCCTTCTTCCTACCAGACCGCCCATCTGGGCTCCCATACTGAATCCAATGAAACGGAATTTGTCGATTGGTGAACCCGAGAGAATCAACCATTCGATAAGAGAAGCGATTCTATCTGCAACACCTGGCATATTGTCATATGACTGTTCATATGAATACCCGGGAGAAAGATTATGCCAATTGACACATATAACGTTGGAGTCAGTTTTATTCAAAATAGCTGTAACAAAGAAATAAAATACAGAAGTTGTTTTAGTTTATGTTACTATTTTCCAACTGTCGATTCGTTCATGAGAATTCAATTCTCTGAATGAATCGACATTATTAAGCCAAGATGCGTGTACGAAGGAACATTTTGTATGGTGTAGTGGACTGTTTGCATGCTAATAACACCAACTAGAGGCCTCGCAACATATATGTTCCCATACATGGATTAACTCTTAGTAGAATATTTTATGTGAGTTCTGTGTGTGTGTCTGTCCGTCCCCCCCTTATAACTTTTGATACGCTCAATTTACAGAGCCCAAATTTTCAGAATATATAAATTGTGAATTTTTGTTTCAGTCAGGGGTTATCAACTTTTGAATTTTTACTTTATTTTTCCATATATCTCAGAAACCATAAAAGCTAGAAGGCTGAAAATACAAATACAAATACTGAATAGACAAATACAAAAACTCAAACTAGTTTTTTCAAAAACATTCCAGGGTTTCTCAAACATTTTTTATTAAGAAAAAACACCCCAACTAGAAAATTTAATTTTTTATAAAAAATATTAAAATTGTATTAGCACATCGCAATTTGTTTTAACAAGTTTTATAAAAATTTAATTTAGTGACGACATTGTTTCATATAATTTGTATGGAAGTAGCCTACACACAATATCTAAGAAGACTTAATAGTTTAATACTAATCTCCAAACATACATATATACCATCATGCTGTTTTCACATTCTGGGCAGGATCAAAGGACTGACCTCCATACTATCCTATCTTGACATACATACCTAGGTACATGTGTTGTATAGAAAACCAAATATCTTAAAATATTAAATAATTTGTATTTATGGGTTTAGAGTTTGGTACTTATTCTTCAACTATACGTACTATCGCTATCGACAGTTGGATCTCATGTGTTACATGCAACTAGTTTATTTAAAATGTCTCAAAATATGGGGTTGGAAATTGCCTACGTGCAAAATCTTTCAATTTTTGTAAATATTCGTATTTTATCTACATACGTTCATAATAGTAATATAAAAATTAACTTTTATGATATTCCTTAATCAAATTTCTGATTTATTCCACAAAGTTTATTTCATTTGACAGGACGATCGGTTAGGTTGTTGAGGCCCCTATCAACTGGCCAACAGAGAACGATGTGCAGATTTTGGTTATGTAAAACCTACCTTCAATTATTTGTATTTGACAGGAAATCTCTAGATGTACATACACCGCCAAAAATTATAACCGATATTAAGAAAATGTATATACAGGTACAAATATGATCGACAGTTAATTGTCAAACATAATTGGAAATTGTAATGTGAAAACTATTTCATTGACAGTCTAAATATAAATTAATCAGAACTTGTGTTATTGCCTAGTGTTTATATTTTCGCAAAATGTATTGTGTGGCATTAATGTATTTCGCAAAACTGTTATTCGACACGATGATTCGCATGTGGAGGTTTTCATTACAAAATTGATAAACATCAACATTGTCGTCGGAATGTTCCTACTATAAGTAAGTTAGTCGATCACGTCGAAGGTCAACACTGTGGATGTATGTGATGGGTACCTTTAGTGGGAAGATATGAAAACTGCTGGTTTTCGGTTACATGATGTTTATTAGTGCGACTAGCCCGAGAGAATGCTAAATGAGAACTGGTGGGTCCGCCGTTGGGGGGTATTATATGTATAGGCAAAACAGAGGGGCTGACTCATAATTCCCCAACACATGTTTTTGCTTACTCTATAAAAATAAAGTCTTACTTTGCTTTTTAAACATATTTTTTTATTTAATTATATTGGAATTATAAAGATTTTTATTTAATAATTAAAGAAAATAAAAGTTACATACCTTCACGAACAACGGTGTTAAAATAATCAAAACTGTTTCCACCCAAACCATGAACTAAGATGTGAACAGTTTTAGTGAAATTGAAATCATTGAGACTGGAACGTAGTCCATTTACAAGAAGATTTGCTGAAGATGAAGATTCCCTGAAAAACAATACATATTGAAAGTAATTGATTAATTTAGATGGGTGGTGGCAGAGTGGTAAGCGCGCTGGGTTAATAATCCAGTGGTCGCAAGTTCGAATCCTGCCACGATCTATTTCAATCGCCTATAGCACAAGCATTAATGCTTAGTTTAGGGAATGTATGAGGATGTATATGTAATTGTTTCAAGGACAAAATCATTATTTAAAAAAAAGAAGAAGAAAAAAAACATGTACTATTTTATTTTCCATAAATAAATTATCTATTTCATCTGATAATAAATTAAAAGTGTATGGTATTCAAATGACAGCACCCACTTACGAGTATATACCAGCATACTCAAATGAGAATGATAATTAAAAATAATGTTTCTTACCCTTCAATAAAAATTTCATTCCTTTATTTGATGAATATAAGAATATGAGTTTTTAAAACGCTGCACCAACTTAATTATTTTTTTCTGATACTCTAACAATATGTAAATTAAATTTTCTTTACAATGATTTTTTTCCCAAGAATTGTTCGACAGCAAACTCATTAAATTTTAAAAAAATATTGTATACATATGTATAATAATATTCAATTTGTTAATTTGACAACAATAAACATACACTCATATTTATGTTAATTTACCACATAAACGTAGTTTCAATAGAACGTTTTTATTTACCTTGTATACAACCAAAATTCAACATCTTTTTCAAAATCTCGATTTTCTGTTTGAACTTGGCTTTTCAAAACTCGTGTATCTGAAAATAAAATTGAATTCATAATCATCAATTTGTTAGAACTTGCTACGAATGTTCCTGGGAAAGAACTATTTATTTCAATTTCATTTAAGTATATTTATTACGCTTTAGTTTTTTCGTTCCAGGTAAGCAACACTTTCAATAAGTCTCATCAATCTCAGTTAAAAAATTAAAATATTTTCTGTATAAAAAAACTGTACATATAATTGGATAATTTATGTAGCATCGAACTCACCACAAGCGCGAGAATTAATTTTCTCTTTATTTCGCGATTTCATTTTTTCTCTTATTCAATATTTTTATCGAGACATGATTGAACTAGGTACATAATATGTGATAATATGTTATAATTGGTTAATTTTATTTATTATCTTATATGAACCTAATATATCCATCTGCAAACACATACAATTATGATTATACTAGGTATTTTTTAATGAAACAAAAATGATCATGGTTCTACCGGTTCTACATGTATATTTTCCCTATAATAGGACGACCGTTTCGGCTATTTATTAAGGAAAATATTTAATTATTTATTTATTCATTTATTTATCTATTTATTTATTTATTCATTTATTTACTTATCAACTGGTCTTGGTAAGGGCCTAATCAGCCGAAACAGTCGTCCTATTATAAGGAAAATATTAAATTATTTTTCTATTTATTTATTTACTTATTTATTTATTTTTTTTTTTTTTTTTATTTATTTATTTATTTATTTAATTATGTAGGTATTTTTTTATTTATTTATTATTTTTTTATTTTTTTATTTATTTATTAATTTATTTATCTATCTATTTATTTGTTTACTTATTTTTTTTTTATTTATTTATTTATTAAATTATTCATTTATTTATGGATTTATTTATTTATTTATTTATTTTTTATCTATTTATTAATTTATTTATTTACTTATTTCTTTGTTTATTTATTTATTTATTTATTTTTTATTTATTTATTTATTAATTTATTTATTTACTTATTTCTTTGTTTATTTATTTATTTATTTATTTAGTTATTTATTTATTTATATATTTATTAAATTATTTTAATTTATTTTATTAATAAAAATTAACAATATCATTTTTTACATATTATTATAATTTTGACCTCACTAGGCTTTGCTGTACCGAGGTGGAATATTTCACAATCACATCAATACATTTATATACAATATTTACATATTATTATATATCCACCTCACTAGGCTTTACCTGTACCGAGGTGGAATATTTCACAATCACATCAATACATTTATATACAATATTTACATATTATTATATATCCACCTCACTAGGCTTTGCCTGTACCGAGGTGGAATATTTCACAATCACATCAATACATTTATATACAATATTTACATATTATTATAAATCCACCTCACTAGGCTTTGCCTGTATCGAGGTGGAATATTTCACAATCACATCAATACATTTATATACAATATTTACATATTATTATAAATCCACCTCACTAGGCTTTGCCTGTACCGAGGTGGAATATTTCACAATCACACCAATACATTTATATACAATATTTACATATTATTATAAATCCACCTCACTAGGCTTTGCCTGTACCGAGGTGGAATATTTCACAATCACATCAATACATTTATATACAATATTTACATATTATTATATATCCACCTCACTAGGCTTTGCCTGTACCGAGGTTGAATATTTCACAATCACATCAATACATTTATATACAATATTTACATATTATTATATATCCACCTCACTAGGCTTTGCCTGTACCGAGGTGGAATATTTCACAATCACATCAATACATTTATATACAATATTTACATATTATTATATATCCACCTCACTAGGCTTTGCCTGTACCGAGGTGGAATATTTCACAATCACATCAATACATTTATATACAATATTTACATATTATTATATATCCACCTCACTAGGCTTTGCCTGTACCGAGGTGGAATATTTCACAATCACATCAATACATTTATATACAATATTTACATATTATTATATATCCACCTCACTAGGCTTTGCCTGTACCGAGGTGGAATATTTCACAATCACATAATACATTTATATACAATATTTACATATTATTATATATCCACCTCACTAGGCTTTGCCTGTACCGAGGTGGAATATTTCACAATCACATCAATACATTTATATACAATATTTACATATTATTATATATCCACCTCACTAGGCTTTGCCTGTACCGAGGTGGAATATTTCACAATCACATCAATACATTTATATACAATATTTACATATTATTATATATCCACCTCACTAGGCTTTGCCTGTACCGAGGTGGAATATTTCACAATCACATAATACATTTATATACAATATTTACATCGTATTTCGTAGTCTCCATTAAAATGCGTATCTTATATAAAAACATGACTTTTATGTATCCAAACACATACATGTAGAACCATAATCCTTGTTTGATTAAGAAATACCTATTATAATGGAGTTCTACATATTAAACACCGTCAGTACCTATTGACAATTTACAAAACGTTTATGTATCCAAACACATACATGTAGAACCATAGGTAATCATTGTTTGATTAAGAAATACCTAGTATAATGGAGTTCTACATATTAAACACCGTCAGTACCTATTGACAATTTACAAAACGTTTATGATTATTAGGAACAATAAAAATACCCAAATATTTATTTGCGGGAGTAAACATACGGAAAATAAGTATCTTTATTTATACCATCAAGGCATATCCCACAATGTGGGGTAACCAGCGACTGGTGTGCGGGTGTGCATAACCCTATAAAAGGAAGAACGACACATGCGTGTATGCCCACACACTTTTCTCGTCTCACATTAAGAGGCAACATTCAGAATAGGTGGTGAACCTCATTGCTGAACTTTGTGTTATTTTATTGTGCCGGTTATTTTTTCGATTACGCGGCTCTTACGGGAAACTCGAATACGATGCTATTGAAAAAAGCGGAGAAGCACTATTCAAAATCGGAGCCACGCACCAACAACAAAATAAGTTTCTACTCACAAATAATTAATAATAACACTGTGTTAATTAAAATTATGCGATTCATTGTACAATACAGCAAAAACTGAGCAATTGAACAAGACTAAAATTATGTATTTTAATTAATATGTAAAGCAATAATTAAAAGATAACACCTCTAAAATAATTAATTTGGTCAATGGTTTATCAGAAAACAATATTAATCAACAATGTATTTCAATTATATCGTAAAAGCAAACAATAATACATAGGTAGTGTGGCGAGATTATAACTGTTTCGAATGTTAACAATTAAAATGAATATACTAGTTGCATGTAACACATGAGATTCAACTGTCGATAGCGATAGTATGTACCTATAGTTGAAAAATAAGTACCAAACTATAAACTCATAAATTCAAATTATTGAATATTTTAGGATATTTAACAATTTAGTTAACAATTAAAATGAATATACTAGTTGCATGTAACACATGAGATCCAACTGTCGATAGCGATAGTAGGTATAGTTGAAGAATAAACCCATAAATTCAAATGATTGAATATTTTAGGATATTTTGTTTTCTATACAACACATGTAGGTATGTATGTCAAGATAGGATAGTATGGAGGTCAGTCCTTTTTTCCTACCCAGAATATGAAAACAGCATGATGATATGTATGTATGTTTGGAGATGAAGTATCAAACAATTACCTAAGTCTTCCTTACCTAAGATATTGTGTATGGGCGACTGCCATATAAATTGTATGAAGCGATTTCGTCACTTAATTCAATTTTTATAAAAATTGTTAAAAAAAATTTAAGATGTACTACTATAATGTTAATATTTTTTATAGAAAATTAATCTATCTAGTTGGGGTGTTTCGGGTATTTTCGATATTTTAAAAACTTTGGAAATATTGGCAGTTATAGGTACTTACTTTCCGTGTCCGGAACATCATTATATTCATAGCCCCCAATATTCGGCCACTCGGATTCCACTAGTGTTGCTTAGCAGATTTTCCTTGTCAGTTGATAAGCCTTCGATGTTAATCGAAATTGTCAGTAGGGTTGGCCTTGAAAAATGCCTTTTTGACAAGCTCGTTTTATTAGTTGGTGTTCCGGTGGTGGAAGGATTGGCCAGCATTCTGCCGTTTCCAGGGACGCCCGATTGCTTTTCCGAATTAGCCGAAACTCATAGGCAGTTATTCACATACATTTATCATAAAAAAAATATTTTTCTAAATAAAAAATGTTTGAGAAAATCTGGAATTTTTTTGAAAGAACAAATTTGAGATTTTATATTTGTCTATATTCATACCAATTTTCAGTGTTCTAGCTTTTGTGGTTTCTGAGAAATATGGAAAAATAAACCAAAAATTCAATAGTATAATAACCCCTGACTAAAACAAAAAATCTGAATTCTGAGTATAAAAGTTTTGTAGACCTATAACTATTTATATATTCTGAAATCCAGCTTTGTGAATCCAGCGGATCAAAAGATATAAGGGGGGACGGACACATACACACAGACAGACACACACACAGACACACCAAATGTTCTACTCCGAATTCTGAGTCAATCTATATATGGATCATATATGTTGCGAAGCCTCTGAGTTGGTGTTTTTTGACTTCAAAGTTAGAAAACCGTGAAAAAAGTAGACCCTGCATACGATTCTCGCGTATCCTGGCTTGAAACATTGTCGATATTTTAAGAGAACATAGTTCTCTTGAACAAATCGACAGTTGGATTAGGTAAAATATCATGTATACAAAAACTTAAGACTGTGTGTCAAATTTAACTCTGGAATGCCTGAAACGAATCCATCCAAACTTGGTACATAATACCTCGGTATTTACATCATTTTATGACTTTCTTTTTATGTAGGTACTTTTTAAAAATCTGGGAGTTAAAAAATGGTGCTCTTGAGGATGACAAATCGATTTTTAGTCATGTGACATGTAAAGTAATAGAATTATCATAAAAATGGAAAATATGGATAGACAATCCTGTCGGCCTTCGTGGCTAAGTTGGTTAAATGACAAATCGATTTTTAGTCATGTGACATGTAAAATAATAGAATTATCATAAAAATGGAAAATTTGCATAGACAATCCTGTCGGCCTTCGTGGCTCAGTTTATTAAATATATGACACCTGTGCCAAAAGTCCCGGGTTTCGATTTCCGCTGGAGACATAATTGTGTTTTCAGTCTGGAACTGTGAAACGATAAATAGTCTCCAAAATGTGGAAACTCGTCTTTGGGAGCGTGTTGGTTAATATTTTACATAATACTTGCTAGAAAGCTCCAGAAACAATACAAAAATTAATAGTAAAATATTGAGTAAATCTGTCTATGGGTTCTCTTCGATGATCTAGGTATATCTTGTTATTTATAATATATTTATCAATAAACATTTATTATATGTGTATTGATAATAAATAATTAATTTAGTATTGTTTATTGTTTAAGGACGAAGAGCATTCTTTATAACGAATTTTTGCCACATGTGGCGGACTAACGTGTTTTCTTTTGTAGTTTTTTCATACCTTAATTTATTTATTGTTCAAAATTGTCTTTAAGTTTGTTTTTTTTGTTTAATAATATGTTCTTATTTTACTTTTTTTATATTTTTATTATTATTTATTTCTATTTTTTGTGTGGTCTGTTCTTTTGTTTTGTGAGGATATAAATGTTTTTGCTACCAAGACATATTTTCTTTGTTTAAAAGTAAAAGATTATATTGATGGGTTTATTTATGCTGGATTATGTTTTACTTGTAATTTTGTAATTTATTATTTTAAATTTGTAATGCATTTTGGTGTGTGTTAATTTCTAATGTTATTTCTAATTTCGTAATTTCTTATCTCTAATTTGTATGGTCATTTTTGTGAGTGTTTTGTTAGTGTTGACATTCACTTTTAAAAGTATCATTATTTTCCGGCACAGGTTTTTTTACCTAGTGGGGCATTGCAGTTACGAATATTATTTGTCAATTATATATATATGTACGCGCCCTTGAGGTGAAAACACAAAAATGGCGATGTATAATTTATCCATTTATTATTATTATATTATGTAAGTATAAATAAATAAATAAATTGATAATAATACGTCTATGTTTTTCAAGTGTGTATGATTTATATGCTGAATTGATCACGTACCTACAACCTTATAAGAAAAATATAAAAATTAAGTTTATTGAAATTATTTTAGTAACAACTTTTTCTTTTTTTCAATAGCTAGTGTTCATAGTCTCGATCATAAAAAAAAAGATTTAATTTAGTAATACTCCTAATAGTTATTAATACATAAAACTTGAAAAGGATATTTAATTTTCTAATATACGTAATCAATTACCATTATTTTAATATGTTATTACAATGCCTTTGGTCATCACTGATCTAGACAAGTTTCCCAAAAGGATCCAAGGTTCCGAACCTATATATTTTGTTTAATTTACAATAGGACACCGAGCGTGAATGTGTCCATATCCTGGACTTTAAGGATATTATAGCATGACGTGATGAATAAATCAGAGCTAGCACGTACAAGGAATAAAGAATTAAGCTCACTGGAACCAACTGCGTCACTTGTCTTATTTATGTACCTATAATAATCTCTTGAATAACATATGACGCAATACCCTTAAGCTAGGAAGGCTGAGCTAATGTCGGTATAACTAAACAAATAAAACCCAGGTAAGTGATGGTAGCAGTCTCATACAATAATAAGCGGACGTAAAATTGTAGCTCAAATGTTAAATCTATGATAAGTGATAGTTTTATACCAATATCTTTAACTAGCAGACCCGTAATGCGTTGCCTGTACACCATTTGTACTCAACACTATCCAAAGGGGATACAGTAGAGAGTTATGAATTAAAAAAAAATAAAGTTATTTTTTAATTGCAGATTATCAACTAGTACCATGCTAAGATTGTTTTCTGAAAGTTTCATCACAATACACTATGTGCTATGTGCTGTGCTACATACGGCGCGGCGTGTTTATTCTTTTTTATCGATTATATACTACAGTATGTACTTGTTCGATTCTTTTCAAATTTTGACAATTTGTATATCTTATACTCGCTTAGACCTCATTAGATTATGAAGGATATCTGATAAGTGTTTCTCATTTTTTTTAACTGTCAAATATAACAAAGTAATCCCAAGATCGGGAAACTTAAAAATTGAAATTTTAATTTTCAAGTTGATTAAAAGGCACATCACTTCAAAAATGTCACTGAAGAATTATAAAGTTTTCATAATAAAATACTTAAATTAAAAATAATTTAACAAAACTCATTTCATGAAAAAGCAGAAAATTTTTCATGCACAATTTGAATACTTTGAGAAGTGACTTGATAGTGAGGAGCAAAAAGTTGGCCACAACACACTCGTTTATTTATTATAAATCTGTATAAAATCAATATTTTGTACTTACCTAAACGTATAGAAAAGTATAAAAGAATCGTCAAAAAGCTTCAATTAATATAGAAACGATTCATTTTATTTTATTTAATAAATCACAATATTATATATGTAAACAAGGTTATATATGTAACTTATAAAGGTTTACTTTTTATTAATTTTTTTAATGGCGGCAAATATTCAATGTTCACAATTATAATTATAACTTTCATTATGTAATCTAATCAGAGAATTATCTTAAGTACCCAAAAGTCAAGTTGTTCATTCAAAAATATAAAATTAAATAATGAAACAGAAAAACATCCATAAAGCGAACTCAAGTATGCAAGTAAGATTACAATATAAATTCCAATTAATTATCAAAGCTTTTTTTCATGAAAATCCTTTCTCGTTACCTAGTAATCTCCTGTTTGAAAGGTTGAAAGATGATAATTATTACAAAAAAAAAATCAAATTTAATTATTCTTAAAATTCAATCAAACATTGAGAATTACTTGGTACTAAAGACATATTTGAAAATTTATTTGATAAAGTATTCTAAAAATAAATAATATTTATTTTTATTTTTAAGTACTATTATAAAGTTTATGTAGATACTTTTATACAATTTGTGCACTGGGTGGCTTATTGCTAAATGGATGTTAATTCCAACCAACTAGTTTGTAAATACTAGTTAAAATACATATTACAGAAGCAAAAGTAATTAAAGACATTGGGCCGGTATTTCAGTTTTTTTTATTACAGTCTCAATTTAAGAGCTAAACTCAAATTTTACAAAAATATAGCGTATTACAGTGTCCGTTTAGGCCTAATCTTCCCTCAAATACGTCATTAAAACGACAAATATTTAACTCAACGTTTTTGGCGGATTAAGTACTTAACGGTGAGTCAACTGTCATTTGCTAGGCAACGTGTGTTGTTTCAGTGTTCTATCACTAGAGGCGTTAGGTAACGAGTGTAGTTTCAGTGTTCTATCACTAGAGGCGTTAGTTGTATCGACGGTGGCGCCACACAACAAAACAAACTGACAGCCATATTGAAACGAACATGGGCATTTAAAAGCATTATTTTGGTGAAAAAAAATTAAATTTACCATGTTTGATAATAAAACAATAGTATTTCAAATCGTAGCGTCCCGTTTTGTAGTTGGTATTATTTGAGGTTATTTAAAATTTGACAGATAATAACCACAGAAAAAGTAAAATATGTCTATGATTGAAGATTTAGTAACTGAGATGTCATATTGCACTGTAAAACGGAAATTGTTTCAATCTCCCCTTAACATTAATCTTGAGTTAAACAAACTCAATGAGTTGAGGGCCGACTGTAATACCGGGCCATAAAAGCTTGAATATAAGATAAATTCATAGAAATGTTTGGTAAATAAAACGATAAGAAGAGGAGAGAAAGAAAAAGAAGAGCGAAAGACGACATCAGGTATTGTCAGATAGATATATTCCATTGTAATTTACCATTAAAATCCACAAATATTTGCTTATTTTAGAAAAAATAAAAATGTTGAGATGCATAAACAGAAACACCTTAAGATATGGAATAAGAAATAGTGAAACAATTAAAATGTTAAGTAGGGAAGTCATCGTCAGATGGGGAAGACAGAGAAAGGGATTCTGGAATGGATATTAGAATTCAAGTTGATAGACTAAGGATCAGCGTCATGAACAGATCTACACGAATAACAAAGAAAAAAATATGCGATCAAATATGTAATGTGAGGTTACATTCATTGTAAGGGTATTTTTAATTCAAAAACACCAATGAATTTCTGTTTTTCTATAAGTAATTTAATTTTTGAAATTCCCTCAAGTTGGTATTCATGGTATACCAAGATAGTAATTATTTCTCGTTAAACATAATAACATAATTTTAAGCCAGTCATAGATGTCCAAGTCCAGATTAGACCCACAAATTATGTCCGCTCGACAAAATAAGGAATATTAATCGTGGAGTCCCCAATACAAGGATTACCACAATTAATTATCTCGTTAATTGATTATAAAGACAAAGCTTTGTAGATTATAGGTCCTTCGGGGTTAACAAATCATGTCTGAACTGGTACAAACTGCGGTATGCCAGAGTCATCAAAGAAGAAACTGTACAAACCTTCCATAAGAAACGGATATTAAATTAAAGTATAATGCCTATTTATGTTGGTTCTCAATATTATTGTTATTGTTTAATGCCAATATATTGTTACTTGCTAAAATAGTACGAACGAATATTTTGGCAGAAGATATGAGGAGCATATGAGAATATTTTAAATGAGATAAAAGTTGTACAAAAATTAATACTAAAGGTTATACTAAGGAAAAAACGTACATTTCCCACAAAAACACTTTTTGATACATTCAAAGTTTCTAAAATAGAAGATATTTATAAAAAAACGTAAATTTTACAAATTTTTAAAGAAAATATATTGCAAAAGTTTGAAAAAAATATGTCACTACGATTCCGAAGCGATTTTAAAATTCATAAATGTAATACTAGACAAATGCAAAACAATTATATTTATATGGGAATAAAGAATTTCAATTGTCTCCCAGATGAAATAAAACAGATTATTGATTTTAAAAGATTCAAACAAAGACTGAAAAAACATTTCACAATCTAAACTAGTGTATGTATTGATATGACCAAAATTGTTTCGAATTTCCCGTTTTTCTATTGTTTTTTTTTTGTTTTTTTTTTCACCGTTGTATAACTATGTAGGTATTAATTGTACCTATTATCTAATCTCAAATGATTCTCTCATCTAGCACAAGGTTTTAATCTTTTTGATGAGGAAATTCAATAATTTTACCATAGTATAAGTATCATTATGTATTTTTGTAAATGTATTTGTAATATTGTTAAAAACAATATGTTAAATAAATGAATAATTCATAACAATAGAGTAAATTGTAGATTGCAAACTCGCTTCAACACTTCAATGGAACCAAATCCATATAGTTTGTGTCCCTTTTGCAATATGCAAATATGTACTAGGTATAACGTTAGAACAAATGGATAAAAATAATAAGCCAGTGATATAATATGGAGAAGCTATTTCATAATAAATTCTAGTAAAAACTATTGACATAGTGTAAAAGAGATACGGCCATTAAAAGCTAGAGAGTCGAAAAACAAAAGGTTTAATAAAAGTGTGTAAAAAGATTGGTGCAATAAATTTTCTTCTGGCTTCTGTATTTTTTTTGTCGTCTGCACACGTTTTTCATTATTTGTAGTGAAATAATATTTAAAAAATTAAAATTTACAGATATACTAGTAGGTATATTTAATTATAATAACATGCAGGACGCGTGTGAGTAAAAGCATATATCTAAATGAAGTACATAGTAATTAAGCCACTAAATCTCAGAGAATATTATGCAAACAACTATATTGTATAACTACATACATAGATTCACAACATATTTGTACTATGTATAATTTACAACGCTGAGTCCAGGCATACCAAAATGGGTACACACTAAACAATATAACCCAATATCAAGAAGTAATGAGTTGCCATTGTGTAGAATTATCTGGTAAATTATTGTGTTAATAACTATTGATGTAGTTTTGGCTGAGAAATCTGAGTATCGGGTCATTCTCTCATATCCGTTGGAAACTTATATTCCCCATAATGGTTTTCATCGTAGTTGATTGCTGTAAACTTTCGTAATGAGTACCTACTGAAACAATTCAATTTATTTTTAAGAGATGTTTTCCATGAGATCTTGGCCAGGTTTGGGGTAAAATTTACGATACATATAGTAATATTTTTATCTTTGGGTTAAAAAAACTATACGCTTTAGTTACAAGTATATTACGATTCTCACAAGTCAATTTTCGCTCTTTTGTGGTGTACATTGCACTTAACTCAATATTCCAAAATAGCTCAAATCGAGAAGCTAAAAAGTTTGAAATTTTCGGCACAATAAGCTTAAACTTCGTCAGACTTAAGATAATTTTATTTGTATGTATTTTTATATGTATTTTTTATAAGTTTTTCTTTGTATTGATTTCTTCTTGCTTTATTTTCATGGTTTATTGATTGGATATGTTTGTTTTTTTTTATATATATACATTATCACACATTATGTACTATATTTTGTATCTTTTGAATTATTCTTGTAAATGGCAAACGCCGTTAATAAAATAAATAAATAAATAATGCACTTCTTGAATCCAGGTTAGTTCTTTGATTTACAAACTTTTCTCAAAAACTGTCTATTCGGTTAATGTGGGAACACTTCCAACCCTTTCCTCTCCCAAAAAGTATTGCTACTTACATCAGTATTCAGTAGCCATAACTATCGTCTTAGACTCGTCGCCGCGTACGTTTCGCTGACAGTCAAAACAAGTTCAATAGTTTCGACACAGAACGAAATAAATATTTTTTCATGGTATTATGTCGATCAACTAAAACTACGCGCCGTGCGCATAATATAATACCTAAGCCGTGTTTGGAAGTGGTGTATTTTACCAATATTAAAGTGATATAGAGGTTGGCGTGGGTGCCTTCTCTGAATACCTCCGATACGAAGGAATAAAATGTTCGCAACAGGTGCTATATTTCCTTCTCTCTACATATATCGATGACTGGCGATTCCATTCAAATAATGACCAAAACCTGTCGATTCTTCAAGAATATATTAAATTTTTCTAACAGAATTTTGCACTGAGGTTTTTTATTCGAAAAATTAAATTTGTTACTTTGTTTATAAGTATTGGAAATCGTTGCAATTCATACCCAAGTCGTGCAGTGTATTCGAATGACCAAATTCCATTATTTGAATAATTTACCTTCGTTAATTTTCTCCAATTTTGTCAACCATAGGAATGCTTGCACCAAAAACTTTTCTAATTTAGCAGTCAAGGTCCGCTTCTGTGATAACAGTCATGGCTCCATAAATATTTGATAGTTGAAAACTGAAACTTGATATTGAATTTCTATTTTGCTGTGACATTTGATTCAAAACACAAATGCACCTGTTTCAATGTGAAAGTTTATTTTCAAAGAAATAAAAAAAGAAAGATTCAAAACACAAATGCATCTATTTCGAGAGTGTGAAAGTTTCTTTATTAAAAAAAAGATATTTTCAGATCAGCATTTAAGTACCTATGACAATCAACTTTGTTTCGACCACAAATGAACATTCCACGTCGCACAACTATACAAATAAAAAATCAGTCATTTTTCCTGAGGAAAAAGAGTAGCTGGACGCTTTTTAACAGTTCGAACATAATAACTGATTCATGATTCAAACAATGATGCCTTTAATAAATTAAACTTGTGGTCTCGTACGTTTTATATACGTATTATTAATTTAATGGATAAATGATTTATAAAAAGTAAAGGAATATATTCATCTACAATCTACTTGGCTTTAATACATATGAAAACGGTCAATAACTCTAAATATAAATCAAAACTTCATTTTAATCTCTTCTATACCAAAAACTTAAAATCATTCCTATTAAAATTGTTGAAATATTCAAACATATTTATATACGGCAGGAAAGGAGGATGATACTGAAGAGATCATGTGGATAGAATAGACTGTGCCAGAATATCATCTAAGGTTGTCCATAATAAATTATATCGTCTTTTGACAAGTAAAACTTATTAAGTACAGTTTTTTGGCTGAATGATTTTGATACCCAAATGTTAACAACCTTTTGGAAGAAAAAATCACCAAATACACATAGCTATCCAATAGAGTAGTATTTTATTTAGATAAATTATTAATTGCTGTTTTGTAAATTCTTACGGCAGGAAAAAATAACAAAAACATCGACTATCCTAAATAAGCTGCAGTGTCATTTAATGATTCAGCGTCACAAGGTTGGGTTGTTTCAACAAAAGTATCTGTAATAGTAGGTATAGTAAAAATAGTTTGATTTTCCATACAATTATTCAAAATGGTGCCATTTGACGGCATTAGATTTCAATAAAACAACCAAAAGTATTGCACAATTTTATGAAATCAAAGTGTTTTAACTATAGGTACTTTTACTTATACTTTTGTACGAGAAACACAGCCTTAGAGAATGCGTTCAGTGTGATTGGTGTGAAAAACGCCATAATCTACAACTTCAGGTACATCCAACGCCCGACGTCAAGCGTTGAATATGAACACAGCCCTGGTGCTCCAATTCCCAAATGATAGGCAATCGTTCAACAAGAGATCAGTGATCTACAACAAGAAGAAGAATCCAGAGACTTTCCTCAAGTTCAGTGACATTTCATCTGTATAAATCATAATACTTTTTTAAAATGCTTTATTTCACCGTTGCCAGTGTTCTAGAAATCATAATACACTACTTACTACTTTTTGTCAAACTTTCATTGATATAAATTTTATGACGGAACGAGATATTTTTAATTGAAATAAATCAACTTGATAAAATGATTCAGCTTTGCATTACTTGCGTTCTCTGAAAGGGTACTTCAAATTTAGAGCTTTGTTTGCGAAATCTCAGTAAGTCTTCTTTAGGCAGCGGTAATTAGCATATTTTGGGCCAAAGAGAACAACAAGGCGATCCTGAGAGATTATCAAGGTCGCAGAATTAAGGATCACACAAAAACGTAATTTAATCCATCAAATTATTTTTTGTTATCATTCTACCCTTCGTGATGTTAATAAACACCCTGGATGCTGAATCACTTACTGTCATACTATATATAAATACAACACTAAAATACGCATGGTAAAACGGTAATTACAAGAACTTTTAGCTAGTTGGAATAAAAATTGACCATTTTTTATACACACTTTTGAAATCCTACTTAATATCGCCGTAAACTCACTAGTGTGCAAAATGTATTGAATTCCCACTAGATTGAGAGCATAAAAAATAGGGCGCGAGTTTAAATATAAAATATACAAAATATGTATATTGTTCAAAATAGGACATCATAAATTGCAAATAAGTAGGTATATATTTCAAAACTGATTGGATATCTACGTGTGAAAATTGGTAATTGGCATCGAAAAGTTGTGTACGATGACATAAATGAAATTCTGAATGAAAATTCAGCTCGGTAACACGAAATAATATAAAAAGTAATATATATTCATTTGATTTAAATAATGAATGCATTACTTTTATAATGACAAAGGTATCTGCAATCTATAATCCAATTGTTTGCCTATTGACCTTGTGTGGAGAAAAATAGTCTAACCTAACAATGTATTCAATAATAGATTATATTATTTAGAATGATTGTCTATTCTCTAAATCATAAAGTCATGAAGTATTTAAACTGCTTCATGTATATTTAAAAAAAAAATCATTATTGGACAAAAATCTAAATTGAAATTTAGTTAAGTCAACTCAGCGGATTATTGTCACAAAACAAGATATTTGAAATGTTTTTATTTTTAGTCAATTATTGAATTAAAAAGAGATGGGCATTCAATATTGACTAGCTTTCTCTCATACACGTGAAATATAAAAATAATCCTGATATTAAATGAAAAAATACGTTGATATTAATTTATCAAACAATGAAGACTGTTGAATCCTAAATCACAAGACCTCTATTACACGAGGAACAAAATTCGCTTCAGGTCATAACATTCATGAAATTATTTTTCTTTTTTATAAATAATTATAAACCATGTTATATTCAACGTTCCCCGAGGCGAAATCTTAGTTCATTCAGAAAGTTTGCGAAAAATACCTCGGTTTACCTTACCTCCAGTGGAAATATATACATTATCTACATCGACATGCAGTATCGAAAAAATATTGAGATATTTTAGAGTCAAATAATGTGTGTCACAACAATACAACAGGGAACAATACGAGACCTATGAAGAGCCCGATGTGATCAGTTCCATCAAGATAGGGCGCTTAAGATGGGCTGGTCACATAATCCGAATGGACGACGACAACCCCACAAAACGCCTCATACTTTCTGTGCCACAAGGTCGAAGGAGACCATGAAGACCAAGGACTCGATGGATGGACAGTGTCGATGCCGATGCTTCCACAATAAATATTAGAAACTGGAGAACGAAGGCAACGGATAGACGGGAATGGAGGA
This sequence comes from Molanna angustata, assembly GCA_963576475.1. Taxonomy (NCBI): domain Eukaryota; kingdom Metazoa; phylum Arthropoda; class Insecta; order Trichoptera; family Molannidae; genus Molanna; species Molanna angustata. The sequence continues at coordinate 16,463,474 of OY754981.1, forward strand.
GACTCCTGGATTCAGCCAAGGCCCACCCAGGGCTGTCGAACTTATGATGATGATGATGATAATGTGTGTCAAGATTTAAGAGTTTAATGTTTTCTCATGATTCCCATTATCAAACCTTTTGACTTTGTTCATATGGTACCTAGGTACTACGAAAGAAGTTATCCTTTTGTAATGAAAAGGTAATCATCGAATTCTGACGACGAGGCCAAAAATTATTATTTTTTTAGACGACTATGTAAATTCGAAGAGTTTGATATATTTTTCTCGTGATGAGTTTGATAGTCAGAACTCGATGATTTAATGAATTTATTTTAGATGACAATCTTTGAATAATTGTATTATGGTCCTAACTACGCCTCATTCTGCAAATTTAATTGATCTTTAATATTCCTTAGCAGAAGGTTCGTTATCTCCAATTATTTTCCAACGATCGGTAAATACGTAGATACTTAAACATTATTGAACAGATTAAATATTTCCACAGTACCAAACTGGTGGCACAGCAATGTTCATAAATAAAGTCCAGAGATGAAATATTATTATTCTTTTCATAATTGACGTCATAGATTTTCCAAAAAGAAGATCCTATTATTAAAATTCAACATTTTCTACTTTCATTTTACCTACCTCCTTGTGGTTTGATATTGAGTAAATATATATTAAATTATTATTATATTGTTGATTATACAGTAGCTATGTATATTATCCCGAGGCTGTTGGCAAAAAGAACAACATTCTGTGAAATTATTTACCAAGAAAATATTACGAAGCGAATTTCGGAAATTGAATCATTGTAAATATTTTGAACCTATCGAGCAATACATCACATAGTCAATTGCGAATTATTTTAATGTTTTTTTTAATATATGAAAGGTATTTTTTTTTCTTTGTAAATAATTTATAATATCCATTATAAATAATTTATAATATCCAAAGTAACCAGAGTTCCCCAAACTTGTTTTTCTCGTAGATCACTTTCAAAATTTTACTACCATATTTCCGAAACTCGTAAAAAATTGAGTTCTAACCCTAAAATCGGAGTGGTAAAAATTAAGGATGATTTAAAATATGAATTAGGCTATATGATCCTTTGCTCAGGAACCTTAAGATTTGATATTTTTATTTTCAAATTGCTAAAAAGGCACATCAATTTCATTCAGCCAAGGTCATCTCAGGGCTGTCTAGCATATGATGATGATGAAGTTAAGAAATATGAAAAAAAAAGTTTTTTTTTAGAATTTTTTCCGGATGTTCTCTGAACAAATCACTAGTCTCATTTTAATCAGATGAATGGTATGATGACACAAAAAGGACTCAAAAAGATACAAATGATGCTTAAATATGTTTGTCTACAATAAATAAAAAAAATCTAATTTCACCTATAGAAAGGGGATGCGCACTGTAAAACCCACTCCCGTGTGCAAGACAAACCTTTTTCATACCTATATTCAACATGGAATGAAATATCAAAAATACTTCTGCAAGTTTTAATAATATTTAAAAAAAATACACAATTACGGGTTTAGAGAAGCATTCAGAGGCTAGAGTTAATTTTATATGACATTTAATAGTTTTAATGTTCATAAAAATTATTATTCACCCTAAATATTATTAAGAAAAATAGACAAATCTAGGCTTGCCTTACAATTTATTTGCCTGCCTCTTATGCAGATCATACAATTACTTGTGAATATAATTACATATATAGACAACTATATAATTTTCTTCACAGACGGACAGATCGATGTACGTTAATTTCGCACGAATAGATTAATCTTAGACGAATATCATTTGCTAAATACGATATTCAAGTTAAGAGGGCATATGTATAAACCCAAACACCGCAATTCTAAATAAAATTTATGTGTTTTTAAAAAAATATATATATTTATTTAGTACAACAATATTATAAAGAAAATATACTAAAGATAACTGCTTCGCTAGACAGAGTCTGTTCCGAAGCAACTATCAGAAAAGTTTGTGAAGTTATTACATTTTACAATACAACATAATATAACACTGTATACATATTATACAAAAAAATTAACAATAAAATATATATATATATATATATATATATATATATATATATATATATATATATATATATATATATATATATATATATATATATATATATATATATATATATATATATATATATATATATATATATATATATATATATATATATATATATATATATATATATATATATATATATATATATATATATATATATATATATATATATATATATATATATATATATATATATATATATATATATATATATATATATATATATATATATATATATGTTATTATTAAGTATTTTGAGGATAACCCGCGTCAAATTCTGATTCCCGAGAGAATCAGTCGTCTGCCGACGTTTCGTCTGAATCACATCAGACATTTTCAATAGGCGCCTTGTTAATAAATTTCCGTCGCGAGGGATAGTGCGCGCACGTCCGTTCGCGTCGGAAGCTTACCACCAAGTGAAAGTTTGAAAGGAAGCCATGTCAGTTGTTAGTGGAGGGGTGGGTTTCCCCAATGACGTCATTATTGCGTTTTGTTTGGCTTCTAGTGACTCGAGTACTTAACGGTATATTGTTTACAGGTGGATTATCAGTTTTCGGCTTACTAAGAATTTTACTAATGTTTTTAATGTGACTATTGTTTGAAATATCGGTAGTTGGGTTAATTTGATTATTATAGTTTTTCAAAATATTGTTTTCAAGTACACTTGTCCATGCGGTCGGGATTCGAATGCTATCGTCTATTGAAAATGTCTGATGTGATTCAGACGAAACGTCGGCAGACGACTGATTCTCTCGGGAATCAGAATTTGACGCGGGTTATCCCCAAAATACTTAATAATAACATATTTTGTACTCGCGAAAACCTTAGATTTAACATATATATATATATATATATATATATATATATATATATATATATATATATATATATATATATATATATATATATATATATATATATATATATATATATATATATATATATATATATATATATATATATATATATATATATATATATATATATATATATATATATATATATATATATATATATATATATATATATATATATATATATATATATATATATATATATATATATATATATATATATATATATATATATATATATATATATATATATATATATATATATATATATATATATATATATATATATATATATATATATATATATATATATATATATATATATATATATATATATATATATATATATATATATATCAACCTTAACTATAAATAATTGACAGTAAAAATATTAATTATTCACAAAAAAAGATGACAGCCTAAAATACAATAAGCAGAAGAAACCTAAAGAAATTAAGTTATTATTGTTGACACATTCATTTCATTTTGGAGTCTACCTACTTCGAGTAGCCACCTTGTTCCTGACATTTTGAATGTTTTTAACACTTAAAGTGCCTGTGGCAGTTTGTTAAATAAATAAATAGCCTGGTCTACTTATATATTTTTTCCTGAATCCAGGACGACCGTTTCAGCTTATTAGGCCCTTATCAACTAATAAGCTGAAACGGTCGTCCTGGATTCAGGTAAAAATATATATGCAGACCAAATCATTTGTTTGATTTAAAATACCCATTATTATGGAATTTCACATATTCAACACCGTCAGTATTGACAAAATTAAAAAAAAAAGAAAAAAAAAATAACAATAATAAATAAATAGTCATTTTAACATTTCTCTAGTGAATGTACGTAACACAATATTAAAATTCAGCACAAATTAACCTAACTATATGTCGTAGATAAATCTTTTATTTTCTTAAATAGTACGTAAAATCAGAGTGAATGACTGATAAGGCTTTTTTCCTTTCAGTCGGGTTTGTTTCTAATGCAATTTGAATCACGTTTGAATCATTTATAACGCACGCGATAGAAATCTTTACCAACACGTCTGTAACTTCCTGATGTATTAGGCGGTTTTAATATATTATGATTCCTATTTTAGATTTAGCGTTATATGCCCTCTTAACATAATATTCAACTTGATTCAATGTATAACTATTATTATTATTGTCAGTTGAGCTCAATTAGCATAATCTTGACTTCGTTGATAGCTGTTTGGTTCATAATATACCATTAGCTTTCTCGATATTGGATTTATGTCATTTCACGTCTTGTTGAATGTTGAATACTGGTTAGTTGGAAGAGATTGGTAAACTGGTTAGTAAAAAATTAATTTGATTAATTTTTTCTTCTGCTGGGAATCGAACCCAGGACGCCCGTATATAAACCAAACGGCTAACCAACTGTGTCACGGCGGTCGGTGTATTTACTTATATGCGAATCCTATTCAAATAACATGTTATTTTCAAATTATTTCATTTAATGCATCACAAAGTTAACTAAAAACAATGGTTTCGAATGCTTCTTACAAACAAAATTGTATTGGAGTACTTTTATACCTACATTATTAAACAACTGGATGGCAAGTCTGGTCCAACCGGCGAAATCAAAACCCTCACGATTACCCATATCATGGATATAATTATTAATATGGGGTTCTATAATATCTTTAGATGTCAAAGAACTTCTTCTTCTTCGTTTAGTAGACCTAGTTGGTCTGTTCTTCAGAAACTATGCCTCCTGGGATGACGAAATCCAGCTATCCTTCCATCTCTTGGGTGGTCTACCGGGTAGGCGGCGGCCTGAAGGAATTTCGTTCGCTGCTATATATGCAAGTCTATCACTGTCCATCCTGGCTACGTGGTCCCTTCAATGCCTTCTTCTGGATCTACTCCACCAATAGAACCCCATATGATAATTATATCCATGATATGGGTTGTCACGAGGGTTTTGATTTCGCCGGTTGGACCAGACTTGACCCCCAAATAATCAAAATTTAAAGACCATTTTTCAATTATAAATTAGCTATAAACCACTTGGTTTTTGAGTCACTTCGCGACATGTTTCGGAAGCGCTGTCCTTCCATCGACCGGCGTGTCGAGACTAACATGCTGAATTTGTGTGTATCTGTCTGTGAAGCGAGGGGGGTGACGGTTGAGGGTTGGTTGGGTTAGTGGGGGGAGGGGAGTATTATGAAGTGTTTTTGTTTTTGATGGGGAATATATTAAGTATTGGAGAAGTGTTATGAAAGGTATGGTTATTTATAAGTTTTATACCGGAATTTATGTGTTTATACAAATTCAACATGTTAGTCTCGACACGCCGGTCGATGGAAGGACAGCGCTTCCGAAACATGTCGCGACGTGACTCAAAAAACAAGTGGTTTATAGCTAATTTATAATTCAAAAATGGTTTATATTAACTACCACAAAATATCCGCCGAATCATTAAATGATATTAAAATGTAAAGAGTTCATAATCTTATAGACCAAGACCCAGCTACTGTCACACTTACGTCAGAGTATAAAGTCTGATTTTTTTTTAAATGCAAATGATTCCACAGGAGGTTACAACAATTGGATATTAAAAACCCTGTGTGGGTTACGGAGATAACAGCCTTCGAAGTTGAAAAATTATATTTTAACACGTCAGTATGAAGCGTTATAGCATAAAAAGCGTGATATTTTTAATATATATATATATATATATATATATATATTTGTTAAATCTATATATATATATATATATATATATATATATATATATATATATATATATATATATATATATATATATATATATATATATATATATATATATATATATATATATATATATATATATATATATATATATATATATATATATATATATATATATATATATATATATATATATATATATATATATATATATATATATATATATATATATATATATATATATATATATATATATATATATATATATATATATATATATATATATATATATATATATATATATATATATATATATATATATATATATATATATATATATATATATATATATATATATATATATATATATATATATATATATTTATATATATATATATATATATATATATATATATATATATATATATATATATATATATATATATATATATATATATATATATATATATATATATATATATATATATATATATATATATATATATATATATATATATATATATATATATATATATATATATATATATATATATATATATATATATATATATATATATATATATATATATATATATATATATATATATATATATATATATATATATATATATATATATATATATATATATATATATATATATATATATATATATATATATATATATATATATATATATATATATATATATATATATATATATATATATATATATATATATATATATATATATATATATATATATTACAGAGGTCTATTTAAAATCATGTATTCCATTTACAGACACTTTGATTGGTGGAACTGCCCCGATAAGACACCTTTGTAGTTTAATTTTTCAACTTGACCCAAGTCCGACTGAGTATTTTTCACTACGCCTGAAGTTTACTTATGAATTGGCAATATGTAAGCACAAGCTGAGGAACTATTTAACTTTAAGTGTTATTTATAAACGTAGTTCAAATATTGAACCATGGTTGAACTCAAGTTTGATCACTTTTCTTACTTATAAACATGGTTCAATATTTGAAACGTGATTCAACTCGAATGTCAAATATAACCGACGATGGGGGTATTATAAACCCTGGTTCAACTTGCTATTTCACAATTTTGAAATACTTATGATCATAAAAATATGAGAAAAAAACACATAAAAAGCGATTTAACGGAAGCGGTTGACGTTGAATTCAAACAAGAATATCGAATATTATATCAATTAGTGCAATAGCTAAACTTTGACAGAACTATCGTGTGGCGCACACGTGTTCCGTGCCGCGCATACTTTTATGCGCTCATGACAACCAACTTAATAAAACCCAATTCGGTTATGTCGTATGAAATAGAGCTCAAAATCGAGATCAACTAAACTAGGGTTAATGTTGTTATCCCCAAAAGCCACCATCATTCAATCGTTGTGGTATGCTTATACAGAAAAAAACAGCCTTTATAACGTGAGTCTGACTCTTGCTCTTGCTCGATTCTTCTTCTTCTTTCCCCTTAGCGCCTTTGTCCCGTTTCTATTGGGGTGCGCTAAACAGGTTGCTCTTGCTCGATTATAGAAAATTATTGAAATAGTAAATTTCAATTCATAATATTGTTGATACCCAATGTTTGCAAATAATTAGATTAAAAATATTTGATATTAGGAACAATATTAAGCAATAATTTTTTCTATGTCTATTTTTTAAAAAAACTACTTTTTTACTCTATGTATTTTGTGCTGTAGTTTTTTACATTGTTGCAAGAATACAATATGAAGGTAATTCGTTAGTTATTATATATTTTTTTAAATTTATTTAAATAGTTATGAGAAAGATGCTCTTTTAAAACAATCGTTCATGAATGTATCGAATCAGAGATTTTCAAAAATGCTTTCAATGCTTGGATATATCAAATGTTCATATCTACTGATTCATCGACTTTTATCTGTTCCTTTGAGTAGTGATAGTTTCAATAGAGAATTAAATGTTATTAAAAATTTAGCTGTGAATAATGGGATGGGTATACTTCAAATATGGTTGATTCTCTTTTATATAGAAAAAACAAAAAGAATGATTTACATCTTTTAGCTCCGGGGTTACAAACATTAACAAAAAATAATAAAAATCGTTGGGTTAAATTGAATTATATTGGGAATTCGTCAAACAAAATTGGAAATATTTTGAGAAAAAACAATAAAAATAATGCATTTTATAATGACAATACACTAGGTAAATTCTTAAATAACATTAAAGATAAAATTGATAAATTAAACCGTAGTGGTGTTTACTCTCTAACATGCAATACATGTTCAGGTATATAGGTCAAACGGGTAGATCTTTAAATACACGCCTTAAAGAACATCTTGCGTGTTTCCGTTTGAAAAAAGACACTTCGAACTTTGCGACACAATTACTTGAGAGTGAGCATTCGTTTAACTCACAAACTGGGATCAATCTTATACATAGTTTAAGAAAAGATAAAAAAATAGACAAACTTGAAATATTAGAGATAAATAGAGTAAAATGTAACAGCAACGTTCCTTTGATTAACGCATAAATGGATTTTAATACTTCTCCATTATTATTACCATTAGAATAGTTAATGTCGGGTTTTTCTGTTGGCCTTTATTCAATATAATTGCTGTCCTTTTAATACAATATTTGTATATTCATTCCTTCACTTCAATTGTATTTTTATTATACCTGCATACATATTTACCTTAATGTCTTTTGGGTAGGTATTTAATTTTTCTTAGAATTGCCCCCTTCCTTATCTATTATTGTTATCCTCTTTGTGAATCTATATATAGATGGTCTTCATCATTATTGTTCACCATTCTGACGATGCTCATCATAGAGCGATACCGGTGAATGGGAGTCGAGTTTGCGAAAAATTTAAGTAGAACGTAAAATTAAATATAATTTTTTCATAATTTTAGTTGATTATGGAGTTCTATCATGAAGTGACAGTTTTAAATATTGAAAAAATGTTCATATACCTAAGCTTATCAGTCAAAAGGTAAGTCAATTTTTGAAATTTATGTATCAAGTACAGACACCAAGTATTTTTATCGATTGAGACACGAATTAATTGAAAAACAGTTTTGTTGCACTCTAGCTATATTCGAAATTTTGATTAAATAGAGATTTCAATTCGTCGCACACCATTCCTGAGTTTCAAATACAAATTCCGAGTTCGATAAGTACATAAACACCCTCCAATTTTAGTAGAAACTTTGCAATTGCATGTACAGTAGTTAGTTACTACCTATTCAAAGGATCCACTATCCATCTATTACACTTAGGTAGGTCTGTGAGATTCTCTAAATCACTTCTGGAGGAAGGTGTTGAGAGGTTTGGATTGGAAGCTTGCCAGAGAAACGTAATTACTCTGCGACAAGAACTTTATATGTATGTAAGTATCACATACTTACACGATAATATATATTATTATGACAGAGGGCCATTGTGCGAACATTGTTGATTTAGTACGTATCTATTTCATGTGACAGACGTCAATCAATGCTAAGAAATCAATCATGTGAGATTATTTTTTCACATAGACTATTCATACTTACATATACCTACTACTAGACGTTTCAAACACAAAAATGTCGTAATATACGTGAGTAGTATGAGTACCTTGAATATGAAGAAAAGCTTATTAGTACGCATGTATATTTACTTGTGTATATTTTTTCCGATAAAGACAGGTTTTTTTATATAGGTAGATAGAAGTGATGCCATGAATAATGATTTTAGCCAAATATTAATAGTAAGCGGCTAATTAATGTCGAAAAAATATTTTCATTCATCATAACTCACCAATGATAGATTTTAAGTGATTCATATTTTTTTGTTTGAATAATAAAAATTGAGAATAGGTAGGTACCTAAATTATTATTTACCATACTTTTTGGTATTTGGCCGAAATGATCGCAATATTTGGCCAATTACCGAATAGTAAAAAACTAGTTGTCAGTGCGTTTACTTGACATATTTCGGAGGAGATCGGGGCGATTTGCGCCGATAGAAATCAAACAAGAAACCCACATTTGCGCCCTGCGCAACACACAATGTGATGTTTTAAGTTATTTTCTAATAATTTAGAGAACACTAGCTATTTGGATTTGGGTCCATTGTAATCTTCCTAAGAATTGCACTACTTAGTGTTGGGGAGGGTTTGCAATCTGCTGGAGATTATTTTAATTCGAACGTTGAAAAGACCCGCGTTATTTCAGTAGTTGCATAATTGGGCCGCTGTGATAGCGAAGAAGCCCGAGAGCGAATGGTTTGTGTAGTATGTTGAAGGTTAATTATGAATAGATGATGCAAACCTGTATTTTATCGTTTTAAAAGAAAGGCACTCGGCATCCGGAGGTTCTCTGTTATATTATTTAGTGTTACGCAGTTTTACATCGTAATTTAAGGCTGAGTTTGCAAGGCTTTCAAAATATGGTATTTTTTTATTTTTCATTATACTTGGTTGTTGATTCCTGAACAATGGGATAAACGGAAAAATCGAAAACTAAATATAGATACATGTAAAACAAACTTACCTACTTAGCAGAGAAAAATAATCTTTATCTTACAGTCGCTCTTTATTTCTGGAACTTTGTCATTTTTTTCATGACATTTCTGGGATGATTATAATATGATTATTATACAGAGAAACGAGGATAATATTTTTATTAAGTTAGCACAGTATGTGGAATAAGGGAACTACACATTAATTATGTTGTAATCTAATTATACTAACCCATGGGAATAATTCTTATACTCCCGTTGGTAAATTTATTATCAGCGTAGTTAAAACAAAAGGGTGTTCATTAAATAAACCTTACCACGTGTTTGTTTTATCCCGATCTTTTTGAATCTAGAACAATTGTGAATATTATGTATGTAGGTAGCTAGAGATTTTCTATAATTTCTGGTTATTTCGGTGCCGAATTAGATCTCCCTAATTCAAATGTACTCTTTGCAGGCCGAAATCCGTGTTCCACTTTTTTGACTAGTTTCGTTTATATTTTTTTGGACATGGTCAGTTCAGTTAACCTTAAAACTTCTGTCGTAATACGGCGCCATATTATCTGAAGACTTCCATTAATTTATTTTTCCAGATGTCTTCGTAACTACTCTGATGCCTTACATATTAAGATCTGAAGTCGAAGAGAATCCAAAAGCGTATAGGTATACTTTATTTATACTCGTTTATCAATAATAATTGAATAAATAAATAACTTTGTAATTTCCACAATATTTTTTATACTAACGACCGAACGTTTTCGCCAAGGTGACTTGGCATTTTCAAGGTTCAAATGGATCTTGAAAATGCCAAGTCACCTTGGCGAAAACGTTCGGTCTTTAGTATAAAAAATATTGTGGAAAAATACAAAGTTATTTATTTAAAATGGATTTCCACTCTGTAAACACAAAAACTCTAGAATCATCAATAATAATTGTTCTTTTTGCACCATAGTATAATTACTGATCATATTTCGGTATAAATATCAGAGAATACAAACAAATTTATCAATAGATGGCTTTTAATAATAAGTTTTCATAGATGAAATTGATGTTTTTCAGCTTATTTTCAAACAAACTGATTTTCGTGGTTTTCATAAAATTGGATTAATAGGGAACTCAATAAGAAGGCATGATTGGTGAACGTTGCGAAAACGCATAAAATGATCACGTGAACCAGTTAATGACAGATCGTAAGACCTCTAGGTGCCTTGGATTCCTGGATTACCTATAATATTTCAACTTCTCTAGACTAGTCACTATTGAGACGTAAAATTTTTGTTATATAATAAACTAGTAAAACCTGGCAGACGTTGTCCTGCCTGTTTAATTATTTACCTCCTAATATATAAAAATGGTTGTTCGATATGTTTCCTTTTTATCACTTAACATTCTTATCTAGATTCGCTTATAATAATTCCATATTTTTTTTCCTTTCATCCCTACAGTCCCTTCCGTCCCTATTCATTCATTCATTTAAATTTTATTTGATTATTCAAACAAATATAGGTACTTGAACCTTTAGCATTATTCCATTTTTATATAGTATACTATATAGGATTTTTGCTGAATAAACCCACTAAGTATCAATTCAATACCAACTTTTTTTTTAATTATTTTGTGAGATATCGAATAAATAAATTAATAAATTATAATGTATAAACCTTTTCCTGAATGAGCTGAACAAATTTCCAAAGTTTCATCGCAATCCGATGGTTGGTTTGGGAGTTCATCGGACACATAAAAATATACGTAAATCCACTTTTATGTATACAGATAGGAGTGTTTTTAAACACTAGGTATGTATAAAAAGTCTTGCGCGTTTGCACTCTCTCTTAAAAAGATTTCGAATACATGTAAATATTCTCAAAGTATAAACCAAAATAATGATACTGTTTAATTGGATTCGAATGAAGATACTTTTTAATAATTTTGGATTCAGCATATTGTTCAAACAAGCCAGAAGCAGTACCAAGATCAAGAATTATTAGTACTGTTGGATAAAGCGATGCTGCATATATATAAGGAAGAACTCCCAGTCACCTGTTATAATTATAAAAAAGGCTTCTGACTTGAATAAAATACTGTGACTATACACAAACCAGCAAACGCTTCTCAATGAACTGCCATAAAATATTTCTTTATTTCTTTATTCTATACTTAATTACTATGTATTTTTTCTTAAATTGTATGTCTCCCTTCCCCCGATCGCACAATCGCTCTTTCCTAATACTATGTCTACTACTTTTCGCATTCACACTCTTTCCTTTCCTTCTTTCATCTCCTACCCCTTTACATTTTTTTCTCTTTCCACTCTCTCCTCATACACGTACGTCCCAAAATCGCGTAATGGTGATTTTTCCACTAAGCTTATATTATATTTTATGTTTTTGAAATGGAATTAAAGATTTATTATCAGAACGTCCGAGGTCTTAGAACAAAAACACATACTTTTCTGAATAATGTACTGAGCAATAATTACGATGTAATATGTCTTACAGAATCTTGGCTTAATGAAAATATTTATGACAATGAACTTTTCGATACTAGATACAATGTTTTCAGAAGAGATCGAGATTATAAAGATACAGGTCAAAAGCTCGGCAGTGGTGTGCTTATTGCTGTGAAATCGAACCTGTCCGCTAAACTGAATAGTGAATGGTGTACTGGTGGTGAGGATATTTGGGTTGGAATTCAGTCAAATAGTGGGTCTAGTATAAACTTATGCTGTGTATATTTGCCACAGGGTGATAACTATACTAATATGTTGAGACTATTTTTCGATAACACTTCTGATCTAATGTTAAATTATCCTGACGACACGTTCATATTGGTCGGAGATTTCAACTTACCTAATATCACCTGGATATGCTCCAATGCATGTAACTCTTTGTCTCCCTGTAACTATTATGACGCTACTAGTTCTCACTTTGTTGATCTTTTATCTTACAGCACTCTAAAGCAATATAATGGCATTATTAATGCGAATGGTAGAATATTGGATCTGGTTTTGGCTACTAACATATGCAATACTATAGAATGCACAGATCCATTGATCAATGTGGATATCCATCACAAACCCCTTATCATAACATTTGTTTCGGATACTGAACTCTTTGTGAAGGACCTGCCGAGGATTGCAAAACTCTTTCATAAGGCAGACTACACATCTATTAAGAAACATCTACTGGGTGTAGACTGGGAAGCACAATTCGTCACTAACAACGTGGACCAGTCCACAGAAAATTTTTATACCATCTTAAACGACTGCGTTACAAGATTTGTTCCGACTAAGCATATAACGGGGTCAAATAAATTCCCAAAATGGATTTCAAAACCCCTTATTAAAGTGGTCAAAGAAAAACTGAGAGCTCACAAAAGATGGAAAAGGACAGGATTACCACTTGACTATGACGAGTTTGCACTACTGCGAACTAGACAGAAATCCTTGCAGATAGAATGCTATAATAATTATATCCAACAAACTGAAAGGTCTATCTCAAGTGACCCAAAGTTCCTGCATAGTTACATTAAATCTAAAAAACCCCAATCTTCGTATCCACTGAATATGTTTTACGATAAAGTAACTTCAAGTGACACAAGAATTATTTCTGGACTCTTTAGTGACTTTTTTCATTCCACATTTGTACGGGGCGCAGCCGATTTGCCTGATGTTCAATGTAAGAGTGAATTAGATATTTATAGTATACATTTCGAATTATCGAATGTGAATAAGAAACTTAAAAGTCTAGACTTAAATAAAGGGCCAGGCGCGGATGGTATTCCTTCACTTTTCATTAGAAATTGTGCTGATGAGCTGGCAGACCCATTGTGTAGACTTTTTAAATTGTCATTCAGTTCGGGTGTTTTTCCCTCAATTTGGAAAATGTCATTTGTCACACCTATTATAAATAGGCTGGTGATAAGCGTAACATAAAAAACTATCGACCGATCTCTAAGCTATGTGTGTTCAGTAAGGTGATGGAACAGATTGTGGTCGAACAGTTGATGCCTTCGATAAGGCCATTTCTTATGCCTAATCAACATGGATTCTTTCCGGGTAGATCAGTCGAATCAAACTTCAAGTTGATTCCATTTATACGGGCTTCTCGAAGGCCTTTGACAAGATCAATCATAACATATTAATACATAAATTGCAGTGTTATGGTGTGCACGGGGACCTATTGAGATGGTTGTCGTCATATGTGAGAAATCGATTACAAGCCGTTGCAATTAATAATTGTAGGTCGGAATTCCGTGAATGTGTTTCGGGCGTGCCGCAAGGTTCTCACTTGGGACCAATTCTATTTAGTTTGTATATAAATGATGTATCTACATAGCTGTTTCCGCTCGTCTAACTTCCTCGTTTATGCGGACGACATGAAAATTTTCAAGAAAATATGCAACCGGAATGACATAATCGCATTACAAGCAGATTTAAATCGCCTTTCTGTATATTGCTCAAATAACCAATTATTTCTTAATATTGAAAAATGTAATAATATCACCTTTACGCGCTCCAAAACCCCAATTTCTCATGAGTATACAATTAACGGAAAGATTCTTATTAGAAAGCATGAAATTAGGGACCTTGGAGTTATTGTGGATACGAAGATGACATTTAAAAGCCATATTGACTATATTATAGACAAGGCTTTTAAACAATTGAATTTCATAATTAGGGTATCAAGGCCGTTCAAGTCCACGGGTACTCTAAAATCACTGTACTGTTGCTATGTCCGTAGTTGTATTGAATATGCGTCTATTGTATGGAACCCACATTACGTCACGCATATAAACAGATTGGAAAATATACAAAATAAATTCTTAAAACATTTAGATTATAGAAGCAGACGTTCTTTTGTTGATCCCGCACAATCAGCCCAATATCATAAATTAACTACCTTAGAAGCCCGGCGAACTGTAGCTGACATGTCTTACTTATACAAGTTGGTGAACTGTATAACGGATTCTAGTGAGTTATTATCTAAATTAAACTTTCATGCACCAAATAGGCTTACTAGAAAGACTCATACATTTAGGCCACCTAATTGTAGTACTAATTATGCTCAGAACTCCTACATATATAGAACGTGTTGTAACTATAACGTGTTCTTTAATGAAATAGACCTATTCAATAACTCCTTAAACGTATTTAAATGTTCAATTTCTAGATTACTGCTTCGTGGTTAGGTGGTGTACGTGTGTTCCCCTTTTCCTACTTTCCTACTCCCTTCCTCAAAACTACTTCTTTTTGTAAATATAATAACGATAATACTTGTAAACTTAATTGGTTCACATGTCATATTATGTATGTTAGTAAAATAAGTAAATGTAACTGTCTGTTTACATAATAAATAAAAAATAAAAAAATAAAATACATACATACCACACGCCATGTCCCTCGCGGGGTAGGCAGAGAGAACCGAACGCCACTTATTTCTATCATTCATCGCCTCGTCAACATTCATACATCGTCTTATACATGTTCGTCGGTTATTCATGCATCTGACATTTCAGTCTTTCAAAATACCATTCACATAGACGTGCCATCCCTTCCTTGGGCGGCCCCGACCTCTCATTCCATTCCTGTCCGCAATGTATATTTTCTTCGTCAGGCGTTCCTCATTCATCCTCCCCATGTGCCCAAACCATCTCAACGTGTTCACTTTCATTCTATTAATGACATCTTCTTTATCTTACATTCTTTCCTCATATCCTCATTTCTGACCCTGTCATACATCGTCCATACATCGTCGCATACATTGTCTTACATAGATACAGCGATATGTTGAATTAAATAAATCTCTGTATGTTGTGACTGCTAAAATAAAAATGGAGGAAAATTATAAATTTTAATCAAGAGATAATCAATACCAATAAAAAGCTATTTTCAATTGGTTGAATTACATTTTATCCTTGAAATTCAAGTAGCTACCTGAACATTGTAAAGAATCAGATAAATCTTAAGTAAAATTTATTTCACCTTGAGTGATACGTCAATTTAGGTCAAGACCCTCCATTTTCTCCACTTCAATCTCATTTGGATAAAAAACGAAGCTTTTTGAGTGACAAATATATTCCTCATCAGGATGAGAAGGTATGTAGATTGTAGAGTGATGAACATCAGCTTGAAGTAATGAAAATTAGATCTTTTCTTTTAATGCAGAATCTAAAAATTGTTTTAGCACCGGAAATTGCTAGTTTTACGATTGTATAAATCACGTTGGATGTCACCACTTATTTGGGAGTATATGTTTATCGGTTATTTAAAAATGATTATGGCCCGGTATTACAGTCGGCCATCAACTCATTGAGTTTGTTAAACTTAAGATTAATGTTAAGGGGAGATTGAATCCATTTCCGTATTACAGTGCAATATGACATGTCAGTTACTAAATCTTCAATTATAGACATATTTTACTTTTTCTGTGGTTATTATCTGTCAAATTTTAAATAACCTCAAATAATACGAACTACAAAACGGGATGCTACGACTTGAAATACTATCGTTTTACCATCCAACATGGTAAATTTAATTTTTTCACCAAAATAATGCTTTTAAATGTCCATGTTCGTTTCAATACGGCTTGTCAGTTTGTTTCGTTGTGTGGCGCCACCGTCAATACAAATAACGCCTCTAGTGATAGAACACTGAACCACACTCGTTGCCTAACGCCTCTAGTGATAGAAACTGAAACTATACGCGTTGCCTAGAAAATGACAGTTGACTCACCGTTAAGTACTTAATCCGCCAGAAACGTTGAGTTAAATATTTGTCGTTTTAGTGACGTATTTGAGGGAAGATTAGACCTAAACGGACACTGTAATACGCTATATTTTTGTAAAACTTGAGTTTAGCTCTTAAACTGAGACTGTAATACCGGGCCTATGTATCAGAAGGATTATTTATTTATAGGTGCGTGTTCAAAAATATTTATAATTAAAACATCTACCTCCATATTGATATTGCAACAGGTCAGTTCAATTAATATTTGATAAACAACTTACAGTGATGAAGGGTTTCAAATAAAAGATCTACTTGCATGATCAACATTGGTAAATTCGCAAGTAATATAAATATAATAAGATAATCAATTCAGCTGTTTGTGAGGTCGTGGGTCGGAACAAGTAAACATGGATAATCTGTTCAGTTCAACGGTCGACGCATGAATGTTGGCGCAATCGATTTGTACAGACGGCGATGGGCTGAAGTTCGTCAATGTAAATCTTCGGGTATTGTTGAGGATATACATATTGCAATTCAATATTCAGGAGCACAGATACAAGTGGAAGCAATATTTTATAACCGGTGCCTCGCAGTAAATAAGGGTAAAACAAATTAATTTACGTATTTTGAAATGATTAACAATTTAAATTCCGAGTAAAAACATGGGCTGTAATAATTGATCAGTTTCTTTGGATGGTTGCTTTGAAAAATACCGTGTACGTAGCTAAGTGACCGCATTAATGTGTGCACGGCGTATAATGTTGCGTAAATATTTTCTGACCGGCCATTCTACGGTCTTTAAAGCGCGGGAAACTTGCGAGAAGAAGAATTAGAATTTCAAATTGTATTTATAAAGTTGAAACTGGGACTTTTTAATAATTTTCCTTCATCAGAATGGGAAAATTTAAATAAAAACTCAAACACAAGTAGTAAAGTTAAACGTATAAGCGCAGGTGTTATATTTCTCATCGTTTCCAACTTTAAATAGTTTTGCGGAAAAGTAATGATTTTTTATATAACTTCGTTACTAACCTATTATTTTTTTACCGTATCTCTTATAGGTTATGTATTATTTTGTCGAGTTTGAACTAGTGACGAGCAGATGCAAGACTTGGTCCTGCACCCCCGGTCTTTGTTTTAGGTTTGCATTTACATACAAATGTGGTCTTGATCTTGCAAACTCGGCCGTGTCTTGTACTTGGTCTTGCATACCCAGTCTTGGTCTTTTAAGTCTTGTCGGTCTTGTAATTTTTCCATAAAATAATTTAAATTCAGTAGGTAATGGGGTGATGCACAGAAAAAAAAGTTTTCTTCAGTCAAGAATATTTTTTCATATATAACGAAAATAATATTCTCTCAAATTAAGATTTTTTGTTTTATCTCAAAACAATATTTTCTTAATTCAAACAAATTTATTTGAATTAAGAAAATACTGTTTTGAGATAAAACAAAAAAATCTTAATTTGAGAGAATATTATTTTCGTTATATATGAAAAAATATTCTTGACTGAAGAAATTTTTTGAAATTTTTTTTTTCCGTGTGGCAGAGCTGTTAGTGCGCGGGGTTCAAAATAGAGATCGGATATTTCCACGACCGATTTCGTTAAACTATAGCACAAGCATTTATGCTTAGTTAAGGGTATGTATGAAAATGTACATGTACTTGTAACAAAGACATATTCATTCTTTAAAAAATATAATATGTCCGATTCTGATTCGTTTCAGAGTACGAAAACGTCTGTAACTAACGGGCGACCATGAATAAAAGGATTTTGTTCGCGCGGTGTGATGTAATGAGTCCCGTATTAATGCAAGCACCTTTTTGACATTTCTCATGTACTAAAATTCAGACGGATAAATTTAGATGAATCGTAATTGGACATAATGAAATATTACAAAACACACCAATTTATAGTATTCTATCGACAGACGTTAAAAAATTTCTTACTATTTATTAAAAAAATAATAAGATTATGTATACAATTTTGCAAGATTTGCATTAGGTCTTGCAGAACTCTGTGTCTTGCAAAGCCTGGGGGGCAAGTCTGGTCCAACCGGCGAAATCAAAACCCTCGTGATTACCCATATCATGGATATAATTATCATATGGAGTTCTATGACATCTAAAGGTATTATAGAACTCCATATATTAATTATATCCGTGATATGGGTAATCGCGAGGATTTTGATTTCGGCGGTTAGACCAGACTTGCCCCCCTGGTCTTGGCCATGATCCTGCAAGTCATCCAGGACTGGACAGGACTGCAAGACTTGCAAGTCTTTTTCTCATCACTAATTTGAACCACGTTATTTTTTTTGTAGGAACGAACATTTTTCAAAACGTGAACGACAATATAACGTTTTTTTTTTTTGAAAATTTAGGAAATCACGGCATAATATAAATTGCTTGAATTCTTTTCTGAGGGTCCTGGTATCGATTCATAGCAGGAAAAATATTTAGATAAATTATTTACCACCCAATTTTTACCACCCAAAAGGATGTTAAAACTGGGTAGGTAGATGAAAGTACGAATTATTAATGTCTAAAGGAATAATAGGGAATGCAGGGACGGATGAAATGATCGGGACAGAAGGGATTGACAGATGCACAGACAGACGCATTAACACATGCAGGAACACAAACACACACCCAGATACGATGCACAGACAGACGCATTAACACATGCAGGAACACAAACACACACCCAGATACGATGCACAGACAGACGCATTAACACATGCAGGAACACAAACACACACCCAGATACGATGCACAGACAGACGCATTAACACATGCAGGAACACAAACACACACCCAGATACGCGAATTTGCATACGCAAACAAAAACTTTCTTTCTTTGAATGATATTGCAACGCATGAAGGGTATCTACTCAATCGAATCTCACAAAATAAGTGTGACAATCACATGTGATTACTCCTGAAACTCGATTTTGATCCCAATTTAAAATATATTTTATAACTTACGTACCTGTCGCCAGGCATACATTCAAATTACGATAACATACCTACTTACCGCATCATTCTCCATTATAAAGTTTGATTCTAAGCGAATCGGATCGTACTGGAATCGGATTTACAGTGGAGAGCAACTGATCCTGGACGCCTCGATTTCATTGTTTTATACATGACGTTACTTTTCTTCGTCTCTGTAAATGTTTAAATAAAAATATTATGACATGAAAGAATAAATGCAAAAAATGACACCATAAAAATAAAACTTTGTACCTAAATAAATATTTTTTTTCTATTATCAGTACGTTGTAGATGGAGCGTTGAAAATGTGAACATTTTTATTATAAAAATATTTTGTCACCGAAACACATTGGCGTAACTAATGGACGATGCAGTGATGTATTCATAAGGTGTCGATAAAAATATAATGGTAAAAACAGCTGAAAATAGTGTAGGAGAATAATACTTTTCGATGTCAAAAGAGTGTAATAAAAATAATACATCTCAACGAATGATTTACATTTCAAATAAACGAATATAATAAATCAATACATAAAAGTGTGAAAATATTTTAAACGTTCCTATTTAAAGCATCATTATATAAATTCATTACAAGTTTTGATCTTTTTCTGACAACGAATTCCATTTCTCCCTTCTAATACTTTAGTTCCCTCTGTCTCGCAGGTACTCTTATGTCTAATAAAGATTTATATGGGGCTTTTTCCATTCACAAAAAAATCAGAAACCTTCCTAAGTATGCGAAAAGGTAAATAAGAAAGTTCTGGTGAGAGTTGCACATTTAACACGCAACCGATAAATAAATTTCATGAAAATAGACTCCTTTGTAAGAAGTCAAATGAATAAATAATTACCTAGAAACTTCTCTGGTGTTGGCTTTACAAATCACCATAGTTTCATCATTGCAATCCGATGAATGATATAGGAGTGCAGAAAGTACAAACATTCTTTTTTATATAAATATACCAAAATATTCAAAAATGTTATTTTTTTTTATTGATTCACGGCTCAAAGCCCTTTACAAAATTAAAAAATATTACATGACACAGCATTAACCAAAGAAATACAATTTATAAACATCTAGACATAACAACGGTAGTAGAGGATATATATGTAAAGAAAAGTAAAAACATATAAGATAGGTAAATTAAACAACAAAGTACATACATTAAAAACTTAAGAATAAATAAATAAAAAAAACTCAAATAAAAAATACTACATAGCATGAACATAAGACTATTACTGACTGAATAATATAAAAATGAATGGTGTGAACTACCTACATACTTAGCCACACTGAATCAGAGAATGCTGCCAGATGTGACTATATATTACATTATTGAATTAAATAAAATAAAAATCAAATGTACAAAAAATATATAAAATATATAAAAATGTAAAAAAGAATATACAAAAATGTAAAAATTTATAAATATGTAAAAATATATAAAAATGAAAACAACTGACTACACAATCATTTGGGGGAATGTTTTTGAAAATGTTTTTATAAAGTAAATTTATATTCATTAAAAGAATTGAAGAAAGGGTCAGTCAGATAACCAAAGTCATTGCCCAATCGATGAATTCTATTGAATGGAGTGTTGTATAAATAATTAGTGTTGGATGTCTTACATACAAAAGTTATAATTTGGCGGGTATTTCTTGTTGGAATATGGTAATTTATCCGACTAACAAGCAGCGGCGACTGTATATGAAGTGCGTTGGATCAATTGCACTACCAATTTTTAAATGGTATATTCTAAAAATTAATATTAAATTATGTTTGTAATATATTTTTACGCTTTAATTTATTACTGTTATTTTTCTAAACCAATTGATTATTATATATACCCTCGCAATCGACATCATATTGTAATGAAATCTACCGCAATACAAATGTTATCATTATGTAATGTATGGCGTGCGATATCCATATCGCACCAAAATTGATTTCTTTTTAATACAGCGTATGTATGAAGAGAAAGAGATAGTCCCCTGGCAGATGAAATAGCGATACTTGTACTGAATTCATAAGGCAGACTCGTGCAGGCTCGTGCGCTGCACTAAGCTTATCATATATTAGATGTAATTAGTATGTATACATCTATCTCGCTCTCTAATTCATAAGCCATTCGTATTGAAAGAGATGAGTGCCACGTATACATGACATACAGCCGATTCCGCGACTAAAATACGAGTGTCACATATTGACACACAACTTTAGACCTAATTACTTAGTATATTAATACTTGATTGAGAGAAAAATTGTATGAATAATACTCCCATACATTTGTCTTCACGACATCTGTTGATAAATCAGTGAAACAATATTGTAAAATAACAATATCACTTATAAAAGAGAACGCTGGCGCGGTTTTTAAAATTATTTGAAAACAAATACTGTGACTTTAATACATTTTTTTAAATATCCTATATTGTATTTATGGTTTAAATGCCTATTAATTTATTATTAATTCAGGAAAAAATTGCACTATCAAAAATGATCAAAAATACAATCGACCAGTCGCCACTGCTAACAAGGTAAGAGGAGCTAAAGTTATTATTAATTATTTTATAGAGAAGCAAGGGATCAGACACAATCCTTCTATCAGAGAGGTCATGAAGTTGGAGATAGTCTAGTAGTGAATCATAATTTAAATCCTGTGCAGGAATTTTCAGCTTATAATTCAAAAATCGTAAGAATTTGTGCTGGACAGTTTCGATGGATGCAGAGTGCACGGCATAATATGGAGATCAGACGGGAGAATTTAATTCAAGCTGACTACGAACAAATGATAGGTATAGCGTCCTGAATACATTTACTGATTCAAATTTAGCTGTTGCCCTCAAGACGAAACCGAACATTTTTAGGGCCTTATTTGTAATATTATCTATATGAGGTACAAAACTCATTTGTTCATCAAAGGTGATACCAAGATCTCTTATAGTCTTGACACGCTCCAGCTTTGTATTCTCCAGGCAATATTTGTATACAATCGGATTCTTTACTCTATGAAAGGTAATAGTTTGTCATTTCTCTATATTAAGTTTATTTTTATTTTTATTTGTATATTTTTCCACACCATCTATTCAATCCATAACTGTATAAATAAATTAATATGTTTTGAGCTACTGTGGCAGGTTTGAATTCGAGAGGATATTATAAAATAGTGACATAATGTGTAAGATGAATCTTATACATTCTGAAGACGTTCAAGTTTATTGAGATGCACTTCATTAACATCCAAATAGCATACATCGGCATAATCAAGCAACGGAAGAAGTGTTTGGACTAGAGTTCTTTTAAAACGGAACAGAAAGATGTTCTTAAGTTTATTAGGTGACTGTAGAGCAAAGAAAATATATTTGCTGACATGCGATCTTTCATATTATATTCTTTCATATAAAAAACTCACTTCATAATAAATTTGTGTCAAAATGGAAAAAATATGACGTTCGGTTTTCTCTGCATACCCCCATGATAATCATGGCTTGATGGTATGTATGTATGTAGTCATATTATCTTTCATACATTTCGTCTATGAAATAATAATACGATAATACGTGATATATAGATTGCAGACACCTAAGCAAATTGAAGAGTTTAATAATTTTTCTCGTAAGTCCTTTTGTCAAAACTCGATGTGTGAACTTATATGTGTGATCCTCTCTGAAGCACCTCCTTCCTCTTCAAAAAGGAATTTTAATAATATTTATATATTTATGCATTTAAAATCCTTATTTTACATTAAAAATTTTAAGTATAATAATATCAAAAGTAAGTACAAGACAACGTGATAAAGTAGTAAATAAAATGTATAATACTATAATTAAATAAATGATAAATAAAAGTATGTCATATGTAAGTGTATGCATAGGTATATTTATTTTAATTTGTGGATTAGGCTTTTCTACTAGGCCTGTCCCAAAGTAGCGTTATATAAATCAGTTTTACGATTTTTATTCGTCGTAGTGCTAGTTAATTTTTATTAGGTTTGATAGATTGAAGTGATACAGAGATGCATGTATTCGTTGTAGTGTTGTATGAAATATTGCTTTACGTGAAAAGGGCTAGTGCTTATATAATTTAGATTTTTTTTTTAAATTAATTAAGTAAATCATTTTTTTTGTTTATTTCGTCCTCTATGGTAAAGATGGGTCGGTGGCAGAGCGGTTAGCGCGCTGGGCTTGTAATCCAGTGGTCGCGAGTTCGAATCCTGCCTCGACCAATTTCGTTCACCTAAGCACAAGCATTTATTTGCTTATTTTAGGGAACGAAGGAAGATGTATATGTTCTTAACAAGGACATATTCATTTTTTTTATAAAAAAAAATAATAATAACCATCGCTGATCCTCTCACAGTCTTGAACAAATCGACATTTGAATAACATATATGCTGCGAACCTCTAAGTTGATGATTTTGATTTCAATGTTTAATATAACACAAAAAAACATAATTAAAGACATTGAAAGGCAGATGAGGACTATTAGTGTAAGGTCTTATATGCTTGCCAGGAAGTTCATTAGATGCAGTGAAAATGTGTAGAAATAAATATCTATTGTTTACATATTTCACTGATCTGTAGGTATACAAGTGAGGTGTGGTGTAGACACACACGTCAAGTAAAATGATAAGATATTTTATACTTTGAAACACCACCTGTGTACATAATATTTTTACGCTGTTCCTGATTTGATATGACACCACTGTCTGATGAAAATTTATGGATGTGAGTATTGATGAATATTCAAACAGTTTTTGTCGTAAAGGGATACGTCTTAAAATGCCAAATGACCTGGATAAAAATGGCGATCATTGGTGAATAAATTTTATATTTTTCTCTTTTTTTTACAAAAATCAATATTGATTTTCAAATGGGTCAATAAATTGAGAATAAAGTACAGAATTAATTGATTTGGGGTGCTCTAGTGCTACTGTAAGCTGTATACACCATAAATTTATTTATTTGATAAAACAGGGAGATGAGTATTAAAATAATAAAATATGTTTTTAATTGCAGAAAAATACTGCCATCTCTGTTTTATCTAAGGAATTTTTATATAGGTTTTGTAAAATACTCATAGAAATTTATTTTCGTACATAATATCTGAGGTTTGATCAATAATATATATAGAGGTGCATTGTATATTATACATTGGAAATTTTAAATCTATCTATCTCTCATAATCAAAATTATTTTATTTGTAATTGTACTGCCATCTCTGTTTCATTTGAGGAATTTTTAATATAGGTTTTGTACAATAGTAATAGAAAATTATTTTCATATATATTTTTTAAATATGTTTTTTTTAATTATTTTCTTATACATTTATAAATATGGTTTGATGATTAGTATACAAATAATAAAATCAACAATATTTTTAAAACCTTAAGAGTCTGAATAAGAAATAAATTTTATTATTTGCATTTTATTTTATTTTCTACAAAATAACTACAAAAAATTCAAAAAATAGTTGTTTTATACCGATTACAAATAATGTAAAAGTCAGAAACATAGAAGAGAGATAATATATTTGTCAGAAAGTTGTAGCAAACCACACTGCATTTTGTATTTCAGAAATCTACAGTAGGAATGTTTTAATCGTATACTCACACCATTTTCCAATACATGGAAAATACGATTTCGCAAAGGTTTTATTTAGTCCCAAGTTCTACCGATAGATGACTCTCTTCACAAAATATAATAAAACAGTTAATAACAAAGACATTTTTTTATGTGTAGATTTTATTATACTTATTTTCTACCTATTTACTGTACCTATCTAAAAGACACTATAATACAATAGATGAAAATAAATACAAAAAGCGCGTCTCGTTGTCAAATCTCGAAAACATTTTCATACTTTTTGAAAAACAACACAAGATACACAGCAGCCAAATTGTCATGGTTCTACTATATTTTAATTACGAAACTCGCCAAAAGATGTCGCTATAAATATTTATAAATAATTTACATTACTTATTGTATTAAAACACATAAGAGGTAAAATAATATACAGTTTATGAGAGATTTTTTCAATTTCTATTACTTCTCGGGCAACTAACAGATACATACATAATACCATCACCCCATGTCCTTCGCGGGGTAGGCAGAGAGAACCAAACGCCACTTATTTCTATCTTGAGACACATTCATCGCCTCGTCGATATTCATACATCGTCTTATACATGTTCGTCATAGATACTATCCCCTATTCAGTAACTATTGTAACTAAAATAGGAACATACTTAAATTGTAGATTTTAGATTTACGGTCTTATTTCAGAGTTATAAAATATAAACTTGGACTAAATGGTATAGGAACGTACCTATTTTGGCCGGTGCGTTCTTAAAAAGTTACTGAGTTAGACCTATTATGAATAATTATAAAAATGATGAAAATTTCATAATTTTCATAATTATTCATAATACGTCTGATAATGATTACTATGTCAAATATTAATTAAACACGCACCCAATTACAATTTTCCACATTCTGTAGACTTACGATATTAATCGTCTCACAGATCCAGGCTGAATACACAATTGAAAACTGTGTCTCCACTGGGAATCAAACCCGGGACCATTGGATCAGCAGGCAGAGACCTAACCAACTGAGCTACGAAGGCTGACAAATTATGAATATAATTAATAATCATTATTTTATAATCATTTTGCGGCTGTGTTGAAAGGACTGTAAATGAAAATTTGCAGAACATCTGGCAGACTCGCTGGACGGCCTGCTCAGTGGGAAGAATTACCTACTTATTTTTTCCCGACGTGAGGTATCGTCTTAAATCTCCCTGGGTTGTTCCAGACTTTTGGACTTCCCAATTTTTCACAGGACACGGAAACTTTAAAAGTTATCTTCACCGATTTAACATTGCCTCCTCTGCTTCATGTCATTTCTGTCAATACCCGGACCAAACTTCGGAACATATCCTTTGGGAATGTTGCCACCCAATGGTGTCCTCATATAGATCGGAGCTCCTCGTTGCTGTCCGTGGGCCTCTTCAAGGTCCCATTGGTCATGCGGATTTCGTGATCTCGAAGAAAAATTATAAAGCTTTTAAGGTTTTCTGTCATAGATATGGTGCCTTACTTTTAGAAGATTCCCGTTAAAGTAATTATTTCCAGAGATCTTGGTCACTTCTCTGATGGTCTGCATGTAGGGGAATCTGAGGTCATAGACAGTCCACGGGTGTGAATTTTCTGTTTGCACTCGTTGATTGTTTCTTTTTGCACTATGGTGCCGAGATTGCTAATCTAGAGGGCTCTTTGAGCTACTTTTCGTGCTATGCATTTTTTTTTGTCGTTCACTTAGCGTTCTGTGAAGGGGCCGATTACAGTCCCCATAGGCAGAGCGGGTGGTGGTGGGAGTAGCGAAAAATCATTTTTGGTAATCATACTGCTTTACAGCGAAACGATCATCCTGTAAAAATAACCCAATAAAACGGATTAGATAAATACACGCCTAAGTAGATAAGATCTAATAAAAAATCAATTATACAAACTTAATTATTAGATTTAAAATTAAAACGAAATAGCGACTAATTAATTTTGCATACATTGCAAAGGACACAGGAATAGTGTAATTATTTAGTATGTAGCCATTACCTTATACTCTTGTATTATCCAACACTTTTCCCTTACACATTGTCTTAAAATATTAAATTTTACCATTAGAAATAAACCTTACCTATCTCTGAAAGACCGTGTTGTACCTATGGTGTAGTGCTTTTGGGATAATTTATTACGTTGCAAAGTAATGCGCACTTAGATGGTGGTAAACCTTTTTTTGTTTTTCTTTGAAATCACTTCTCTGGTGTGTTTTATTTCAGATATCTTAAGTCTGTTGTTTTAGAATATTCGTTTCCACTTGTTAAATCTTGTTTCTGCACCAAAAATGTAACAAAAACCATTTTAAATGCTTATATACGTCGCTATTAAAAACATTATCACATTGGGGGGTATATCAAAGCGAACTGTGGTATGTATCGTTGCCACAAAAAATATGTGAAAGCCTATAACTTGTCATAATATTATGTAAAGAGTTATAGGTTATCAACATTTTTTTGTGACAAGTCATATCACAATTCGCTCATACCAGAACCTTAGCCATTATAATTAAGTTTAGTACTAAGCTAATTTATTGTATTTTTTCACAAACAGTTTCAATGCGGTTAGAAAATTTGGTTAATCACTTGTGTAGATTTAATTATGAAATTAGCAAAGATTCAATTATTTTTAAATTTAAAAAATCTTATTTTTGTTCCGATACAATTTAAAATAAACAATAAAACGTAATATATTAAAAAAAATCTTTGGGGGTTTTACATTGAAAACAAATTATGAGTGTAAGACAAAAAATAAAGAAAATTAAATATTGCAAGGTGAAAGGTCCGGACCCGTAAAATAAGTAAGTAATATTGGTTTTTCACGTAAATTTTTCACATACAATTTGTTTTGTGTGAAACATATTTTCAATAAAGACATTTTCAATGATTTGTTATTGTGTTTAAAAAAAAAAAACTGAAAAGGAATCGATTACTTATTACACAAAATTCATTCATTGCATCAAAACGAATCAAAAGCCTTTAAAATGCAGAAGAACAAAGTTTTTTGTTACCAAATAGAAGGCTGCATAAATTTCTCATAAATACGAGTTTTCTTTCTACGTGCAAGAAGTTTATTTATTTATTTATCTGGGTAAAAATTTATTTATGAATTTTATTATTTTTTATTTATTTACTAATTAATTAATTCATTTATATTTTATTCATTGATTAATTAATTTACTTAAATACTTACGAATAAATTAATTAATTTATTTATTTATGTTATTTTATTTATTTTTATTATTTATTTATTTATTTATTTATATATTTATTTATTAATGAATTAATTAATTAATTAATTAATTAATTAATTTATTTATTTATTTATTTATTTATTTATTTATTTATTTATTTATTTATTTATTTATTTATTTATTTATTTATTTATTTATTTATTTATTTATTTATTTATTTATTTATTTATTTATTTATTTATTTATTTATTTATTTATTTATTTATTTATTTATTTCTTTATTTATTTATTAATTTATTTATTTATTTGTTTATAATTATTTTTTTTCTATTCGTTTGTTTATTTATTTATTTATCTATTCGTTTGTTTATTTTTTTATTTATCTATTCGTTTGTTTATTTATTTATTTATCTATTCGTTTGTTAATTTGTATATTCAATATTCAATCTTTTGAGTATTTAATTGTATTTTTATTTATTCACTAATTTACTACGGAAAAACACAATTCCATATCTCACATTAAATTTTTTGTTTTATTTGTAGAATTTAAAAAAATAAACGTGCTTAAAGGTTACGATGATAGAGATAACAGTAACAAAAAATACATATTTATTATTGTTGATAAAACATGAAGTATAATTATGAATTCAAAATTATAACTTTTTTTATCTATATAACATCAGCCATACACAGGTCCTAAGAGGCTGAATTGTGATCTTTTTTAAATTCTCTTTCCCCTTTGTATTTTTTTTGTTTACCTGCATTTATCCTGCATAAGTAGTCGGTGTGTTGGTGAAACAAAGTTGACTATCTGAGATACAAACCATTAAGTTTTTTTGATATAAAACATAAATTAGAAGACAACACAATTAAATTACACAACTGCTAGAATCAAAAGAATTATATATTATATTTCAGTTCTGCATCCCCAACTCTAAATTGAGTCACACCAATTAACAAAAGCACATTTCCAGTACAATTCTTCGGAAACTGCACCGCGGAACGTAGACTGCATCAGTTAATAATTCCACGATCCATTCTTCCGTTTGTGGCGTCAATTTGACTCTGGGAATGTAAAGCTTCAACATTAAAACAGATTTTAATATTCAGGGACGGAATAGATTAGTTTCTTAGGTAATATATTGATGATGCGCCTTACAACAGTCAATCTGTATAGCAGGTAGGCATTATGCGAGTTTGCACGATTCAGGAGTTCGGCATTCTTCGGGAGTTGGATGATCCATATAAGCAAGTGTCGGGGGTAAGGATTGATCGTTTATAGTACTCTCACGTTGTGGTTCATTTGTATACTATTATTGTAATTCTATCCTATAAATATCTAATTAGGTACTCTATATTCAATAACGCTATCTTAGTGCCAACGTTGACGTATGCAAGTGAAACCTGGACATGGCAGAAGTCGCACGAAAGCAGAATAAATGCTGTTGAAATGAGATCGCTAAGAAGAATCTGCAATAGAACGATGTATGACAGGGTAAGAAATGAGAACATAAGGAAAGAATGTAAGACGAAGAAAGATATCATTAATAGAATGAAAGTGAACACACTGAGATTGTTTGGCCACATGGGTAGAATGAATGAGGAACGCCTGTCGAAGAAAATATACAATGCGGATAGGACTGGATTGAGAGGCCGGGGCCACCCAAGAAAGGGATGGCACGACCATGTGAACGATATTCTGAAAGAAGGAAATGTTAGAAGCGTATACAATAGACGAACATGTATGAGACGATGTAAGAATGTTGACGAGGCGATGAATGTGTGCCAGGATAGAAAGATATGGCGTTCGGTTCTCTCTGCCTACCCCGTAAGGGAAATGGCGTGATGGTATGTATGTATGTATGTATATTCAATAATAAATGTTTAAATTGTCAACGCGTTTATTTATTTAATTATATATGTTATTGAAAAGTACCATATATTTAAGATATTAATTAAGATAATCCGTTAAAAGTACGTCTTCGGACTCATTCGGACCAGTGTGCGAATAATGCGTTGAAAAGACATCCTAGGTTGTCATTTTTTTTTATTTCTACGAACGAAACGGAAAAAAACTAGTTTAAATAATTCACAACGCCTGTAAATTACGAGATTTATTACAATTCAATGACGCCCTCTCATATAGGGTAGGTACATAAATTAGTATGTAGATAAGTCATTTAACTTTTACACCGGCATTCCGGATTTAGTTTTTCGAAGTTCATATGGTTCCTCGTGGTGATTTCTCTGTAAGCGTCGTCAGAGATCGCCAAATGTGTAATTCTTTTCGAAGGTCCACGGAAATTAAAAATATAAATATAATTTGGTACGTGTGCTTGTGTTATATTTTACTGCTAGTTTTGGATCATATACCAGAAGTTCTTTTCGAAGTCAAAATGCTCATGAGAGTTTTAATTGTTGGAAATATTTTTATTTTATATTATTTTATTGATATATAGAACCGACAGTTTAAAAAAGTATTTGCAAAGGTATATTAAATTTAAAATTATGTTTTAAACCTTTTAAGGCTCTTTTTGAAGGTACATAGGTACAATTTTCATGTAGGTAGTTATATTATAATACGTTTTTTTTAAATATTATCAGCCGCTCATTTTTTCCAATGCGAGATTCAAACTAGAATCCAATGGAAGTTTTTAACTATTAAATAGCACACTTATCACTCTGCCACCAAACCATCGCTATTCAAACAATAAATGTTCAAACAATCTCACAGTTTTCGTATTAATTTATTCATACCATTACGGCATATCTTACAATCTGGGGTAACCATCGACAGGTTTGCGGGTGTGCATGATATTATGCTAGGTGATAGGAATCACGACACATTCGTGTATCCGCACACACCAGTATAGTCTGACTTACATAGTAACTACATTCACAATGGGTGGTGAACATCATTTCTGAACTATATGTGAGATGAAATTTGGCCTGTTGTATTTTCGATTAACCGGCTCTTACGGGACACCCGAAAACGATGATATTAGAAAAGAATGGAAGCACTATTCTCATCCGGTACCTTACATATACCTCATTTTAAAAATCAATGTTTTTTTACAATATGTTGTTCTTCGTGTTTATTAATTATTTTGTTTAAATTAAGACTATTTCAACCCTGCTTTGAATTATTTCAGAATATACAGTGATTTGAAGAATTAATGGTCTTTCTTATATTCTTTCCTTTGCGAAATTTAATTGTAACATGAGCATTATCCTACATTATAATATATTTACATGGCTTGTGAATAAACATGTCATTTATGACAGTAAAATTTAAGTTTGATAACACTTTAAATTCAGTTTATACAAATTCTGTAACGTAATACTTAAACCTCAAACTTTTTCCTGACGTTTACATCTCCAACAATAATGTATTTTGTTCAACAACGTCCAACTTTGAAGCAAGTCAAAAATAGGTCAAACAAGTTTATTCTCAGTTCTGTTATAATCCTCGAAAATCAAAAGAATTTCTGAAAACCCAAAAAAACTGTTTTATGATAAGAAAGTGATTTGACAAAGAAATTTGAACAAACTATTTGTCAAGTTAGAGGTAAACTATGTATAATAAAAAAAGCTGTTATGGGGACTGGAACCGGCCCCTCACAGAACGCTAAGTGACAAAAAAAAGCATTACCACAAAAATTAGCTCATGGAGCCTTCTGGATTAGCAGTCTCGTCACTATAGTGAATCAAAATCGAAGAATGTGAAAAGAAGTTTCAAACTCGTGGGCTTACATTGACTTTTTAAATGAAAAGCATCAAACCACATATTGTTTACTTTCATACTGAAATGTTATATATGCTGTTGTTTTATATAACAAATAAAGATAATTTCAAATATAGTGTTAAAGAAAAATACATTATATAATGTAAAACAATACAAACGGTGCCTACTGTAACCCTTTCTTAACCGATGATTCCAATTGGAATCATTAATGTATTTTACGTATTTCAATGAAATTGTTATAAGCTGTGTTATTTCTCTTTTAAATTATTCATCACAATATTTTTGATCGCTTACAATATTGAGAATGACGGAAACTTCTGTACTCGGTTATTGCGACTCAGTTATTGTACAGTTGAAAACACTGTTATTGCGAAATGTGATTTTCTTGGTAAATACGGTTATTCAAAATTTAATACATGTGAGTTTTTTTTTGTTTCCTAGCATTCTATATTTTTTTTTAATTAGGTTATTATATTTCCTTCAATCCTTAATAATAACTAAAAATGAAAGATTTTTTATTTTATGAAAAGTATATAGTAAAAAATACAGAGAAAATATACAGAGCAGAAAGGAATGGAATGAGAGGTCGGGGACGCCCAAGAAAGGGATGGCACGCCCATGTGAACGAAATTTTGAAAGACGGAAATGTAAGAAGTGTGAGCAATAGACGAACATGTATGAGATGATGCATGAATGTGGATGAGGCGAGGGATGCGTGCCAGGATAGAAAGATGTGGCGTTCGGTTCTCTATGTATGTATAGTTTTATATACATATGAATGATGATAGTTGGAATTGTTAAAATTTCCATAAAAAGGAAAAAAATATAAAAATGATCTAAATCACATATTTTGCCCATTTTTTATGAAACATTTATTTTCATAATGCTTTCATAATTCGGTTGAGAAATGGTTTACAAATCACACTTTGCAATATGTGAAAAGAAAACTTTGCAACCTTTGATGACATGATGTTTTATCATTTAACAGTTCCAATGGCTTTAAACTTAAAAAAATAATGAATTACGATCGAAAATTGACCTATGCGCGATCACTAGTTTACATGATTCTGTGTAATTGAATTTCCTCTCACCTCGTTAGAAAGTGTCTTCATTACTGATCCTCGAATTTCATTCTGCAACCTTTGGCTGATAAATTAATTAAGATACCATTGAAAGTTTACTATATGCTCTGTTTATTCTCTGTCTTCTTGACTATGCGCGTCTGTTGCAATCGGAGTCAGTCAGTACAGTGATAGGAAGTCTGAAACGTGACTTTGATCTTTGTTGGTGAAAGCACGAAATACCCATAAGCGTGATCGAATGTAATGCAATAAAGCTAACTGCACATCAGCGTTCTTTCCATGCGATAATTTGCTGAGAGCTATCTCGCGTAATTGGTAAAACGAATCAAAGGAAGATAGAAAGCGTCAACTTGATTTGAACTTCAATATGAAAATATGTCGCGAAACGGAATAGAATTTGATTGTTTACATTAATAATTGATGAAGGTTAGCATGAAAATATCAAAGAAAGTACTAAATAAATCATATGCATGTAAAGGTTTTTAAAAGACATCTCTTCAATTCTACGTCCTTCAATTTCCTCCTCATTCATACTCTAATGATTTTAATTTTGTGATCGTATTTTTTTTCCCTTTTTATTTTTTCATAATGTTATTTTGAAAAGAAACAAATTGTTGAAACTAACACGTAGGTAGGTACTTGAGATATCCGTATGACCATACACCGGTCTATGTATTATATATAATTAACAAGGCAATTTACCTTTATTTACATGTATTTTTTATAAAAAATACATATAAGTAGGTACCTAGATATTAACTACATAATGCCCCTGAGTCAAATCGAAAACGCTTTACAATATCGCCAAACGTTAATTTTTTTTGTATAGGATTTGACGTTTGTTGTCTGTTATTATAGAAAAAAATTATATAACAAACGTCAAATCCCATACAAAAAAAATAGCGTTTGGCTATATCGTTAAGCGTTTTCAACTTGGCTGGCCCCATATGTCATATTTTATTTTTCTAAACTGAAATGTTCGAAAGTAAAATTAATTTTGTTTGTAATGCCTACCATACAACACAAAAATTAATTTGAAAATTCGATTTAAATCACTGAACATGTTCGAATAACTATTACAATTTTAAAAATAGTGATAATACCTATAGTTAGTGTGAAAAATATATGTAGGTATATCTACGTATATATATACGTCATTATACAATTTTATTTTCCTTAAATAAAAGCAATAGTATCTACGTATATAATACACGATATGGAGGTGCACGAAAGATCGTCGATAAAGAATTTTATTTCAATTTGGTTTTTATTCCTTCCATCTGTAGTATTTCAACTACTCTGGAGCCTTTTCAATACTTCATTTCCACGTTATTCGACTCATGTCAATCTTTTTGCGGCACTCCATTCGTACAAATCGAGTTAAAAGCTTCAGAAATTCTCGTTTTAGAGTTCTGTATCCATTGCTCTGAAGATTGTTTTAACAAATAATATGTAGTACCTATTAAATAAATACATTTGATACATACATCCATCACGGCATCACACCACAATGTGAGGTTACTTGCGACAGGTATGCGTGACTTTTAAAAAATATATAGCATGACACATGCGAATTTCCCCACATACCAGAAGACAACATTCAGAACGGGTTATAAATCTCTGATGAATTTCGTGGGATGTAATTTTGGACAAATTGGCTCTTACTGGGCTTGAAAAGAGACTATTTAACCTGGTGCCTTACAGAGAAATAACATAGATTAATTAGAATTGAACTTAGGTCCTTAAGAAAAAATCCTAAAAATGAAAAATATTAAATCTAGAACAATACTACAAAAAAGATACAAAAACACAAGATAGGTTTGTTAACACTGCTTAGTTGGAAGAAATTGCCATACGGCAATAAGATCGCCACTTGCGCAGGGTGCAAGGAAGTGTTCATTATTGTAATTATTATAGGTATACAGCAGAAATACAAAAAAAAAACACAAGATAGGTATACAATAGAAATACAAAAAAACACAAGATAGGTATACAACAGAAGATGACAAAAAAATACTTTTAGCACTTTTTGTTTCAACGATTTCGTTCACCTATTGCACAAGCATTTATACTTTATTAAGGGAATGTTTGAGGACATTATATGAACTTCATTTTTTTTAATTAATATAGGTCGGCGAAAGAGCGCAATCTCAATCAAACTTGCTATTACTTGCTTATTATCTAATGCAGTAATGGTGAGTTCGAAACCCACCCTATCTGCCTCGACCGAATTCGTTCGCCTATAAAATTAGCATTAATTCTTAATTTAAGGATTGAATGAATTATTCATTGATAAAAAAAATCTAATTTTGATAAAAAAAAATATTTAAGAAAAAAAATGTTTTCCGAAATTCATTGTCACATCACCAAACAATAGTTATGATAAAGTTGAAACAGTCGCAAAACCTAATGGCAAAACATTTTAAACCATGAGAAAAAAACTCGGAAAACACGTGACGCCAAATTTTCATCATATAAAATTTGAAAGGGAAAAACGCAGACGTAGGTACACACATACGTGGAAAGTACAAAAAAAACAGTGACAAGTTACACAACAATCATTCTTGTGTAAAAATATACATAAATTTTTCTTTCCTTCGCGCAACTTTCGCGCTAAAATATTCTTTCAAACATAAGAAGCCACCCAGTTTTTTTCCCCACGTCCCACTGTGAGCCGGGAAAAAATTCAGTTTCAGTTTCAGCGACAAGATGGCGAATGAAAAATAAAAAAAAAACCGACCAAGTTTTGGCGCGCGGACGTGACGACCTCAGGTGCCGTGTCAAAAAATGTTTTGGAGAGTTATGGGGCTATAAAGGGTGCCGTACCCCAGACTTGTTCCCATACCAACGGTGCATTAAATATTATACGCCATGTAAATTGATATTGTTCTGTCGACTTGTTCTAATAAAACGCAAAGGAAGCAAAAAAATGACTTTTTCCCCCGCTGTGAATAACTCGTGTTTCTTTTCAACACTATCTTTTGTAATGTAGTGTCTTGAGGTACCTATATACCTTCTTCTGACATCGGTAGGTGGTAACTTGTGATTTATACATGTTAACAATTACGGCGTGTAACTATTTACTTATAGTAGAAATATTAGAGAACCGAACGCCATACATATCTTTGAAAACACTGCAAATATCGACAAATTTCGATGGCCGATCAAACTTGCAATTATGAATATCAATTGTAAATAATATTATGATCAATTAAAACATAGGTATTCAATTCATGATAATCAAAAGGAAAAAAATCAAATATTTTTAGTATATTTTAAAGTTTCTGTTAAGTTTAATTAAAAATGATTTATTTTAATAAAGATGAAAAACTCCTGAAGGAAACAATTAAAACGAATAAAATTTTAAATGTATTAATAACGGTTAATGAAGCGGTTATTAATACATAATATTAATACAGCGGTAATGTCGTCACCTCACATGCTTGAGGTCGAAGGTTCGAATCCGGGTGGGGCACGCACCTCTGGATTTTTAAAAAATCTATGTGCGGATTTATATCACTAGCTTTGTGTAGCCATGATCCTATTAGTCTGGTTCCCCTTTCTAAGGGTTATGAAGGTCAGATGGCAGTCGCTTCAATGTAATAACTAGACTCGCCAATTCCAGGATCATGGTCAAAGCGTACCCCGATAGAAACGGGACAAAAGCGCTTAGGAGAAAGAAGAAGAAGAAGAAGAATAACGGTTAATGATGAAAAAGATATGTTGAATAAAATCGTAATACATTATAGAACTCCATATCTATGAGGGTTATCATGAGGGTTTTGATTTTCCCATTTGACAATACATGCCCCCCCGATCTATCGTCGGCCACGGGCCTCAACCTCGTAACTTCATCAACCTCGGTGTTTATTTATTTATTTATGAACACACCAACAGAACACTATTATACATTATACTAATCAAAAACATTATATAAACAACATAGGATCTCCAATGACAGGCGTCTGTCACATAGTCAAAACTAAATTATTATAAAATATATACAATCATCGACTGAAAACTAATTAAAAATAAACTACTCTGCAATAAAAAAAATAAAAAAAAAACATTCAGGTTTAAGGTACCCAAACATCTATCAAACGAAGACAATAATAAACAGTGTTCTCAGGTCTAGGATGTAAGACGTTACAAGAGGAATGATTGACACCATAACTCTTCAAAATGTGGAAAATTATTATTGGATGCATATTTAAATGATATTTGACATACATGCCTCCGTAGAACCTGCTAGTTTAAAATAACATAACAATTTTATGTCATATGAAAGGCAAGTGTTAATGGAAAATTATGATATGCAAATATGTCACACGCAATGATATGTCAATGTAAATTTAACACGAAACCTATAACTTCACACAACAACCTCCCATTTTATGGCAATGTGCGTGTAATGGAAAGTCATAAAACATGGCTTATAACAGTTCTGGGCTAATTGGAACCCGCGGAACTCACGGAGTCGTTTAATGATGAAACCCAGACCATAATCTATTAAAACAAAATTTATCATGATGTTTGACAATGTGATGAGAAAATGATTGTACTTTTTTTTACGATACGAATATTGAGAATTTCTTTAATTATTTATTGTTGCACTAAATCATCAATATATATCTACACTAATACAAAAAATTTGAATTAAACCATTTTACAGTGAAAATAAATACTAATTAGTAAATTTAAGTCAATTTAATACTAAAATAAATACATTTTAAAATTTTTGAAATATATAAAATATAGTAAAATTCATATTAAATAAGTAAATTTAATACTTATTACCTATAAATGCGATTTAATTAGTAGGTACATAAATTTATATTCAATATTGATACGCACTCGATTTCATTTAATTTAAATTTTTAATTTACATTTTCAGGAATTCAATTATTTCATTAATTGTTATAATTCAATTAAAACATCGTGAAAACGCTAATTTAATTATAATTAAGAAAACTATAGGGTTGCTTTGTTTATTTTATTTTCAAATACATACGTTAAAAAGTCGGTATTAATTTGATTTTCTTCTCTACATATGTTTCTTCTATGTATTTAGCCCTAAAAAATACGTCGTTGATTGCTTTCATGTCCAAAACTTAAAATCTGTGATTTATTGGTTAAGTATTATAATATTAACATACAATAATCTATCTTGACATGCATTTCTCGCTTCGTTCACGTCCATGCATCTTCTCATACACGCTCTTCTATTATTCTTACTTCTAACGTCTCCATCTTTCAAAATTCCATTTTTCGTGATCGTGTCAAATTTTCCTTGGCCGACCTCTACTTTTCGTTCCTCTTTCATCAGCCTCATATACCTATTTTTTTTGTCAGACGGTCATCACTCATTCTTTCTATGGGGCCAAACCACCTTAGGGCATTTATTTTCATCTTACTTACGATACCTCTTTCAATCATAATATATATTCTCCTGTTAGGTATATCCTCATTTATTATTCTATCTTACACCGTTTTACACAGATTCGTCTTAGTGACCTCAATATAAACATCCATTAAAGAAAAAATAATATTTCTCTACTGAATCACTTTAAATATTGAAATTATCTTAAAAAATGACAAGTATGCACCTGCTTCTTTTTTATGAAAATATTCCTGTATGAATATAAAAACAATGTTACCAACTAGTTTATTAAAAAAAACACTTGATAAAAGAGTTTGAATCCTGCCTCGTACGATTTCGTTCGCCTATTGCACAAGCATTAGTGCTTGATTTACGGAGTGTATGAGAATAAAATATGTAGTTACAAGGACATATTATCCATTCTAAAAAACTTACACTTAGGCGCGAATTTAAGTACAAATATTAGTTATGTGGTCCGTTTTAACAACCTTATTAAATTAAACTTGCGGCCCTTTATCCTAATAAACTGCTCAAGCCTGGCTTATCAAATGATGATATCGGTAAATATTACGATGTTATTTTGGTATGAAAATTATTATTTATAATATTAATAATATTGTTATTATTATGACATGTGAGAGCAGTTGTAGACGTACACTTGAGTGAAGTGTGTGTAGCTTAAAATGAAGAAGTACACAAATTTAACTAAGGCAGGTACAACATTATACGTAATATTGTGATAGAAGATTTAACGATTATTGTGTTTCTTTAATGGTATCTCATTACCCACATTATGTCGTCATTGTATAAAGCTATTAATTTCATACATTTATTGCCATAATTGTAAGTGAAATGAAAATGCATTTAAAATTACCGATTTTTGCATGTCTATTATATTTACTGTCCACACTATGGCATAGTGGAGAGTCAAGATTTCAAAATTTTTAAGCTTATTTTTCACATCAATTTCTCAATGGGTATCATGTAGGGACTGCACACTGCACACAATGAGTTTTGTCGTAATGTGCTTGTATTTATGGCGTACGCCGTATCCTTTTAGTATCCTCTCGGATCGACTTCATATTAACATCATAATGTGTAAAGTGCTTAGACCTAGAGCTGATTAGTTTTCCATAGACAACTTTTAATTTCTTCTCTATGAATTCATCATTTACTTTGGTTTTTTGTGTCCTCTCTGTAGCCCAAACTATCCGATTGACTTCATATTGATATCGTATACGTAAAGTCTATAAACTTGGAGCTGATTAGTTTTCCATAGATATCCGTTGATTTCTTCTCTATGATTTCATCTGTCTAAATTATCAAAATGCTCTCACGGTCTGGAAAATAGAGGTATTTTTATACTGTTTTGATACAATAAAAATACACTAATCAAAAATGCATTCAAGGATTGTCAAAATATAAAAAAAAATCTATGGACCGCCATATCAATGTGAAATAAATTTCATATTTGTATGAAAAATGTAGGTATATAACAGAAGTAAAATAGCTTGTCTATGGGAAAATTGAGTGATCATACTTCATATTGATATTGTATTTGTCTCTATAGACAAGTGTATTTTTTACTCTCTACTTTTATCTTCTTCAAGGGGTAGGCAGTGAGAACCGAACACAGCATTCTTCTTGACACATATACATCGCCTCATCAACATTGATACACTGTCTCATACATGCTCATCTTGCTAGTATTGCAATTTTACTTAAAATTTCTCAACAGGTATCATGTAGAACGTGCTAATCTAGACTATAAAGAACAAAAATCTGTGTATTGGAAGAATGAAATTGAATCTGAAAAAAATGATCCAAAAAATATGAAAGAAATAAAATTTTTAAAAGAATGTTTCAGCAGGAAGAGAGAATCATCTGAATCATTGAGTACCAACTCTTTTAAATAATTGGACATCTTGTATCACTAAACGGCGCATTATCTATTATATTGAATACGTCTCCCACTCCTATGCATGTCGTGTCTGCCGTGGCTGTTTAGCATGTGCGCGTATTGCCAGTAAAATAATTTTACCCATATTAATTTTCGCTTTCAAAATATTTCTTCAATATAAAAAATAAATTGAAACGAAAAAGTAAAAAAATATCGTTAAAATTTATTTTAAATATCAATTGACAATATTATTGCTCAAAAAGGAATTTTAAACATCAATTTTATCAAAAGTTATTAATAAATCTGCGGAATACGTAATTGAATACTGGCAGCATTAACTGGATATGGACGCGTCAGTTGACATTTCTCTTTTCTATGGAGGTGACGGTGAGTATATATTTAACGTCAAATATTTATTTGTTAACATCATCATATCGAATTATTTGGTGTTATTTTGTTTGTTGCAGGTATTTACTGAAACTCCGTGGATGCCTTCTACCAAAACACGATGAGATATGACAGAACACCGAGATCATAGGCGAATAGTGCAAAATTAGTAGAAAAGGCGAAGAGTGCTATGCGATTTTATTCAAGCAGTGCTTGGGCAGGTCTTCAATCTAATACATTGTGCTGGCGAGCTTTTCTAACAATATACAATTCATGCATATATACATAGTTTGCGAATCACTTTGTTTAAAGTACTATAAAACTGAACGATATGAAAATCTATAAAACTGTTGTAGACATTATGTCCAGGACCCTTTTCAGGAGCCACGTTAGACAGGAATATATTAATTTATATCAATAAATATACACCAATAACTTATTGTTTAATTTCTATTATGGTAATATCTAATATAAGAAGAAGAATTTCTATTATGGTACAATCTAATATAAGAAGAAGAAGACGATATCGTCTTTTTATTATATCATACATCGCTTTTTGCATATCCTAAGCGACCTCATTTCTGTGACATTTATTCTCACCAGGGCTTCTGCCCCTGGCCGCTAGTGCGGCCCAACCTCCAAAGGTCGCCGCCGCGCCGCGCGGCTTATTTGCCGCTACGAAATGAAATGCGTACGTTTGAAATTACAAACATTGCTAATTTGAATGTACATTCGAAATACACAACAGTTAAGACTGAATATCTTTTTATAATAAGAAGCGGCTTCCGAGGCCTGGTAGAATCAAGAGTGATCTCACTCCTGCTCAACTGGAGCATCTCAAGACACTGAGGGAAGAATTGAAGAGTCGTCAAAATAGTGGTGAAGTTGACATAACAATAAAATATATACGGGGGTGTCCACGAATTACTAAGTTACAAAAAAACCAATAGCGAATAAGTTTGTAACCCTGCCCATACTCTATACGAACATAGCATCCCTTACGGCAAAGTTGGATTCGTTGTTGATTGAAATTGAAAGAGTACGTCCAGTGCTTATTTTGTTGAGTGAATCGTGGCTGAATGGTGATATTCCTGACTCTATTGTAAATATATCAAACTATTCTATATTCAGATGTGACA
Source organism: Molanna angustata (assembly GCA_963576475.1). Lineage (NCBI taxonomy): Eukaryota > Metazoa > Arthropoda > Insecta > Trichoptera > Molannidae > Molanna > Molanna angustata. The sequence continues at coordinate 16,505,802 of OY754981.1, forward strand.
GAGTAGATAAGCGTGGAGGCGGAGTCATAATATATGTGGCTGAAAAATACCAAGACATACCTATTAAGGCCTCACTACGATTGAGAGAAAATTTTGGTTACACTGAAGCCATATGGCTTAATGTCCATATTGCTAACTTGACTTTTGTGATTGGTGGCATATACAGGCCTCCTTCTTCGAGCATAAGTGATGACAATGCTCTATACAACAATATACAGGCTTTTACTGGTGAAACATTGACCACTCTGATTTTTGGAGATTTCAACCTACCAGGTTTAACATGGCCTCTTCAAAACTTACAAAGTTCCAACACACACGAAAACTTGTTTTTGGAAATGTATTCAAATAGCAATCTTTACCAGTTGGTTAACCAGCCGACTCGATACAGGGCAAACCAAACCCCTTCTATATTGGATCTTGTCATGGTTAATGAGGAAAATCTTATAAGTGAAATAAAATATGAACCATGCATAGGTAAGAGTGATCACGTTGCCCTAATAGCTTTACTACAGTTGCATCTGGAGTTATTACAAGGGTCGCAAGATGAAATATTGAGAAAGAACTATAACTTAACAGATTACAACGTCACTGAGACAAGCATGATGGAGAGAGACTTCTCTTTTATTACCAATCTCTCAAGTAATATTGATGAGATCTGGAACAGGTTTAAATGTGAAGTAATGAGCACATTGGACATCCATACACCCACAACGATTAAAGGAAAGAAGATTAATATTAATAAACCTTGGATTAATCTCCAGACAATACAATTAATTAAGGAAAAAAGAAAGAGTTGGGACAAATACAGAAGGACTAAATTACCAGTTGATTACCAAATTTATAGAAAGCAGAATAACAAAGTTACATCCTTCATGAGAGATTGTCGTAGAGAGTTTGAGGAGAGAATAGTGATGAGTGGAAGCAAACCTTTTTTTAATTATGTGAATAAGCAACTGTCATCGAGGGTAAATGTTCCTCCCGTGTTGAATGTTGAGGGGGGAGGAACAACATCAATTCGTGAAGAGATAGCAAATATATTTGCAGATCAGTTTCAGAAGGTGTTTATTAGAGAACCAGATGGTCCACTCCCAGATGTTGAAGGAATTCAAAGAGTTAATAACACACTGTGCGACATTAATTTCTCTGAAGATCTCATAAAAAAAGTATTGTGTAACCTCGACGAGCACTCATCCATGGGACCAGACAATGTTCCTCCAATTGTCTTGAAGAGATGTGCCGAGTCCCTGTGTCGACCTATCACGCATTTGATGAGAAACTCATTTAACACTGGAAGGATCCCTACGGAATGGAAGAGGGCAACTATCACACCAATCTACAAGAAGGGAAACAAACTGGATCCGAGCAATTACCGTCCTATCAGTTTAACAAGTGTTCTATGTAAATGTATGGAGAGGATTATTGTTGATCAGATGCGGGCCTTCGTCAGAGAGAACAATATTATTGGAGCAGAACAGCACGGCTTTATGCCGGGCAGATCTGTTGTGTCTAACTTGCTATTATGCTTACATCGGTGGACCCTGAGCTTCGACCGACATGAACCTGTCGATGTTATATATTTGGATTTTCAGAAGGCATTTGATACTGTTCCGATAAAAAGATTGCTCTTGAAATTGGACCATCTTGGTATACGTGGCAAGCTGCTTAGGTGGATTGAGGATTTTCTGACGGATAGACATTTCCAGGTGAGAGTGGGAGATAAGCTATCTTCTGAGAGACCAGTTCTGAGCTCTGTTCCGCAGGGATCAGTGTTGGGACCTTTACTCTTCATTCTATACATATCGGATCTCACAATAGACACCCAGTGCCATTCGGAACTATTTGCGGACGACACCAAGTTCTTTGGAAATCCACTTACTCACTCACAACAGCTGCAGGAAGATCTCGAGAAAATGTTGTCCTGGACCAAGAAATGGTTGATAAAGCTCAATGCTGACAAATGTGTAGCTCTCCATATTGGCCCAAAGAATCCCAAGCTGCAATACAGATTGGAGGGAACCATTCTCAGATCAGTGAATAGCCAAAGGGATCTGGGTATTACAGTGTCTAAAGATCTCAAATGGGACCAACATATTCTTGGTATAGTAAAGCGAGCTAACAGTATGACATATCTGATACGTAAAACGTTTAATAATATTAGCCCAGAATTACTGGTGAGAATGTATAAGACTTATGTCCGGCCGCTATTAGAATATGGTTTCCAAATTTGGTCACCATATTTTGAGAAGGACATTGCACTGCTGGAAAGAGTGCAGCGAAGGTTCACCAAACTGGGAGCGGGGCTTAAGCATTGGACATATGAGGAGCGGCTCCAAGCCTTGGGACTGACAACGCTTAAAGAAAGAAGAACGAGGGGTGACCTCATTGAGACATATAAAGTGCTAAACAATCATTATGACTCTCCTGAACTCCCGCATATATACACTCAGAATCAAAACGAGCACTTGCGTGGCCATAGCCTGAAGTTAAATAAAAGTGCGTTTGGTCAGAATCCGTACAAACACTTCTTGAGCAATAGAGTGCCGCTACCTGGGGAGCGCCAGGGCACGTCCGGAGTTAGCGCTGGGCGTAGCAGCATGAGAGCCGCTAATGACATGCTGTCGAACAGGCGGACACATGCCGGGACACCCGAAGAAACAACAGCCGAAACCCAACACACCCGACCTGCTGAAAGTGCTTTGCCGGCAAGTCAACCGACAACCACCAAAGCGGGAAAACCACGACAACGCATGAAATGGACAGATGACATGAACATAAACCTCATGCGTTGCTACTACACTATCACACAAGGAGACACACAAATAATTGGATACAGACAGGAGCTACATACACAATTCACCACAATTTATCCAGAACTCTCACACATCACAGAACAGCGACTGGCGGACCAGAAAAGAGTTATAATAAACAACAAAAGAATACAACTATCAATACTTGATCAAATAAAACAAGACGCAATCAGAATGAGTAATCAAAATAGAATAAGTACATTAACACAAGACATAACAAATACACAAATAAACCACAACAATCCACAGGAAATATCAATAATACCACAGCAAAATAACACTGAACAACCAAATATAAACATAACTAACGAATCCACCAATATGAACAATAATACAACAATAAGCCCTAACAACAATGACGAGACCAACGGAAGAACAGAACAAAACCCAGACACAAAAACACAAATCACAAACACACTAGAACACACAATCGAAATATATAAAGATAGCGACCCCACAACAAGACCACACCTACCAAAGCTCAAAATCAACAAACAAACCATTAACATGATCAATATTATCAACACAATTCTACATAACATGATTAACACTGAAACAACACTCGAAAAATTACATCTATTAGTTTACTGTAGCGCATACACCATTATTACACTAAACAAACAAAATATAAACAATAAAACAGAAAACTCCCATAGAACACACAGAAGCACTATACCAGCATGGCAACACAGAATACAAATCAAAATCAACTCATTAAGAAATGAAATAGGCAAAGTAACACAAAAAATTAAAGATAATCTAAAAAATCCAAGAAAACTACGGGAAATTGAAACGATTAAAGACAAATACAATGAACACAACCTAACTATACTCCTTGATACGCTAACACAAAAGTTATCAGCACAATCACATAGATTAAAACGCTACAAAAAATGCTATGACAGGAAAACACACAATCTCAATTTTCAAACAAGCCAAAAAAGCTTCTACAACAACCTAAAAAACAACAATATAGAAATTACAGACGCACCTAAATTAAATGAAATAGAATCATACTGGGAGAACATTTGGTCTGAAAACAAAAAACACAACGAAAATGCCACATGGATAACAGAGGAAGAAAATGACAATAACCAATTTCAAAACATGGCCACAATACAAATAAATATAACTGACTTCAAAACTGCTGTAAAGAAGACACACAACTGGAAGACACCAGGCATAGATAATATCCAAAATTACTGGTACAAATATCTCCCTGTAACACATGAAAAATTCTCCGAACTATTACACAAATGCGTAACGGAAAACCAAAACCTCCCATCTTTTTTCACTAAAGGTATCACATATCTCAAACCTAAATCAACAGACACAAAAAATCCATCTAAATATCGTCCAATCACATGTCTACCCACAATATACAAAATTCTTACCTCAATTATAACTACAAAAATAGATCTTTTCCTAACACAAAATAACATATTAACAGAAGAACAAAAAGGATGCAGAAAGCAAAGCAGAGGATGCAAAGAACAAATCATCATCGACCGGACAATAACAAATCAGGCGATAAAGAAGAAAAGGAACATGTACTGTGCATACATAGATTACCAAAAAGCCTTTGATAGTGTCCCCCACTCATGGTTAGTAAAAGTTCTAGAAATATACAAAATTGACATAAAACTTGTAGAATTTTTAAAACAAATAATGAACACCTGGAACACGACAATATACCTAAAACTAAACAACAAAATGATAAAATCAAAACAAATAAACATTAAAACCGGAATCTTTCAAGGTGACTCCCTAAGCGCACTATGGTTCTGTATCTCCCTCAACCCACTCTCCAAGATGCTTAACAAAAGCAAACTTGGCTACAAAATCACAACACACAACTTAAATACCAATCCTATAAAAATCAACCACCTTTTATACATGGACGATTTAAAACTATATGGCAAAAATAATGACGAACTAAAACAACTAATTTATAAAACTGAACGCTTTAGTAATGACATAAAAATGAAATTCGGTATTGATAAATGCAACACATGCTCAATAGTAAGAGGTAAACCCAAGGAACACACGGGAAGCACCTTGAAGGATACGAATGAAATAATACGCGCAATGGACGAAGATGAATTTTATAAATACTTGGGAATTCTCCAGAACCCAAGCATAAAAGATAAAAAGATAAAAGAAACCACCAAAAACGAATACCTTAAAAGACTAAATATCCTCCTCAAAACACGACTAAATGGAAAAAATATGACTAAAGCAATAAACACATACGCAATACCAGTACTAACATATACATTTGGAATAATTAAATGGACCAATACGGAACTTGACGATCTCAACATTAAACTTAGAACAACATCATCAAAACATAGAATTCACCACGAACATTCAGCAATAGAAAGATTCACACTGCCAAGAGAGGAAGGAGGAAGAGGACTCATAGACATTAAAAATCTACACCATACACAAATAAATAACTTAAGGCAATACTTCTACACAAAACGAAATAGCCCAATACATAATGAAATCATAAACATAGATCACACATACTCACCACTTACACTTAACGACAACGAACGCAATCTAGAAATAACAACACATGACGCAAAAATTGAAACATGGAAAAATAAAACATTACATGGAATACACCCAAGTCATCTACAACAACAACATATTGATAAAGCCCTTAGTAATAATTGGCTCAAACACTCAGACCTCTACGCAGAAACAGAAGGATTTATCATAGCTATTCAGTACAAAATAATAAAAACAAAAAACTACACGAAACATATTATAAAAGACAATACAATAACAAACGACACATGCAGAAAGTGCAAATTACAAAAAGAAACAATAGAACACATAACAGGTGGCTGCTCAACTCTTGCACCGACGGAATATACAATAAGACACGATAACATCTGCAAACACATATATTTGGAACTAGCCCACAAACATAAACTTATCGAAACACACCCCAAGTGGTATCAATACACACCCCCAGCTGTAACAGAAAATGATAACTACAAACTATACTGGAATAGAGACATAATCACAGACAGAACAAACCTACATAACCGACCAGACATTACATTAATCGACAAAATACATAAACACACATATCTAATAGAAATATCGATACCAAATACAGCAAATCTACAAAAGAAACATTTAGAAAAAATAGATAAATACATACCTTTAGCAGAACAGATAAAATCACAGTGGAAACAAGAAAAAGTTACAATAGTCCCAATAATATTATCGTCTACAGGCATCATACCAAAAACTCTCCAAAAAAATATAGACATACTAAAGTTACCCCCATACGTAATCACCAACATACAAAAAACTACAATTATCAACACATGCACAATAGTCAGAAAATTTCTACAGGTACCACTTTAAACAACTACACACAACCACACAGACACACAAACACATAGCCTCACAACTTGAGTACGCTCCGTTGTGAAGGAAATTACCGGATCATAACCGAGATCAATCTACATATAATAATACAATAATAATGATAAATTATACCTCCATATATATATATATATATATATATATATATATATATATATATATATATATATATATATATATATATATATATATATATATATATATATATATATATATATATATATATATATATATATATATATATATATATATATATATATATATATATATATATATATATATATATATATATATAGTTAAATAATGCGATTTAACGAAAACATTACCTATCCACATCTTTTTGTGTATCATTATGACTTATTCAAAATATAAGTATTCAAAATGGATATTCCGCAGATTATTACGCTTAAAATTTATTCTGAATGTTTGAAATTCCTTTTTAAACAATAATATTGTCAATTTATGCAGAAAATACATTTTAAACGATAATTTTGTACTTTTTCGCATAAATTTATTTTTTATTTTAAAGAAAAAATTCGAACGCGAAAATTCATTAAGGAAAAATTATTTCACTAGCAATCCGTTGAAGGATTAAAAAAATGGCGTACAGTAATTATATTATAGATTTCGTGCCTTTTTCTTTTTTTAATATAGGGAATTTATTGAGTCCTAAATATTCTAGTATAACTTACGCTTTTGTGTCGTTTTTAATAAATTCATCTCTGTAAATAAATTGAATAGATACCTCCATATTCAAACAAACGTTTTGTAACATGCTAAAAAATATTGAATTATTGTATATATGGATGTAATGTGGTTACAGAATAATGTAATACATTGTCTGAAAACGAATAGCATATTTCAAGGCTACTGTTGAAATAAACACGTCAAGTACTTAACATAATTCCGTGAATTTACTTGAGAAAAAACACGAAAATTCCATACGAAAATGCCTCAATGCCGACGAGAATGATAATATTTATTGCCATGTGTGAAGTTTATTATGTTTCATATATTTTATGAGTGGGTTAAAAATACAGCGCGGATCTTCTTGAGTACCTAATCCAGGATAACACTCATCCAGAAGAAAAACAAAGGGAAAAATTTATTTGCAACATTACAACGCTCATGTTGGTACTTAATACTAAAATTTCATTACCAACATTACATAGACAGCTTTCTCGATCTCTATAATAATATATTTATACACATCTTTTATTTGAGGTACTCATATCGTTTCTCGTATAATAACAGCGACATTACATTTTCGTAATAAATCATTTAATATCACATAAATATAATACTAACTTAATTTTTATACAGCGTAAATGGTATAGTTATTGGACAGTGACACTAACTCGACACTTTATAATTTTATCATTTAAAATATAACTGCGTGTATTTAATTGATAAATTAATATTGCTTATGGTTTTGAACATTCATCACTAATCGTTCATTTAAAACACTTACTGCTTCCAATATCACATTCCTTCTATTAAAATATTTCCATTTATTTTTTTCCCAGTCCTTTTATTATATAAGTATTTTATTATGTAAGTACTTTTATTATTTTAATTTTTAATTTATGTAGATTCTCGGGCAACTAACAGGCAATATGTCAAATAAATATTTAACACGCACCCAATAACAAGTTGCCACATTCTGGAGACTTACGATATTTATCGTCTCACAGATCCAGACTGAAAACACAATTAAAAACTGTGTTTCGACCGGGAATCGAACCCGGGATCCTTGGCTTAGCAGTCAGATACCTACTGAGCCACGAAGGCCGACAAATTATGTATATTTTTTTATTTGAGTACTCGGTTGATTCAAATTTATAACCTTATTTATGATTTCCCATGTACAAACTTCTGTCTATTTTATTATATCATTATAATTTCATACATGAAACAACTGTTAGTAATCAAAATATTTCATAAATAATGGTATAATTTATTTCATATATAATGGTGGCAAGTTACTTTAATTAATATTCATCGAAAAATAATACCGGGGGGGGGGGGGGGGGGGGGGGGGGCAAGTCAGTTCCAACCGGCGAAATCAAAACCCTCACAATTACCCATATCATATTATATAATTATTATATGGAGTTCTATAATATCTTTAGATGAACTCCATATGATAATAATATCCATGATATGGGTAATCACGAGGGTTTTGATTTCGCCGGTAGGACCACACCTGCCCCCCTGGACAATGGGGCCAGTTATTGTTTTATAATTTTGAACTATTTTATATGGGATGGGATAATCCTAAAATAGTGAATACTCTGCAAATTATACTGATCGTTTATAGAGACTGACATATGCGACCAGTTTCTGAATTAAGGTGGCCAGTTGCTGCATCATGTACTTTTTAATTGAGCTATAAGTTATACAATTGCTTACATTTGCTTCACAATTCCATTCATGTTTCATACACAGTATCAGGACGCGGAAAAGTTATCTTCACCGATTTAAAATTGCCTCCCCTGCCTCGTGTCAGTTTTGTCAATGGCCAGACTAAACTTCGGAATATATCCTGTGGGATTGTTGCCACCCAATGGTGTCCTCTTATAGATCGGAGTTCCTCGTTGCTGTCCGTGGGCCTCTTCGAGGTCCTGCGGTCATGCGGGTTTTGTGATCTTGAATAACAATTTTAATTCCTTCAAGAAGTTCTGTTCTGTTCTTAGTTATTGTGCCTTACTATTGGTTGATTCCCATTATGTTTATTTTTTACAGAGATCTTAGTCACGCCTTAGACGCTTTACATTTAAAAATATATGACGTCAACGACAGTCCACGAGTGTGAATCTTCTATTCACATTCGTCGATTTTTATTTTTGCACAATGGTACCGAGATTATCTAGAGGGGCTCCGTGAGCTACTTTTCGTGCTAAGCATTATATTTTTGTCGCTCACTTACGATTCTCGAAGCGTTCTGTGAAGGGGCCGTTTACAGTCCCCATATGCAGAGCGAGTGGTGGTGTGAGTAGCGAAACGCAATATCGTGATTATATGTTTAAACGTTTTGAATACTTCAAATAGTGTTTTTTACCATGTATTTATATTTTTAATGTAATGTCCAGTTACCTACTGATTGTTGTGTACAGTTACAGTATATTTCACTTTTCTACAAAAGTATTTCAAATGAACTTTTTGTTTAGGTAAGATTTACTTCAATACACGTCATAGAACGTAAATGTGGCTTTAAATCAAAATTATACTCGGCCTTCGTGGCTCAGTTGGTTGGGTATCTGACTACTGATCCAAAGGTCCCGGGTTCGATTCCCGGTGGAGACACAGTTTTTAATTGTGTTTTCAATCTGGATCTGTGAGACGATTAATATCGTAAGTCTCCAGAATGTGGCAACTTGTTATTGGGTGCGTGTTAAATTAATATTTGACATAGTACCTGTTAGTTGCCCGTAAAATAATATATAAATAAATAAATAAATAAATACTCGTTAAAATCCAACAAATAACAGAAATATAGAGGAAACAACAACAAAATAACAGAAATATAGAGAAAACCATCACAAGGTTCGGCTAAGTGTCCAGTTACTATACCGCTTACCCTATTTTTAATAAACATAAAATTTGTTATCTACATAAACCTTCGTAAACATAAACATTTAAGTGGTATAGGTATATCTCAAAAATAATTTAAACTCGATAAATATTAAAATTATTTATTTTTCCTCCATGTAAACAGTGTTTTCTAATAAGAGATGCAATCACTGCTTCAGAAATAATTTTCAGTAAATTTTTCCCCTGCTAAGAATTGACTCCGGCACTGAATTAGAAAGTGTTTCAGGTAAGTCACGGGTTCCAATATACATGCATACTATCAAGCCTTGTATTTAAATTTCTAAGCAGTGGTAATAACAACACGATCCACGATGAGGTAGATAGATAGCTAGAGTTCGTTTTCCTATGAGATCTATATGCCACAAATAGATCCTTGAATCTATTACAAAGACAAAAAAAAATTAAGGTACTCACGGTACTACAAAGTATTCACCAATTCATCCATCCAATAAGATATGAAATTGCGAAATTGTGTGGTCTAGTAACTAAGAACTACGATAATAAAATATCTATCGATGTTATTGTGTGACAAAATGTGTTGAAAAGGTGGACTCGTATTTTCATTTCATATACGGCCTCATTATTCTTCAAAACCAATAGATTCGTCATAGAAACGGAACCTTTTCATCTTTTATTCCGGCGCATATTTGTATTCCGACAGCATAATAATTCTACCGGCCAGAGAAAAAAAATAATAATTTATATTGCCTTCATCAATATTAATTTTTCTTAGGGATAAGGCTTGTTTCTAATTTACCTCTAAGCCCTGGATTCCGAATGAGATCTTTTTTATTAGACTTTTTGATGAATTGCCTTGGTTTGATCCTCTTGTCAACACAGTCTGTACTATTCATGAAAAAAATACTAATTCTTGTTTGTAAAGATGTTCATCAGGGCAAAATAAGATGTTCGTCAGGAATAAATAAAATGTTCATTTGTAATTACGGATGAAAGTGGATATGATACTTTATGTTATACTAACAAACTAAGCGATGGATGTTACTTTTGAAGATCAGTACTTCCTCCTAACTCTGGCTTACCAAAGTGTGTTTCCTTATTTTCCCAGAAATATAAAAAAATACATAGCCAGATTTGCAGAAACATTCAGCATTTTTTTCTACCGAGTACGTGGTTTAGGTCAAAGAAGAAGCATCAGTAGACTCCAGACAAGGTGGTCTGATGGTATTAAAAATATGCCGGAGGGAAATGGATGCAGTGTGCCCTGGACTGGAAAGTGTGGAGAATGAAGAGTTAAGCCTATATCCAACAATGTTATTGACAGGTTGAAAAACAAGAAGAAGAACTTAATTATTTTTGGTCGCCGTTTAATCATGATATAACAAAATATTTTATAAAACAGGTTTGGAGTATCGGAAATCTACAATTCATAGAATAAAATTTGTAGGAGATGAAGAAAGAATTGATCTTTACTTCTTTTTATTAATTTCCTCACTGTTGAGAGTCGTGATCGATGGAACCGCTAATGGAGAGATCGTATCGTTTCCTGTCATCTCTGCTGTAATGCCGAATAAAGGTCATATCCGGCCATCACCTTAGTCCGATCACACCATCGCGCAGGAGATCTGTCTCTAAATCTTATTCCTGGAACACTTCCTGTGACATTTATTTTTTTCCTGGTAACAAGATCACCCGGGGATTACACAATCTAGAAAATATTTATTTTATTATTTCTTTATTTTATTTTTATTGGCCTTGAGAATCGACCTCGAGAATCGAACCCTGGACTTATATAGCCTCGAACTGAGCCTTGAAAGCTGATTTCATAATACACTATAAAGCTGATTTCATAATATACATGGGTCGATGGCAGAGCGGTTAGCGCGCTGGGATAGTAATCCAGTGGTCGCGAGTTCGAATCCTGCCTCGACCGATTTCATTCACCTATAGCACAAGCATTTATTTGCTTATTTTAGGGAACGTAGGAAGATGTATATGTACTTGTTTAACAAGGACATTTTTTTTAATACACTGTGAATAAGTAAGTCAACAGCCGTGGCACAGCTGGTAAGCCGTTTGGCTTCTGTGCGAGCGTCCTGGGTTCGATCTCCAGCAGAGGAGAAATTTATTTATAGAAAGCGTTGATTGGACGAAGAAATAATAAATACCAATATTAATGGGTTTTTAATAACCAATGCACATTTAAAGTGAATACTAAGTCGACACAAGTGTATTAGGTGATTAACAAAATACATTTCACTCAAAATTACTTAAGCATAAAAAAGGCTATAAATTAATATAAGTTATCAAAAAAGCATTAAATTTATTGGAAAACACATCAATAAACATCCAGTCATTAATAATTAAAGGTATTTCATAATGGTTTTTCAAAAAACCCAAGATAAACTGAAATTACCATTAAAAATTAAATTTTGTCAAAAAGTGTCCACACTTAATGCCACTAGTGTAATTTTTTTCTCACGCAAAAATTGGGTTTCCGGGCTGGAAACACTGGTTAGATGGAAGAAATTCCCATATGGCAATCAACTCGGAACTTGCGCAGGGTGCATGAAGGTGATATTACCTACTGAGAAAAACACTTTTAAAGTGGTAAATAAAATTGACTTTATGACAAATTTGAACCATTTTTTTTAATTATTTACTTTATACGAAACGATCAATTTATTTTTGTTTTTATTCGTCCTGAAGATGAAACGTTCTCTCCGAAATCAGTTATATAAAATTGCTTATTAATGGTGTACCTAACATAGTCAATTTATTGAAATAAATCAAATCAATTACTAAACACTTATTTTTATGAACTCAAATAAGTCTTACCCATTAATTTATCCACTAAATACCTAAATTTTACATACATAATATGACACACATTTGTAGGTAGGTACCATTGTAGAAATCTACCAATTAAATGATACTCCCTATATGATTCCCACTGAATCAAGCTGTCTCCCTAGATGTTACATTCAACTGTAAGTAATTAATTAGTTCCATATACCAACAGTCTGCTGTCTGATATTTCATCTTTTATGATAATGTCTTAATATCATATTTTATTTGCAAAATTATTAAGCTACAAACAATACTGATATTGTTATCACGCATTAAGATGACACAAATGAATTCATTACTAATTCTGTAATATGGTTCATTGTTAATAATTTATTTCAAAGCTTAATTGTATGTAGATACATACAATATACCTACGTCAAAAATTAAAACTGTCATTTAAAATATGTATTGTCACAAGATGTCAAAAACTGCTGCTTTTAAACTACGGTGTGGTAAATTGTCTATAACGAATATTTGCAAATTACATATAAACAAGAGCGGGTGGTAAAATAAGATGAAGTGTTTTGTAATTCGTTTAAAAGCACATATTACTCCTCACAAACATTATAACTCCTCACTAACCCAAGGGGATATAGTGGGGAGTTATGATTCCCCAATTTTTAAGGCTATTTTATTTATTGCAGATTATCAACTAGTATCATTTTTAAAATTAGTTTAATTGCAGATTAGGTATCAACTAGTATCATTTTTGAAATGAGATCGCTAAGAAGAATCTGCAATAGAACGATGTACGACAGGGTAAGAAATCAGAACATAAGGAAAGAATGTAAGATGAAGAAAGATATCATTAATATAATGAAAGTGAACACACTGAGATGGTTTGGCCACATGGGTAGAGTGAATGAGGAACGCCTGACGAAAAAAATATACAATGCGGATAGGATTGGATTGAGAGGCCGGGGACGCCCAAGAAAGGGATGGCACGACCATGTGAACGATATTCTGAAAGACGGAAATGTTAGATGCGTGTACAATAGACGAACATGTATGAGACGATGCATGAATGTTGACGAGGCGAAGAATGTGTGCCAGGATAGAAAGATATGGCGTTCGGTCCTCTCTGCCTACCCCGTAAGGGACATGGCGTGATGGTATGTATGTATGTATGCATCATTTTTAATCGTTGACATTGGGAATACACAAACTCTGAAAGTTTCTGAGCTCTAACTAGTCGGGAAAATAGTTAGAACTCGATTTGAAAATTCCGCTATACACATACATGTGAAGATAATTAAAAAATAATGTAATAATACTACTATATCGTTATAAATCTCACTATATTACTCCTCACTAACCCAAGGGGATATGGTGGGAAGGAATGAATTCGCAATTTTTAAGGCTATTTTTTTATTGCAGATTATCAACTAGTATCATGCTGAGACTGTGTTCTGAAAGTTTAATCACAATGTATATGTGTATGTGCTGTGTGCTGCGTGCTATGTGCTGTGTGCTATGTACGATGTGTTAATTTTACTTGATCGACTATATACTAAGGTACTCATTCGATTCAAATTAATTTAAGGACAATTTTTGCAAATATGTATACCTGATAGGTAGGTACTCACTTAGACCCCATTAGATTTTGAAGGATATCTGAAAAGTGCTTCCCATTTTTTTTAACTGTCAAATATTTCAAAGTGACCCCAAGGTCAGGAAACTTATAATTTGAAAATTTTATTTTAATTTTGGTAAAAAAGGCACATCACTATCATAAAATGGCACTGAAGAATTATTAAGTTTCCATAATATAATATTAAAATAAAATAAAAATTAAACAAACTCATTTTATAAAATTTCTGAAAATAATAAAGGTTTTTTAATACCGTTCTTAACTATTTTAGTCGTACTTATCTAGTTGCGCGTTACTTACGAAGTCTAATAAGTAAAGGCCCCCATTCACGTTCGAGTCATCCTTCCAAATGGCTTGCCATCACTCCAAAATGCGCTCGTGAATGTCAAATCCCGCGTAGCCCATTTGGCCTGACATACCAAAACGGAATTCCAAACGATCCAAACTCTGTAGTACCGCGAAAACGGCGAAGCTCATCCTGTCGGCACGGCATGAGTGTGAAAACCAGCGGTACATTGCGTCATCTCATTGCGCCGAGCTGTTTGACACTCTCGTGAATGCGAAAATACAACATTTTCTCTTTGTTTTTTTCTATTTATATATAAACAAACCGCTAAATAGCAGTTGTATAAAACTCATCATCAGAATTATAACTCATTTAAACTTGAAAATTAAAAAAAAATAGAACTTATTAATGCGAATGCGCCGACCGCTTGCGTATACTAATTTTGATGGCTTGATGGCTCGATGGCGCGCCCGTGAGTGTGATGAAAATTTTACAATGCTCCAAATGGAGCCGGTCCATATGGAACGACGCCGAATGGCACGATCGTGAATTGGCTGCTTAAGACCATAAATATTTAGTATCATTAATATTTCCTTTTAAACTTTTTAGTACTTACATATCATTTTGAATCCTCAAACATATCGAATATCATGAAAACAGGCTTGTTACAAAATAACGAAATTGATTAAGGTACGATTTGAATCAGGGTCCTTTTCTTTCTCTAGCCCTTGTTCCTCCACTGCTGGATGTAGGCGGCATCTTTCATCCACTCGTCTCTGTTCTGTCCCCTCCGCATCCAGGTTTTACTTGCCACTTGGACAATGTCGTCAGACCATCTTTTAGGGGGTCTTCCAATACTCCCATCATCTGTCCAAGGTCTCCACTGCAGTATTCTAAGTACCCACCTAGTATCCCCATGTCTGACCAAGTGACCAGACCATTGCCACTTTAATCCAACATCACGATCCCTTATATCGGCATCTTTAGTACGGCGCCTAATCTGAATTAAAATCCAACTTATTGATATTTTAGCGAACTATCATTCTGTAACCAGCCCTAATCTAATATACTAATCTAGAACAAGATTGGATTCAAATTAATTATATGTAAGTGCCTTTGTTTGTGAACTCAACTTCCACTTTACAAAATATGTGTGTTTGGTAGCTTTATTTTTAACTCTATAGCATTTTGTTCCAAACCAATTTAGCTGCTCCCAACAATAAAATAAAATAATGACAACATCCACGCTGTAGCGATATAATAAAGAACGTAGCAATTGCGACAATTTATTGATTGCAAAAAATGATAGTCGGAAGAGGAGAAAATTATATTTCGTTTACGGACGTGAAGATGGCATCAGATAAGAAGGTTCGGGGAGGACGTCGGCTTTATCTCAATATATTAAATCCCCGAATGTCTGTATCAAATAATGCAAAAACAAGACATTTCATTTAGCAAAGGGGTCTTATTCTCCCTAAATATTCACGATACAGCGACACGAGGGTGGCACGAAGACAAAGGGTCAGACGTGTCCCGAATACATTTATTCGCACACACATACAACATATCTTTGGGTCACTTTAAAAAGGTCACGGGCCCTGAGTATTATTTCGATCATGTTCCGTCATTAAATCCTAAATGTACTCGTTTCGAACAAAAATTAATTAAATTTGAATATTTGTATTTCCATATCCTGAGACACTTCCTTGATATTTTTCCGTTATTAGTAAATATTTCCAATCAACACGGACTAGATACTGGACAGGCCAAATTACAGATTCCTGGAATAAAATCAAACTTTGGACAAAGACATTTTTCTGTGCCGTAGAATCAAGCTGCTTAATTTACAATCACAGATAAATAGAGCTGAAAATATAAATTTTATTTTAAATTGAACTATTAATCGATTGCCTCAACAAAAACACTGTTTATCACAATAATATCACTCTACAATGGCAAGATTTTTTTTTCTTTTTAGACCATAAAATATAGAGCTAGCTGGTTATTTGCGTATAATATAAATAAGAGGCACATCACTTTCATAAAATGGCATTAAAACAGAAATATTTTAAAACAGAAATTAGTCACAAATATAGAACAAGGCTGGCAATGGAGCGCGCCCTGCAGGTACCTAAGACAAACAACGTGTATGGAAATCGTACCAGAAAACATCTTGTACCGCATATTATTAACGCGTTGCCGATTAAAATAAGAAATATTTTAAAATCTGACGAAACGAAAATAGTACCTAAAAAAATAGTCTTAAACATCTGTATCTGAAATCAAGCGTTCGTTAGACTTTGAATTATTATTGTTGATTAATTATAGGTAGGTATAATGTATATTATGTGTAAGGTTACTTCAATTTTTTTTTTCTTTCAAATTTTTGTTTAGTTTCTGTTTCTTTAATATTAGAGATAAGTTTAATATAATAATTATATGTGAAATTTATAATATTACCTATGTGAAAGAGAGAATCTGCTCTGCCAAAAAACTGCTTTGCAGTTTGGCGGGAAAATATTCATGTATTACTTTTTTTAAAAAATAAATATCTCAAAAAAAAAGAAATATCATGTTTTCATAATAAAATAATTAACAAACTCATTTCATAAAATTACTGAAAATTTTCCATACAAAATATGAATACTTGTTAGGCCACAACCCACTATTTTTTTTTATATGTAGGTACGTGTTTCAAACGTATATTAACGTGTTTGATTTTATTATGTTTGTTTTTGTATATTGTCATATTTTTATTTATTTTTTATGGAATGGAATATATTACATTGTGTTGTAATATCGAAGGCTTATTCGATTTGATGTATATTTTCTCTGGGGAGTATTTTTTTAATAAGCGCTTCTCTTCACGGTTGGGTGAAATAATTTTATTTACGAGGAAGTTATATATTATCAGAAACGAACCCGTCTATGAGACACATCGATCGTAGTTTGGGATGGGGTTCAATTTTTAGATCAGCACGAGTTCAGTTCAAATTTAGGTCGATACAAGAAGCTTATTAGTGATCAAAATTTAACGATCTTTGGATAAATAATACTCCATACAATCAGAGCATTACCCAGCATCTACCACAAATACATTTATATTCTTTAGATATATGAATTTCGTATGTAATACAATATATGCCAACCGTCGTGTCACAGTTGGCTAGCAGTTTGTCTTCTGTGCAGGTGTCCTGGGTTCTATCAATTAAGTGCGTTGTACCTATCAATTGCACTACCATTTTTTAAATGGTATATTCTAAAAATTAATAATAAAATATGACATGTGTTCGCTTTAATTTAGTACTGTTATTTTTCAAAACAAACGAATTATTATATATACATTCGCAATCGACATAATAATATTACATATGTAATCTACCGCAATAAAAATATTACTAGTTGCATGAAACACATGAGATCTAATTGTCGATGGCAATATTATGTAGGTACAAGGTGGGCCAAAAGAAGTCATCCGATGTTGTTTGTGGCTCTCATTTTTTTTCTAAATAAAAAACTTCGAGAGTAAGAATTTTATATATACATAAGTCACTAAAGTGGATTCCACGATTTCGTGGAATCCACTTAGAAAAAAAATAAGGGCCAAACAACATTGAATGAATTCTTTTGGCCCACCTTGTATAATAGAAGAATTCGTACCAAACTATTTACACTTTTTAAACACAAATTAATAAATATTTTAAGATATATTGTTTTCTATATAAAACACGTAGATATGTCTGTCAGGATATGATAGTATGGAGGTCAGTATTTTTTCCTACCCAGGATATGAAAAGAGCATGATTGTGTGTATGTACATATGTTTGAAGATTTAATATGTAGGTATCAAACTATTGAGTGAGATATTGTGTAGTGTATACTGCCTTACAAATTGTATGAAACGATGTCAAAACGATGATAAAAATTGTTAAAAATGTTTGAGATGTACTACTACAAT
This sequence comes from Molanna angustata, assembly GCA_963576475.1. Lineage (NCBI taxonomy): Eukaryota > Metazoa > Arthropoda > Insecta > Trichoptera > Molannidae > Molanna > Molanna angustata. Next base: position 16,524,254 of record OY754981.1, read on the forward strand.
GTTCATATTTTATATAGAAAATTAAATTTTGTAGTTGGGGTGTATCGGCTTCTTCTTATATTTTTCTTAAAAAAATGAAAGTTTTGTAGGTCTAAAATTATCTGTATATATTCAGAAACTCAGTGCATTGAGCGGGTGACAGGAAAATTATTCGAAAAACAATTTTTCGAATGCTCAATTTTACGAAAATCAATTTTAAGAATGGCAATTATTCGAATCACATTTTTTCGAAAAACAATTTTCCGAACACACAATTATCAGAAATTACAATTGTTCGAATTTTTATGACGTCATGTTGGTAGCATTGTGAGAGAAATAAACCATAGATTTTTATTTTAATATACTAGATGTCGTAGTTTTTTTGTATGAATCGAAGTGAGACATTTTTCCGGGGGATTTTTGACGTTTTAGTACATCGTTTTTCCATAGAGAATAACGACTAATGTGAATTGTTTTCCGATTTATTTGTCGTAAAAAACACTTTGTTTAATTAGATTTAGAGAAAAGTCATCTAGGATGTGTTGAAATGTATGGAAAACTGAAATATGTTGTCAACCAAAACGTCAAACGCGCGATATTCCATGACTCACTTTTCGCAGAGTACTACATCTACATAGTACCTATATTATAATAAAAATCTATGGAATAAACAACATGGCAACGCACCGCGCTGTCAAAACAAGAGAAGTGGAAAGCAAGAGGTTTCATCGAAATCCATGATATTGAGAGTACCCAACAATAATACAGCAAGTAATAATAGTCTACATCGAATATATTTTACTGGCAACAAATACGTCAAAGGAGGCAACATAATGACACAAAAATATATCAAATTCGGTCAATTGGTTTTCCAACAAATGTTAGTTCTAATAATTTGCTTTCGGACAATTGACATTCTTATAACTGATTTTTGAAAAACTTTTATTCGTACAATTGCGCATTCGATCAATTGTGTTTCGAAGAATTTTCATGTAATCCATTGAGCGGTAACTACAAGCCCTTCGATCTGCTCATAACTATCTTTCATGGTGGTAAACAATTTTTTCAAATGGTTTAAAGGAGGTTTGAAGGATTCGACAAAAGAATAGTTGTTTTTTTGACAATAAGTGATGTTGTAAAGACTGATCTTTCCATAAATATGTATGTGGTCTGGCCTTGAAGACAAGTGGTCGTAAGCTCTAAGCGAAAAATATCTACTTATTTCCTGTGTTTAAAAATGTATTTTTGAGATGAATATTTCATTTATAGGAAAATACATATGTGTATCTATATCATAGATATAAATGGATTTTGTTCACGAATATGATGACAAAAGTAAGGATGTACACATATTTTTGTAAATGTGGGTGTATGTATGTAACAAAAGTGCTTTTCTTTATTTTACAATCGTATATTGCGTTGGATTTAAAATATCTCTAGCTCATGGAGATAAAACAAATGGAGAGAGCACTAATAGTTTTGTGTACAGTTAAGACTATGGGACATACATAGGGTTTTCAAGTGAAACGGACAGAAAAAAGCAACGAATGGGTATAAACAATGAGAAAATGAGAAAAACCCAGCTCCTTATTTGTGTACTTACACCAACTGTAAACCATAGTTTACTAAATTAGTTCTAAAATCGAACAGTGCATATGCATACATATACCCACAATGTGGGATAGCCAATATGTGTGCAAGGGTTCATAAACTTATAAAAGGAAGCACGACACATCCGTATATCCACACACACCAGTCTCGTGACACTTTCAATTAGGTAACCGACTATTATGGGACACCCGAAAAGAATGATAAAAAAAATAGAAGCATTTTTCTAAACTGGTGTGCCTTTCCCTTAGACAACATTTCATTTAGCTCGAGAAAAGAAACAAGAAAAGATTACTCAATGTATAAAAGACAAACTGTCACTTCCATACATTGAGTTATCTTTTCTTGTTTCTTTTCTTGAGCTAAATGACACGTCGTCTAAGGGGGCTGAATAGCAAATATGCAACCTCGTGTCAAAATTTAATTATTTATTTTACAAAGTATTTTATAATGTTGTTGTTTCTCGAGCAACTAATTAACATAATATAAACACGCAGCCAATCATAAGTTACCACATTCTTGATTTTTTTTTATCTTTCACAGTTCCAAACTGAAAACACAATCAACAACTGTGTCTCTACAGGGGATCTAACGCGGGACTTTTCACTGAAGAATCTGATATCTTACCGACAACTGAATCACGAAGGTCGACTTTTTGAGACAGTTACCAAAATATGTCAACTTTTAACAAATCTCTTTGTTTCAGCTGCATGAAAGAATGCGTGATTTCCGTGAAACGTTAGTTCATGCTTGTACAATGGGTACATAACTTGTATCCAATATTTTATGGAAATATAAAAATCTCAACCGTTTCCCTGGCTAATACTTCTTCTCCCCAGCGATATATTATATCTATACGAAGAAAAAAATACATATACAGGTACTATACATGAAGAAGTTTCTTTGCCGTATGAAAAATAAAGCGACTGACTCACCCCTCTCACGTTTACGGTACATTTATTCCAAAGACAATATTCGCGTCTTAAATATTTTTAAAGTATCTAAAATGAATGTCATCATCGTTTTATTATGAATTATTTAGACATGCACAATGTAACGGCAAAAGAAAAACTTATGGCCATGTAAAAGATGTGAGGTGAAATTTATGGGTAATAAAAAAGAACAGAATTCAATTAACGGTAGTACCTTCCTACAAATATTTTTTTTTAAATATAGGTACAAAAACGTAGGTAAATATTATTGTTTACATAAATAATGGGACTTAGTCGAGCTGTAATATTAGATTACATGCATATTAATATTATACATGTTATTTTTTTGACAAACTTTTTAACATCTCGATAGAGACAAATTTGGAATATTATAGAAGAACTAGGAACTCAAGACACTTACAGGGCTTACGACCTGTCATCTGGTGCATATTTCTGGCGCCGTTCAGGGATGACATCTGTGCGAGAACACCGTCACCTCATTTATAAGGACTGTTTCTTTCATTGTTAACAAATAAACCAATCTCTCGATAGATGGCGTTACAAAATGGTTTCTTCGTTACTTCATAGATGGCAAAAGTAATAATGTTTTATTTTCTAGTGATTAGTTACTCATTATTCAAATATATTGAACTTTCAAAATTTGCATTTATAAGTAAACTCATGCAATAAGAAGGTATAGGTAATTGGTGAACGTTACGCAAGCACATAAAGTGATAATGTAAACCAGATGATTATAGGTCGTAAGTCCTGTAGGTGCCTTGAGTTCCTGGTTCTTCTATAATAAGTCTTCTATATAAGCCGGCCTTCGTGGCTCAATTGGTTGGGTATCTGAATTCTGATCCAAGGAGATTCGATTCGATTACCGGTGGAGACACAGTTCTTGATTGTGTTTTCAGTCTGGAACTGTGAGACGATAAATATCGTAAGTCTCCAGAATGTGACAACTTGTTATTGGGTACGTGTTACATTAATATTTGACATAGTTCCTGTTAGTTGACCGAAAATCAATATAAAATAAATAAATAAATAATATTCCAACTTCCTACCTATTGAGATGTTATAATTGTGTATACGCCGATCGTCGAGTTGCGAATCGACGTTGGTTTTTGTGGACTGTATATAAGATGGGAAGATTTATGGAACACACACCTTTTGGCTTGCGAAAATTGTATAAAATGACGCGTGCATTTGTTTCAAGTATCGGTAAAGAATGGATCAAAGGACTCACCAATATACCTACCGCCTTGTAGCCCGTTCACTTGCACATACAACACATACAACACAGATGATTCAATATATGTAGGTTTCTTCTCAATAATGTCTTGTTAATTGAATGTTGTTGGATATATGTATTATGTAGATCGATATGGCACACGATAGGCCGCACTAGCGAGCGAATTCTCGGCGATGTTGTTATAGACGACGACTATTGACGATTAAAGGTTACAGGATTAGCGGGGTATTGGGTGGATTGAGATAAGAAGCGGCGGGTCGTTTCGTATTATTGCACTGACAAAAAATCAAAATTATTATTATCAACATAGACAATATAGAGTGCGCGAAATTAAAAATACGAATACCGAACAAATTGACTCGAAAAAAACTTGACTGATTGAAAAAAAATACCAATTGACTCCCGACAGGAAAAAAAACCAATGTTTGCGAATATGCAATTAAAAAAAAATATTCGCTTATATATTGTTCTGTTCTTTAATCCTCGTGTTTATATTTCTGGAGGTTCGGCCGGTGGACTATGAATAGCAGTCTCCACATATTATTTCAAAAATACCCCTTTTTACTTAAATATCTATTTTTGTTTTTTGAGAAGCAAAGTAATTTAACGATATTTCGTTTTATTTGTGGATAATTTGTCTATGTACAAATAAATATAATACTTTAAATTATAATACTTATACCTGTCGATGGGGACGTGTTCTTTTAAAACTAGTAGGTACCTAATGTTATGTACTTTATACTCATTAAATGGTATTTTGCAAAATATTTGCACCATTTATATTGTGATCATGCACTACAATAAAGTTACAGTCAAATCCATCAATTTTTCTAATTGGGGTATTTAGGTCTATATTCCATCTTAAAAATAACCTAAATACCAAAGATACATAAGTACTTAATTGTACATTAAAGTGGACTTGTAGATACACACTTACTAAAAATAATACTAGAAATGTTCTATTGTAGCCAATTGGTGTGAGGTAATATTTACTTACTGGACTTTTTTCAGTTTTGATACTAATATGATCAAAACTTGTGGGTTGTAGCCAATACTAAACTCTCCACTACATAGTGAGTGTACATTTTTTCTTCTTGAAAGGTTGACAATCTCTAAATGCATTTTTGTGAAGTAGGTACATTTCTATTAGATTCTTAAACAAATATAAGATTCCCAGAGGACAAAAGTTTTCACAATACACTATACACATAAAAAACATTGTCACAAAACTCATATTAATATGCACTTTCTACATGATACCAGTTGAGAAATAAAAAAAATTGGATTACTAGAAAGATGAGCATGTATGAAACAGTGTATCAATGTTGATGAGGCGATGAATATGTGTCAAGATAGAAAAATGCGGTGTTCGGTTCTCACTGCCTACCACTTGAGGAAGATAGAAGTGCTGAGTAAAAAATACACTTGTTTGTAGAGACAAGTTAAATATCAAAATGAAGTTGATCGCTCAATTTTCCCATACAAAAGCTATTTTACTTTTGTTATATACATTTTTCATACAAATATGAAATTTATGTCACATTGATGTAGCAGACCATAGATTTTTTTCTTCAAATTTTGATAATCATTGAATGCATTTTTGAAGAGTATACTTTTATTGTACCAAAAGTACAAACAATATAATAATACCGCCATTTCCTAGAGCGTGAGAGCATTTTGAAAATTTGGACAGATGAAATCACAGAGATGTAATAAACAGATTCTTAGGATTTTTACATACATGATATCAATATGAATTCAATAGCTTTATACGTCGCAGCTATACTTTTGTGGCACATTTTAACTAATAAATTAAAATTACAAATTACTTTGTTTACACCACTAGTGAGTATTTAGATATAGTTAACTAGTTGCGGAGCTGACCCGCTCCCTCATCAGAACAAACTAATACTAAAACTTAAAACTATGTAACGAACGTGTGTAGTGTTATTGCAGTTAGGGGGAGGAGTTATAAGTGCGTGTGGGTGGTAGTGGAAAGATATTGAACAGGGGCGTCTGGTTTAAATTTATTTGATTATTAATTATTGCTTCTTTTTTATTTATCGATTTTTGTATCTCCAACGCCTCCAAGTTGTCAAGTCTTGGACCCTCCTTATTTATATGTAAGATTTTAACACCCCTTTCTTTGTCAAATGAATGGCTACTGTTTATTAAGTGATTGGCGAACTCGGAAAAATTATCACTTTTTAGACACCTCATGTGTTCTTTAATTCTTATTTCAAAGTTTCGGCCAGTTTTACCAATGTAAAAGGCCGGACAATCACTACAATTCAATTTATACACACCAGAATTACACAATATTTTGACATAAAACCGGCGTATTATACAAATAATAATGTGGGTAGATTCTTGGGTAACAACAAAGATAAAAATAAAATATTGAGTAATTCTGGTGTGTATGAATTGAATTGTAGTGATTGTCCGGCCTTGTACATTGGTAAAACTGGCCGAAACTTTGAAATAAGAATTAAAGAACACATGAGGTGTCTAAAAAGTGATAATTTTTCCGAGTTCGCCAATCACTTAATAAACAGTAGCCATTCATTTGACAAAGAAACGGGTGTTAAAATCTTACATATAAATAAGAAGGGTCCAAGACTTGACAACTTGGAGGCGTTGGAGATACAAAAATCGATAAATAAAAAAGAAGCAATAATTAATAATCAAATAAATTTAAACCGGACGCCCCTGTTCAATATCTTTCCACTACCACCCACACGCACTTATAACTCCTCCCCCTAACTGCAATAACACTACACACGTTCGTTACATAGTTTTAAGTTTTAGTATTAGTTTGTTCTGATGAGGGAGCGGGTCAGCTCCGCAACTAGTTAACTATATCTAAATACTCACTAGTGGTGTAAACAAAGTAATTTGTAATTTTAATTTATTATGAATTCAATAGAACTTATAGTTCGGACTCTATAGAGCGGACACAAAAAGAAACAACGTAAATGATAAAATCATTGAGAAGAAAATTAAAGTTGTCTATGGAAAACTAATCAGCCCTAGGTATATGCACTTTACACATGTGATGTAAATATGAAATCGATCAATTTTATAGTTTGGACTGTAGAGAGGACACAAAAAGGATAAGGCGTACGCTATACATACAAACGCATCACGACAAAACTCATAGTGTGCACTCTCTACATGATATCCGTTGAGAAATTGATGTAAAAAAATATGTATGCTTAAAATTGCGAAATCATGACTCTCTACTATTCCATAGTGTGGAGAACAAAAAATATTGTAAATAGAAGACAGTTTACATTATGTATTTGTTTTTTTTTTCAATATCCTATTACTTACGATGAGAGATAGAGAGAGATGAAGTAGGAACATGAGGTATATTTTTATAATATACTAGTAAAACCCGGCAGACGTAGTCCTGCTTGTTTAATTATTTACCTCCAAATGTATAAAAATGGTTGATATGAATGGTAGATTTGCTTATTATAATTCCGTCTTTTTATTCCCTTCCATCCATACAGTCCCTTCATTCCCTTCTGTCCCTATTCATTCCTTCATTTATCATTTTATTTACTTATTCAAACAATTAGACAATTTTTATATAATATACCATTTGTTATATAGGGATATTTAGGATTTTTTTCTTATTTGTTGGGTCATTTTGATAATACCTACCTACTATTGTGGGTGTAGGTGGTTTTTTTTTGTTACATAATTCATTCGATTTCAAACATCAGTGGGAGCAACATCAGTTGCCATTTTTTTTCGCATTGTTACATCAGTAACCATTTATAATTTGTTTTAAAAGAGTTCTCATTCAATTTGTACCATATTTGTATCATTAGAAATCTGTGATAGTGAATTTGGGTGTAAGTTCGCAAAAAGAAGCCTATCCTAATTTCTCTTCCAACTCCAATTCCCGAATTCCTTTCTCCAAGGCTTCGGTGGATTGGGATCTGCAAGAAGGGTAAGTGCTACCAAACTGTAGTTCTGATTTGTCCGTAGTGTTGATTCATTTATTTGCAATACAGTCCACCATTTAACATACATTATTATTTAATGATTTATGTATTTATTTATTTACTTATTCTTTAATATAAACGAATAAATAAATAAGTTTTTTTTTATTTAAAATTTTCTTTATTTATTTATTCAATCATTGATTTATTACATGTTAATTTTTATAATTAAAAATTTTCTTACAATACCAAATAGATGATTTTTCAAAAACTTTTGTGCGAGAAGTTAAATAATTGTTTTGAACTTCAAGTACGTTTTCTGCTATGCGCTGAACGAATCCCTAAAATTCAATGACAACTTTTGATAATTTTTGTAATTTCTTGTGTTAGAAATTAAATACATAAGTAAATCTAAATTGTTTAACCTTCTCGTGTGCGCGCTGAACAAATCCACTTAGTATCAATTCAATAACATTTTTTTTTTCAATTTTATTTTGTGAGATATCGAATAAATAAATTAAAAAATTATTTTGCATAAACCTTCTCCGGAATGAGCTGAACAAATTCCCAAAGTTTCATTGTAATCGGATGGTTGGTTAGGGAGTCCATCGGCCACATACAAACAAACAAATATACGTACACCCATTTTTATATATATATATAGATTTCAATCAATTGAATAGGTCCTCACAAGGCAAAACGGTCATCCTTATAAAAATAAAAATAGATTAGAATGACTATTTATCTCTTTGATTTGTTTATACACTACACAATAGAGGACTTTTACAGTATAAACCCCGTCTCGATAGCTAAAATCAAAAGTTGATAAATCGATGTTTTTCTGTTTAATGGATCGCTTATATATTATTCATAGAATAATAAAAAAACTATATAATACTCATTCACATACAATACCTCGCTGAAAAAGTGAAGCCGTTTTATTTGCCAGCTCGTGTCAATATATTATGTATGACTCTGCTGGTAGACATTGTTCGTATAGTAGGTACCTACTACTCGTTATGACTGCGTAAATAATAAATTTTGCAAGCAGTTAAAAAAATCTCTATTTGGAGAACGTATCACGCAGACGGCCAAATGATTACGGAATGCTCGTAGCAAAATATTGACCAAATTAGTCAACATAAAGCAGTCGCGTTTACTGCAGGCTAAAGAGTATTCTATACTATAATATGATTACAAATATTTTCAATTGTACTTGTAGAAGCATATTTTCTTTGAATCCTTTCCTTACCATTGTCCCCTCACCGATGTATTTGACAATTGTCACTTGTTGCAATAATTTTGGGTGACAATAAGTGTCAAGTTAAAAATGTTCAGTACAAGTTTGAAGACCACTGCGTGTGAATGTGTGCACAGAAAGAAATCAATCAGTGAACCATGAATAAAGAAGCATCGGTGAGATCGTTTAAAATATAGTCCACTACCTACCATCTTTAATACCCATCACCTGATGTTTTCTACAGGAATCATATTTATTTTGAAAGAAACTCTTTCATTTATTAATCCGTACTTTATTTAATATACGTGGCCCATCAATCAATTACCTACTAGTAGACCAACACTTGTATCGGAACAGTATTAAAAATTGTTTATTAATTTATTTAAGGGACAAATACAGTCTTATAAAAAAAAAATATACAGGTTGTAGTCTTTAAATAAATAGTGGAATTAATTTTAAACAAGTGTTTTTATTTTTATTAATTAAAAATATAAATTAAAAAAAAAATATATGATATGAAAAAAAGGAAATATCATTTACTTTTGTCCACAATTAAATATTTCATATGATATATCGAGAAATATATTCATAGCAGTAGGTAGTCGCAATACAATGATACGGGTATGTAATTTAAATCACCCAATTATATCACGGTTCATGATTTCGTATAGCCACTTCGAAACTAGCATAATATTATTCATGGAAAGCTATACGTTGAAGACACCGCCGCGGGAAACACACGTGTCATACATTTAGTGGTGCGTTCTCTAATAAACCACCGATGACATGGGATACCGCCTATCAGAGTGTAGAGGGTTGTTACTATAGAATGTATGAAGGGATCCTTTGTTCAATCAATCAATGTCAAATTGTCATCGCCGTGGTTCATTTTCCGGATACAAAATTTGGTCAGGGTCTGTATTTAATACATACCAAATTTGGGTCAGCTTGACCAACCGCACAGTTCATCACTATATTGGTTTTATAAAAGAAATACCATGTGAGCTACATAGTTTAGAGCGAAAAAGTTTGAAGATACGCAGGAGTTAGGTCTAAGGGGCCTTCCCTAATTAAAAGTTATGTAATACGAAATTTATATAGGTACCTTACTATGTATGTAGGTGTGACGCTAATTCTATAATGAGCATCAACATTTCAATGTTGCTTTTCTGAATTTTTATCTTTCTCTTGTTATCCTGGCATTCAAAACTGGAATGATGTGCAAATATAACCGTATACATAAACAACTTTCATTATAAATTATAGGATTGTTAACTAGTCTCTTTCTATGGCTCTGAAATAAAAATCGCGTCAGAGATCGGATTTATGACTGGGGGACATTGGGACCTGGTTGATCTGTTTTGTGTGAGCCCATATATTATGTTTGTTGAGGTAATGATTGTGAGTGCAGAAATTTGAAATTGTGTACCTACTTAGTGTGGAACGGGACCAATCACCTGATTCATAATTGCATATAAATGTCAATAAAAATTGTAAACTGCTAGCCCTATAACAGGATTTCCTAGTTGGGCAGCAGTAATCTACTTATTGTTGTCATTATAAATATGGTGTGATAAAAGGTAAATAAATAAAATAAAATAACTTTGCGGTACATTTTAACTTATATTGTTAGATATCTCGGGACTTCATTCTTTTAAAATCATACAAAATTAACGTAGGCTACTTTTCCCCCTCTCTAGACTTACTCGCGATTTTAATAGCACATCGTTAGTCAGACCTCTAGTAGATCTTTTCCGAATTTCGTAATTTCAAAAAATTTATTTCCTTGCCTTGATTTGCGAAACTTGTGCAATAGGGCTGGGCCGTTTATGTATTGAGAATTTTATTTTTTATCTTATCTAAGCGAAAGGGGTCTCAACATTTGCGCATAAATATTTAGATTGCAACTGAATTTTTAATTTTCATATTCAATAGTACTTTTGGCCCTCTACTGATACTTGAAACTGGGACTTGTACGATGTTTTTAGAAAATATATACCTATTATTTTGGATTTTTGAAATTTATTGATTTTTCCAAACTAAATAATATTCTTTATATTGCGGGTAGAGAATTTTATTATTAACAACATACATATGATCAAATTAACTATTACAGCGCGGCTGACAGGTCTTCCGAAATTCACCAACATTTACTCCCTTTCCAATCAACGATTGGCGCGCGACACACTATAACAACACGTAGGTACTAATGCACTTAAAATGACATATTTACTATAGCTACTGCATTCTTCGTTTTGCAACGAATATAAATAATTATTTTATATGATTTAACTTGAGGCATAAATTAAAAAAAATACTATGTTGAAAACATTGACAAAAGTAGTATTGATTTTTTTTTTATTTTTTAGATTAACAGTATCCTAATAAGCAACTTTTAAGAAACCTTTCACGTGTGAATTCGAAAAAAAATGTGTAGATGCAGTGTATATACTTCTTCTTCTTCTTCCTCAGCCATCTCTCCACTGCTGGATGTAGGCCTCTTCTAAAAACTTTCACTCGTCTTTTTTTTGGGCTTTTGAACCCATCTGTTTCCAGCGACAGGGACAATATCATCGGCCCACCTATTCTGGGGCCGGCCTATTCCCCTTTTCATATCCCATGGTCTCCAATTTAGTATTCTGGGTGCCCATTTGTCCGTACCCTGTCTGGCAACATGACCTGCCCATTGCCATTTAAGTTTTGCAACTCGATCCATGACATCAACAACTTTTGTCTGGCGTCTGATTTCTTCATTTCTAATTCAATCTCTTAGACTTACGCCTATCATTTGCCTTTCCATGGATCTCTGATTGCATTTTAGCTTATGTATGGTCCTCGCAGTTAGCGTGATAGTTTCTAGACCATACGTAAGCACAGGCAGGACACATGTTTCAAACATTTTTTTTTCAGACATGTGTTTTTTAGGACATGTTTAAGTTTCCCAAAGGCTGCCCAACCTAGTCCGATCCTTCTGGGTATTTCTGCTGTCTGGTTATCTATTCCTAATTTTATCTTGTGTCCAAGGTACCTATACATATTCTTCAACAGCCTCAATTATTTTATTATCAATTGTGATAGTGCTGTTAGATGGACTCATGATTTTCGTTTTATTTATATTGATTTTCAGGCCGACCATTAGGGAAGCATCGTGGAGTTCTTTTATCATAATATGAAGTTCTTCCAGATCGTCACTTATAAGCACTATGTCATCTGCAAAAATGTATATACTGTATCTGTAAAAATGTATCTGCTGTATATACTGCGTGCTGATATTTCCTTTCCTATTCATATTGTATTTTGTGAGCAAGCGAATAGACATTTTTTTTTCGATTTTTATGTATCTACTATGGATGCCTTTCATACTTATTTTATTTATTTATTTATTGTAAATATACAAACATTTTTTCATATTTCGGTTAAGTAAGTAACGCCCCACTAGGCAAGGCCTGTTCTGGGGCTGTTACTTTTACACAATAGGGTATAGAAATTATTTACACATAGAGGATACATAATATATAAGGTGCACAAATGTTACATTCAAGTAGTTTAAAACAAAAGATTACACAAGATTAAGAAGTAAAGTATTAGATTAAATAAAATAAATGAATTAGAAGAAATGAAATATAGGAAATAAAAGTAAAAGTAAACATGTTAAGGGTGGACAATCCCCTCAGCATAGAGCCTGCCCGAAGAAAACAGCCATTTATTTGTAAGCATTTTAAAGGAATTGTGATGAAGTTTTTTCTTTATGTTATTGTCTAGTTTATTAAATATGCGTGGGGCAATAAATTTAAACTGGCTTTGTCCAAATGAGGTCTTCATAATTATTTATTTATTTTATTTTATTTTATTTTATAGAATACAACAGCATTACAATAAAGATTTATACAGATATACAGAGATAATTTTTATGTTGCCAATTATAGTATTCTAAATATATTGAGTACGTACACATTTATTAACAATTATGAAGACAGGATGGGAAAGGAGAGAGGTAGGAAGGGGAGTGGGGGGAAGCATCGACCACTAGAAACTCATATTATGATTTGCCTCACAGTATATTATTCATATTGGCACAGTATAGTTAATGTTAATGCTATAGTAACTTATTTTTATTTTTGGACTCATTTATTTTGTACTTACATAGTAATGTAATTATTTTTAATGATAATTGTGTAAAATATTTATAAGTTTTACCTTGTTGATTTTACCAATTAAACAAAAAATAAACAAAGTATCCGACTAGATTTGATACACAGATCTTTGAATACTATTGTATTCTCAAAAGTCTACCAGTTTTGGATATTTTAAAGGCTATGTTTAGTTTAAAAATGTATTATGACATGTGTAATATGTTTATTGGGCATCTTCAGTTTAATTTTTTTAATAGCTTTTACAGTATGTTTCAGGAACCATAAAATTGTATCATATTTTAATCCAAACATTCCTTCAGTGTACCTGGGTACTAAGCTTAATTTATTATCTCTGTAGAGTGATAGCAACACCATCGCATTCCTCTCTGTATTAGGTACCCAGTAGTAGTTGACCGGAACATGTCATTCTATGCAATTTCCTGGCTTGTTTATTGCCACTAAGCCATGGTGATTCATTGCTTATGCTAGACACTTCCGCATTACCTTTTGTGCCATTTTACACAATTATTAATTAATTCATTTTGTTTAATTACTTGTTTAATTTTTTTAAGTGCCTACCTACTTTAATTATTGAGTCATGAGTCATAAACAGTCATGTTATCAAAATATTTTAACAGATCTATTGTAACACGCTTCATTGGTCTAATCAACAAGATATGTATGTACCATATTATATACCTATATTTACATAAAATAAAATGTTTTCTGATTAAATAAGTTAGTTGTGGCCATCGTTATACTCCTCACTTCCAGGACACTCCACAAAGTATTCAAATATAGCACGGAAAATTTTCAGCATTTTAATGATCAAATGAGTTTGTTAAACTATTTTTGATTTTAATATTTTATTATGAAAAGTTAATCATTTTTCAATGCCATTTGATGAAAGTGATGTACCTTTTCAGTAATTTGAAAATAAAAGAAATAAAAAAACAAGTTTTCTGAGCTTGGGGTCACTTTGAGTTTGGCCTCTCCGGGGTAGTATATAGTATGAAATATGTCTGATAGTAGTTTTTATGATAGTTAGATGAATAGAGCTTGGAGTTTTAAATGTTTCCAATGGAGTGGGGTAGATGACTGTTAAATTCCTCTTAATGAACTTGTGACAAGGACATATTATTCATTATATAAAAAAGGTTCAATAAGATTCAATACATTACGATCAAAATAGTATTATTAAACGCTGCTGTAACAACTACAATAATCGTAATCCTCAACCTGATCTACTTAATCTGTCTCTACAAGGACTAAAGCATATACTTAATGCGACTACAAGTGTCGGTTAGTGAAATTATCCTACATATTTCATCCCTCCAGTTCATTTCCCAGTTTCCTTACCATATCCTTAACCTGGTCAATGTACTCTTCATGGAATAATATGAAAAATGTTTATATAATTGAGTGAAACATTATAATTGGCTAAGTATTCAGTTAACTATGTAGTATTATGATGTATTTTGTAAAAAAATCTGTAATCATATTGAATCATAAATTCGCTATATACTTCGCTTCACGTCCTTCCATCCTTGTCCTTCCATCGGTCGATGGAAGGACAGCGCTTCCGAAACATGAAGCGAAGTGACTCAAATAACAAGTGGTATATAGCGAATTTATGATTCAATATGGTTAATATTAACTACCACAAAATATCCGCCGAATCATTAAATGATATTAAAATCTGTAATGTTTACGAATAAAATAAATACATATTCAACGCAATTGACGGATTGATAAGGAGATCGAAAGAAGAGTTATATAAGGAAACATGAGTGAATGGAGCACTTTAACCAGATATGAATGACCGTAACATATCAAAGGATGCTAAAGTTGCCATTTATAATGCTACCTTAGTGCCAACCTTGACGTATGCAAGTGAAACTAGGACATGGCAGAAGTCGCACGAAAGTAGAATAAATGCAGTTGAAATGAGATCGCTAAGAAGAATCTGTAATATAACGATGTATGACAGGGTCAGAAAAGAGGACATAAGGAAAGAATGTAGGATAAAGAAATATGTTATTAATAGAATGAAAGTGAACACATTGAGATGGTTTTGCCGCATGGGGAGAATGAATGAGGAACGCTTGACGAAGAAAATATACATTGCGGACAGGAATGGAATGAGAGGTCGGGGCCTCCCGAGGAAGTGATGGCACGTCCATGTGAACGGTATTTTGAAAGACGGAAATGTTAGAAGCGTGAACAGCAGACGAACATGTACAAGATGATGTATGAATGTTGACGAGGCGACGAATGTATGTCAAGATAGAAATAAGTGGTGTTCGGTTCTCTCTGCCTACCCTGTGAGGGACATGGCGTGATAGTCTTTATGTAAATAAATAAAAAAAAGATTATAATGCAATGTCTCATTTTTAAATTTTATATTTGCATCAATAATCGATGAATAGAAGTAAAAAATATATGATGGAACAGAGAATAATGTTTGTTTGGATACATATTATTTGTCGTTCGATAAAACGGCAAATGATAATAAAAAAAATGTTGACATGTAAAAGCATCGAGCCAGAACAACAAAAAAACCCTTATTCACGGAGCTATGTAGCTACCGAGCAGGCTTTACGAGTATGGCGTACCTACATACTATCCCACCCGTACGTTTATTCATAGGATAAGCTGATGGAATCAAAATATTTTCCGGCATTATACAAACTAAATTTATTTGCTTATCGGGGGGTAGATCCAACAATCTCACCGTTGGAGAAACGGCCTAGCGCAATTTCATTTCTTATCAAACACAACAGTAACAACAAGAGGAAAAAAATGTACAATTGTATTGTGACCAACGCTTCATTCCTCTGTGGACTGTGGTGTGGATTATATCAGTTAATTATTATAATTAAGAATCAATCTGAAAACAATTGATGTAATAAGCAATAGAGGAACATTTTGAAGGGCGGGCAAAGAAATTATAGGCGGGTAAAAATATATACCTATATATTTTTTTCAATGACGCATATTATTGTTAAACATAGCAAAAAAAATTCTAATTGCAAAGATTACACACAAAGTTTAAATTTTTATAATATTTTTCCGACCGCCGTGGCACAGTTGGTAAGCCGTTTGGGATTCCCAGCAGAGGAGTAATTTATTTAAATTAATTTCTCTCGCAAATATTGCTTTTCTGGGCTGGAAACGCTGGTTAGTTGGAAGAAATTGCCATTTGGCAATAAACTCGCCACTTGCGCAGGATGCAACGAAGTGTTTATTACTGTTATTATAAACAAATATATTTTTTGTTTTTCTAACATTTTTTTTGTATATGTTCGGTTTACTCTTCATTTATAACCCGTGAAAATAACAGCTGTGTAAAAATACCCAAATTTGTAAAAATAGCAATTTCAGAACAGGCTTTTGTCAAGTGGGGCGTTAAAAGCCAGCTTATATATTATGTAATATTTATTTTGTGTAATAAGTGAAACAATTTAAATATTTTTTGAGTTATAATATTTTTCCTTTGACCATAATTGTTGCGCGCGAACTTCAGCCACATTTTGATGCAATTAAAATAAAAAAATTGCGATGTTTATAAAATACTAGTACATGTTGTTTTATTAATTCGATCTTAATCATCCGGTAAGGTTTCTGAATTTTACCAATTTTTGTCAATATTACATTTCCAAATAATACTGTATTTTACAATACTAATTTTTACGCCATTGAGTACGTAATAGTCTATATTCTATTCTATATTGTTTTACGGCTATCCACTCGTTACGTAATAGTCAACTTGCAAACGTTTCCTTGCCTAAATTGCTGTTCACTCTCGTTATAAGATTTGACTATTTGCTCTCAGTTTTTTGTTTTACAGAAGTTGGCTAAGCCTGAAACAAAAAACAAAATAACAAAACAAAACAAAAACAAGAACAACAAAAGTATAGGTTATTTAGTTTAGTTAAATTACTTTGATTTCATAAAACTGTTCAAAATTGCGTTGTTTGACGTCATTAGATTTCAACGAAACAACCGAAAGTTTTGAACAATTTTATGAAAAAAAAAGTATTTTAACTACCTTTACTTATACTTTAATATTTGTTCGAGAAACACAGTCTGAGTCGGATAATAGTAAAGATGCAAATTGTAAACGGTGCCACTATTTTTACGACCATAATTGGCGGGAAAAGCGTTTTCCCGCCAAAAAGTGTCTATTTACACGACAAATTTTCTGACGTCGTCTATGTTTTTAGGTCATTTATAACAAAAATCAAAATATATAAATCAAATTCAAAAATATTTACCTTTGTCTTTTTTTCAATGGTCATAAATGCATCATGGAAACCAACTTGAAGAAAAAATAAATAATATTGGCATCTTATTACATTTACTTAATTTTATAAATCATTTTTTTCATCGAGATCTACAATTATAACAAAGTATAAAGAAAGGTAAATATTTTTATAACTTGATTTATCTGCGTTTTCTGTGGTTATTTTTGGTTTTCGTCTATGGTTGGGTCGTGTAAATAGTCATAGCCAATTGTAAATCACTCTCTCTGCGCCGCTGTCCTCGATGCTATACCTGATTTACACAATTTTAGTATTTAGTCAAGTTGGTTAGTACAGTAGTATTAACAGCAGCGAGTCAAGTTGGCTTGCAAGTTGAAGGAAATAATAAATAATTGCTTTTTGGCCAATAACGCTCCTGACGCACCCGCTCTTCCTCCCAAATCTCCTCCCATGCGGCACTCGATTCCCTACTTGCCACGTGTAAAGTGTAAACAGCCACTTTGTACAGTGAATAAATAAAGCAGACAAACAGCTAATACAGATGATCAAAGTCCTTTTTTTATAGTTCGTGATATATGTCCCCACTAGGGCATCGCCTCATAAGAAGAAGAAGAAGAGATATATGTAGAGCATCAATTAAAATTTATCTGAAAATAATAAATAAAAATACTTTTATCAATAATTATTTAATGTACAATTTTATTCAAGAAACCTATACATAATGTAGGTACTATCTATATCACACAACTGTTCAAATGAACACCTCGGCACAGGACTTCCTAGTGAGGTGTTCATCGTACCCTAGCAATTACAATACTTATCAATAAATAACACACATACACAGACATATATGTATGTACACACGCACTCAACTTCTAGCTCTAGTATGTAATTGTATTTTTAACATCCTCACTGTGCCGACCGCCGTGGCACAGTTGTTAAGCCGTTCGGTTTCTGTGCGGGCGTCCTGGGTTCGATTCCCAGCAGAGGAGAAATTTATTTAAATTTATTTCTCACGCAAATATTGCTTCTCTGGGCTGGAAACACTGGTTAGTTGGAAGAAATTGCCATTCGGCAATAAAATCGCCACTTGCGCAGGGTGCAAGGAAGTGTTCATTATTTTATTATTATTGTATTGTTAAAAATAAATAAAATATATTAGAAAAACTCGATTTTATTAATGAAGTCATGATAATTTTGTGTTGTTTTAATAACTACAGGTAGTTTATAAAACTATTTTATACCCAGGTATTAGTAGCTAGTGATGTTGGGCGTGCGTCTTGTTACATTTCGGTAATATCATAATATTTTTCTTAATATCATAATATTTCATATTGAATAAATCATAATACTTCTCTATCTAAATACTTTGGTAAAGTAAAAAAAAACTTACCCCCTGCTGCCGTTTTGGTTTATTTCTTTAGTGAGTGAGTATGGGGGATGGTGGGTGCAAGAAGTGAGAAGAGAAATGAAACAACAGAAAACTGGGGGGTGATTCAATAAAACCTCCCCCAGGGGAAGACAAGCAATTACACACAGACATGACCGTCATACCATATTCTTCTCATATTGAGACATACAAACATGTTCATACACACATACAACATACATACATCTTCACTACACGATCATTTGTTTGGAAAATTGTTTTGTTTGAAACAAAGTCATCATTATTTTGTTGATGTTAAAGGAATATAATATGTAGAATTTATAAAGAAAAAAATATTTCATACGAAATGGTTGTATCGTTTATTTACGATACTACCTGCTATTTTAAGGGGACATATAGACCTAAACACCCCAATTTTAAATCAATATTCTCAAATATATGTATGTAACAGTTTGTTTCTAAAAAAATATCATAAGTAATTTCAACATTTTTCTAGTGAATTTTAGTCGCACTATTTTAAAATTCAACAGAAATTCACCTTAAATAATTATTTAAAATATCCTTTTTTTTGCAATATTTATTTTTAAACTACTCCATAACTATGTGTCGTAGAGAAATAATTATTTTATATGCTTAAAGAGTGCATAAATTCGAAGTGTATGACCGATTTTTTTTTTCAATTCAAGTCAGGTTTGTTCTTAAAATGCAAAAAACTAACAATATGTTTCCGATATATTGAATCACATATAATTATAAACCATTTTTAACGCAAGCGACAGTTACCCTTACTAACGCTTAACTTCACAATGCATTAGGTGGTTTTAATATATCATGTTATCAGTCACTAGGTTTAGCATTATATGTCCTCTTAAATAAATTGTTATAATTTTCTGTTGGAGTTTTCATAAACAATTCTTAACAAGAGATTTTCGAACAGATTTAATTTCGTTCTGGTTAGTTTTAAATAAAATCGAGTAGGTTGAAATTTTCGTTCTTCAGAAAACCTAAGCGGTTGTTCCCAGGTTCCATTTTCAGTGGTTTTTCCGTTCAAGATGTTGAAATTCATAAAAAAGAAATTAGTACGTACACATTGTGTGTGTATTTTCTCACTGTGTTCTTTTTTGGTACATAACTGTTTTCAAAAAGTGTCTTTCTTTTCTTCGGAAAGAGTCAATAATATTATGTTTCAAACGACCCCTCTAACTTGAAATCATCCATTTCTTTTATTTTTTCATCGATTTTTGAAGTGCCACAGTAATATGATTTCAAACTGTTTGAATTTTGGTTCAAACTGCTTAATTCACATGTTTTTTTCTTTTATTTGGTAGGTATGTGCGATTTTATTTTTTTTTAAGATACATAAACAAACGTAAATTTTGAACATCGAATATTATTTTAATCGAAAACATTTAAAATCGAATAGGTATGCGACTTTTAAAAAATATTCAATTTACATACACATTCTTGCAATTAGGTAAACAAGCCAAAAATGAAATTATATTTCTGGCGCAGCTCAGAGGTGATATCTGTGCGAAATCATTATTACCTCGTGTACGTATAAGAACTGTGGCTTTCATTGTTTACGAATCGATTCCTCAAAAGAGTGCTTAGCCAAAAAGTTTATTCGTCAGTTCATAGATGGCAATGGGAAAACAGAATAATATGTAGGTATGAATAAAATATATGAACTTTCAAAAATTGGATTGATATGGAACTCAATAAATAGGCATAATTGGTGTACGTTGCGTAAGTGCATCAAGTTTACCGTTGTATTTTCTTATGAATTTTTCAACTGTGTAATAAATTACTATACAATCAATAATTTTAATTGAAGAATGCACTTTTGGCTCAACTTTTAAACAATAAAAATGTAACATAAAATAAATAAATTATAGCTGTAGCTTTCTGAAAAAAAATAAATAAATAAATTAACCAGCCGATCGCAGGTGAAGTGATTTACCGGTTCTCCCCAAAATATTCCAACTTCGTCTCTACTGAGATATTGTCAGTAAAAATCGTTTTGTGTAGGTATTAATTTTTAATACAAATTTTTAATAAGGAATGTCGATAATATTTGTCCCTCAAGTCTTGAAATAACAAGATTTCATAACATAAATTATGATTCCGTGGTTTTACATATATTTGGTATCTAGTTCGGTTGATAAATACACAGGTAGGTGTAGGTCTTGTTGAAAAATCTAGTTCAAACTTAAAACATTACTTAAGGCAACTTTTTAACATCGACGTTTTTTAAAGTGTGTAACATTCAAAAAGTTTTTTTTTGACGCAGCACGGATCGTAGCGTTAACTGTCACATTTCGCAAAATTTCCCGACACGGCGGAAAAATATGATTATTTGCGTGTTCCGCCGCCGGGACAGACATTTTTTGCTGATTTTATCCCAAAAACACCGACCGTCCCTACAACAAAGGGGGAGAATTCGTTTATTATTTTATTAAGGATAAATCCTTTGCTTTGGCTCATAAAATGCCATAAATCTCCCCCTACGTTATAACAACCCATCCCTCACCGGTTGTCTGAAATGAATTAAGACCTCTGCACAACAATAGATAAACAATGCGTATTGTTAAACGCAACATGAATTTTCTTATATATAATATATTGTATTATGTTACCGGGACTCAGTTAAATATAGAAACTATGTACAATTCCCTACTGAATTGTTTGTTTGCTCAACATTCGAGAACCTTTTAATTACCACAGTGAGTGAAAATGGACTAGAGCTTGTTATAATGCACGTCATGGCAGACTGACCAAAATAATGTACATATGTACATATTCAAGTAAAATGCAAATCACATGAGAATTGTTGACAAAGTTATTTATATTTGTATTTTCCTAACTATTGAAAAGCTACATTTTATCACAAATATCGAATCATTAACTCTGTGGTATACTTTAACATAATTTTAACTATATTTTCAATAAATTTACAAAATGTGGCACAGTGCAATACAGAAGTCGCACGAAAGTAGAATAAATGCAGTTGAAATACAGTTGATTCAGATGGGTCGATGGTAGAGCGGTTAGCGCGCTGGGCTAGTAACCCAGTGGTCGCGAGTTCAAATCCTGCCTCGACCGATTTCAAAAAGGACATATTCTTTTTATTTAAAAAAAGAAAAAGATCGCGAAGAAGTATTTATAATAGCCCTGTCATATTAACGATGTATGACAGGGTAAGAAATGAGGACATAAGGAAAGAATGTAAAATAATGAAAGTGAACACATTAAGATGGTTTGGCCACATGGAGAGAATGAATGGGAAACGCCTGACGAAGAAAATATAAAGATCAGGCAGGAATGGAAGGAGAGGTCGGGGACGCCCAAGAAAGGGATAGCACGACCATGTGAGTGATGCCCCGAAAGACGGAAATGTTAGAAACGTGAACAAAATACATGTATGAGACGATGCATGAATGTAGACGAGGCGAGGGATGGGTGCCAGGATAGAAAAATGTGACGTTTGGTCCTCTCTGCCTACCCGCTAGGGACATGGAGTGATATAAGTATGTATGTGCTTTAAATAAAACTATGGGATCAGGGGGACAAGTCTCGTTAACCGACGGAATCAAACTATCATGGATATAATTATCTCATGAAGTTCTATAATAATAATAATAATAATAAAATTGGCTTATTTATATAGCGCCGTTTTTGTGAAACCATCTCAAGGGCGCTAATTTCTTAAGATGTTATAGAACTCCATAAGATAATTATATCCATTATATGGGTAAACATGGATGGTTTTGTTTCAGCTTGTTGACCAGCAGGGCTATTTATGAAGTTGATTACAGTAAAATTAAGATTAGTTTCAGACTTTAACAATCTTTGAGGTTAAATTAATTAAATGATACTTTAAATTTACACAACAATTCATGATAATTCCATACTAAACGTAGATATCAACAAATATTCATGATTAAATGTAGAGAAAGATTAATATTGGATTATGATCGAAGACCTACTGATTTATACATTTTTAAGATTAAGGCAAGATCGTATTAAGAAAGTGTCATGAGTAGCCCCCCCAGAATTGCCACTTGTTTCATGAAAAATGAATTGCTTTCTGACGATCTTATCTCTATTGATTCTGTCTTGGTGTGTTTTATTTTGAATTTAGATAAATAAGTTGGTGCTAATCATTTACATTTTGAATTTAGAAAAATAGTCTAGTGATGCAGTTATCATTTTTTATTTTATATAAAAAATGATAACTGCATCTGGAAAATAACGTATATTCAATTATGAAATTCCTTTCTAATATGTGACCCTGTATTACAATTATTGAATGGTAGTTACAATTATTGAAAAATTTATTTATTTATCGTATGATACTAGTGAATCAAATGTTTAAAATCAAAATGAACAAAACACAGCAATGACAGCAATCAAACACAAAACAGCACGATATGTCAATCACACATTCACGTCGAGGGCTTTGAGCCAATCCACAAATGCTGGTGTCAATTCGCAAATGTCCGACTTTGGGCCTTCATATGCATGGACGCTGCATTCTTCCAATATGTGTTGCATTGTTTGAAAGAGGTGGCCGCAATCGCATTGTGCGGATGGAACAATGTCCCACTTTGCCATAAGGTAGTTGCAGCGTCCATGTCCAATGTGGATCCTATTCAGGGAGGTCCACAGCCTTCTTGGCAGCTCGAAACGTGGAGGTATCTTCGTTGGAGTTTCCATGTACCTATTAACATCCAGGTTGGAGCTTACCCAGTCACTGTGCCAAGTCTCATTCAGGCTGAAGTCCTCACTAACAAGGTTACATTCCAGTTTCGCTGCTGGATTCCTTGAAGCAAGTCTTTGCTGTCCCTCAGACGGAACATCACTGTGGATTGGCAGAGCGCCATTGTCACAAATTCTCTTCCATAGATTAAATAGGGAGAATTTTCTTCTTGCGTCAGGGGGAGGTATATGTGCGAGCACAGGAAGCCACTTTATTGGGGTAGACCGGATGGTGCCGCTAATAATTATTGAAAAATATTCATCGCCATAAGAACGTTAGAAGGCTCAAAATGAATGATGATGTTTATGAAGCAACAGATATGTAGGTCAGTGTCAGAGTGGATTGGGCGCTGGCTAAGTAATCCAGTGATGATGAGTTCAAACCCCATCCTGCGTTACTATTAATGCTTAATTTAGGTAATATTATGAATGTATTTGTTAAAAAGGACATACCTATTCAGTATTAAAAATTGTAACAAGTTGTTACGATTAATTTAGGGATTATATAAAGATGCATACTTGTTACCAAGGACATACTCGTCATTGGTACGAATAAAGGTAAGTACGTTTGAAATATTAATATACATAACTTTTATATCAAACTAAGTTTTCAAAACAGTCAGCATCAAAAATTGGCATAAAATTGGATATTGTATCAAATTGTGACTCACCACTGTATATCACATAAAATACTTATAAATGGATGAAAAGGTTAGAAGGATATATGCCTAGGTATTATAAGGTAGTTATCTTTACAGAATGTGCGTGATACAGTCTGGATAATGAAGGAATCTAGATGGATATGGGTAATCATGAAAGAGAAAAAACAAATATTATTGAAACGAAAAATTGAAACGTACAAAATGAAACGCGATAATTCTACCGTAATTTCTATGTGGGATATTATATATATGACTTAATACATACTGCTCGAATTTTTCTTACCTTGTTTCATGGTGAAAATATGATGATTTAATACACTAATTACACTGAGAAAACGTTCTGATTTAACAACTGGAATTCTTTATACTTACTGCTATAATGTGTATATTTTTTACAAAATTAAATTGTATAGTTAGGGTGTTTCGGAGTAAATTACAGATATTTGTTAAAAAATATATTTTTTTCCTAATAAGAAAAGTTTAAGAACCCCTGAAACTTTTTTATAATCAGTTTGAGATACATTAAGACCAGTAAATAAAGCAGCTGCAATATCAGGATGTCTAAAGGAAAGTATATGGAGGAATAAAAACATGAATATCGAAAGCAAAGTCCGAATATATAAAACATGTGTTAGACCCATTGCCACCTACGGAGTAGAGACCAGAGCAGACACAACGAGAACAAAATCTCTTCTGTGAACATTGCGATGTATAACCGGAAACACTCTAAGAGACCGAATTCGAAATACCGAAATAAGAAAAAAGTGTAGTACGGAAGACATCGTCAGATGGGGAAGACAGCGGAGGCGATATTGGAGCTCACATCTAAACAGAATGGCTGAAAATAGACTCCCACGTATCGCTCTCCAGGAGAACCCAGCTGGAAGAAGACCACCAGGAAGACCTCCAAAGAGATGGCGAGACAGTTGGCAGTCCACATCGCAGGAGACAGAATAGCGGTACAAACAGATCTTCGGATCTATGAAAAGGAAGAAGAAGAAGAAGTTTTAGATATTGCATTCGTGTGTATTTATATAAATTTTAAGCTGCTATCTTTTATGGTTCTTGATATAGGTGGATATAATATGAAACAAAAAAAAACAATGTTGATATTCTCTGACTGGAACAAGATTTCAAAAAGAGTGTGAAAGTTTTGTAGGCGTATTATTTTTTTTACTTTCAGATATTTTGTGCTTGTGATATTTTTGGACTCACACACTCACATAACTCGTGAATGGTTGAAGATTGAAACTTTTTGTACTGGTAATATGCAAATATAGAAAATTTAATCAGTTATATAATGTTCGTTTTTTTCTAGATCCTTTGAGTTTCGAGTCATAAGCGAAAAACCAAAAAGGTCCAATTTTGGGGCCTCCCCCCCCCTCCCCTCTTCATCTCACCTCTTAGTGTCGGGAATTTTTGGAATGGTTACCTCCTAATAAGAACTCCCAATCTATTATTCGAAAACCTTTCCCCTTCCATGCAATCTTTAATTATTCGTTGACTTATCTTACTAGGTATATTTGATCTATGAAGAATTTTAAAATTCTAACCATAACATCATCACGTTTATCATAAAAAATTATCCGTAATAAAAAATGTTTAATAATCTCTGGAAATTATTTTAAAAAAATGACATTTTGTATTTTGATACAATTATACCAATTTTCAGCGTTCTAGATTACTGTAGATTATGAGATATTTGAAAAAATAAAGTAAAAATTCGAAAGTCGATAACCCCTGACTGAAACCATAAAAAAGTGTCCTGTGAAGAGTTGAAAGAAACTATGAACTAGGTTTTGAATCCTCCCTAACTGGATTAATTAGCCAGTGCGCTAACCATTCTGCCTCCGAACCATATATCTCATATATTATAAAAGTGTATTTGACGTTATTTTTTATAACTTCATCTTACATCTGTTCAATTTGCTTTGTATTCAAGCGGCATTCGATTGTTGAAAATGTAGCGGTGAAATAATTATTTTCACGTTTCAATTTTTCCCAATCGTTCACAGTGGGTAGTTATTATTGGAAATAAAAGTAAAGAGTCATATCCGTTCACAGCCACGGATATGAGGTCAATAGCGGAAGCGACACTATTCCTTTTTCCACAAACCACACACCACCACCCCTGTGAACCGGAAACGGGGAAGGTTGTGAAGGAGAAGTGAGGAGGTGATAGTCCCATACCAATAAATACGACTCTATAGTACTAAATTTTATTTTCTTTCATTGAATAAAATATAGATATCGCCGCCTTTCGAATAAAAGGTAATTTACTGTAGATGATTGGACTCATTTTGTCTCTCCGTTGCAAAGGTAAGATATGATATAAAAAAACGAATTTTCTTTGAAAAGCTGTATACAAATATCTAATGACACCTTATTAAAAATAAATTAATGCGCTACAAAAAGGAACGATATGTTTTGAATGATTTTTATTCAATGCAAATCACAAAGTACACAATAAACTCCCGTAAGAGTTCATGTTTTACATCTTCGCCAAGTATCATGCTTCAACATGATATAAACAGTATTAGTGAATTTTGTAAACAAAACCTTATGTACCTTAATATAGATAAATGTAATAAAATAACGTTCACGCGCAAAACTAACCCGTTGATGTTTGACTACTACTTACATAAATGATCTGATGCTTAAGCGTGTGGAGAGAGTGAGAGACCTTGGCGTGTTGCTTGACTCTAAATTGTTATTTAAAGATCATAATATGGAATATGCACTAGAAAAAGCCAATAGACAAATGGGTTTCATTCTTCGCATTTCGAAACCTTTCTCTGTACCATTTACCTTCCAATTGTTATACATGGCATATGTCAGATCACACCTTGAGTTCGCTTCCATCATATGGAATCCCCAATATCGAACATATATTGATCGTATTGAGAAAGTTCAAGATAAATTTTTCAATTATGTAACATATCGTTTTGGGGAAAACCAATGCAAACTTTTCAGTTTAAATAAGCGTAGAAAGGTGTTCTTAACTATATTCTTAACTATTTCTTTTAAACATCTAAGGGACATATTTTCACAACAGGTCGAACAAATATTCCCTCTTTTGTCTTAACTTTTACCACCCGTACAATATTATCCTTTCCTGGCATGGTAGCCACAATTCTTCCCAATTTCCATTGTAAAGGATGTTACCTTTCTTCTTTCACTAACACTAAATCTCCCACCTGTATATTAGGCACTGAAGTGAACCACTTTTTACGCTGTTGAAGTGAAGTGAGGTATTCCACACTCCAACGTTTCCAAAAATCCTGATACATTCTTGTGATCATCTGCCATCTATCTAACCTATTCAATTTAATATCTGTGACGTCATACTCTGGAATACCAACCAATACCTCACTTATAATAAAGTTAGCTGGCGTTAAGGCATCTACGCTGTCAATATCATTACACATTGGAACAAGTGGTCTGGAATTCACTACCGCCTCGATATTAATTAATACTGTATTAAATTCCTCATAAGTCATCACTTGGTTGCCAACAACTCGCTTTAAGTGATACTTTATAGATCTTACGTTGATCTCATGTAGGCCACCAAAATGTGGACCTTTAGGAGGATTCAAATGCCAATCGATGCATTTTTCGAGACAGAAATTTCGAAAATCTGTATCCTGGATACAGTCATTATAAAATTTAAAAACTCCAGTCAAATATTTACGTGTGCCAACCAAATTTGTTCCGCAATCGCTATATACTGTAGTACATAAACCACGTCGAGATACAAATCTCTCTAAGCAAGCAATAAATGCACTAGTAGATAATTCATTGACAATTTCAATATGTATGGCCTTTGTAGTCATACATACGAAAACACAAAAGTATGCCTTATACATTTTCGAATTGCGACGTTTATTTTCCTTCAAAATAAACGGCCCGCCTAAGTCAATTGATACGTTTATGAATGGTCGATGACGAGTAACCCGAATAGCTGGCAAGTCAGCCATTATTGGCTGCACTGGTGAAGCACTAAATCGCTTACACACAAGACACTTTGACAAAACAGACTTAATTCTATTTCTCGCTGAAACAATCCAATATTTCCGTTGTATTAAATGTTGCAGTGATCTGGGACCCACATGCAAATATGATATATGAAAATAATTTATCAATAATTTTCCAAACTCACTATGCTTATGCAACAATATTGGAAATTTCATTTTATCGGGTAGTGCAGAATATCTAATTCTTCCGCCCACTCTGACAAGTCCCTGTTTATCTATAAAACAATTCAACTTCTGCAGTTGAGGATTATCGCATTGATTTTTGTATTTTAACATATTAATATCCTTCATAAAATGTAAACTCTGATCATATTTTATAATTGCTTGTAAACTAATTTCCATTTCCCTATTACACAAATCTCCTTTAGTGCGATTATTAACATTCAACAGACAATTATTTTTAAACCTTAAAATCCAAGCTACTACACGTGTTAACTTTGTATATTTATTAGTTATGTTATACAATCCTAATCTATCTTTATCTTCTAAAATTAAAGCATTAGATTGATTAACTAACCCTTTATATTCTGGCAATTGCGCAGGTACAATATAATCATCGCACCGTGGCCATCTGTCAACAGGTTCTAACAGCCACTCTGGACCGTTTATCCACAACGTATGACCAACTAATTCTTCTGGATATAATCCTCTAGATGCACAATCTGCTGGATTACATTGAGATCTCACATGAAACCATTTTCCATGAGGCACGTTTTCCCAAATACGTTCTATTTGATTTGCAACAAATAATTTTAATAGATATGATGGTGTTTTAAGCCACGACAAAACAATACTAGAATCTGTGTACATATATACATCCTTTATAATAATTGCATCTTGAAATACAGATAAAGTTTATTTAATTAATTTTGATAATAATAATGCACTACAGAGCTCCAAGCGTGGTATCGTTTGCATCTTAATTGGAGCAACCTTAGACTTGGCAGTCACCAGAGATATTTGTTTACTATCCTCAGTAACCAAATAACAAACAGCGCTATATCCGTCATTAGAGGCGTCAGAAAAGCCAACTAAATAACACTGACTATCAACGCTAGTTCCAAAAAACCTATTCAATTTAAATTCCTCTAATAAAGACATTTGATCAACTATTTTATTCCACTGGACTTTCGTGGATTCTGGAATAATATCATCCCATCGCAATTTCATTTTCCACAAATTTTGAATGAAACTTTTCAATAAAAATGTAAACGGAGTGATCCATCCTACAGGGTCATATATAGATGAAACGACCGATAGAATCATACGCTTTGTATATTTAATATCAATTTTCTTAACCTGATAACTAAAAACATCATTCACAAAATCCCATTTAATTCCTAATAATTTAATATGATTACTGTCTTCAGCAAAACAGATCACACTGCTATCAGATTTATTAAAATCTTGAATAAATTCAGGACAGTTAGTTGCCCATTTTGACAATTCAAAACAACCACTTCGTAAAATAGAAATCAACTGATCTCGTAAAATAATAGCATCTTCAATATTATGATCACCGCATATAATATCATCTACATATGTACTATTACGAAGAGCTTTAGCACCTAATGGGTATTTATCACTTTCATCCAAAGCTAACTGATTTATTGTTTGAATTGCATTATAGGGTGAGCTTCCTAAACCATATGTCACAGTGCATAACTCATATTCTTTGACAGGTTGTGACGGATATTCTCGCCACAATACATGCTGATATCTTCTATCTTCATGCCTGATAGATATTTGTCTATACATTTTAGTTATGTCAGCAGAAAACCCGATTTTATAGATTCTAAACTTTAACAATAATTCGATTATATCCTTTTGCAACTTTGGACCTACATGTAAATATTTGTTTAATGCACCAGTTGCGTTCGTATTAGAACTGCCATCAAAAACAACTCTCAATTTAGTAGATAAACTATCAGGTTTCAGAACACAGTGATGAGGAATATAATATACATTTGGATCGCCTTGTAAAGGAACTTCTTTCATGTGTCCTAACATCTCATATTCCTTCATGAACTTTGTATATTCAAGTTTAATTTCCAAATTATTACAAAATTTTCTTTCCATATTAGTTAATCTTTTAAGAGCAAAACCAAAAGTACCAACACATGGTACGTGAATATCTTTTTTTAATAAGAGCGGTACTACAAATCTACCATCGTCATTACGATAATGTAAATCATTGTATAACTGAACACATTCCTCATCCGAATGTGACATTTTCCTACTACTTGATACTGTGTTTACCTCTTCTATTTCCCAAAACCCTTTTAATTTTTCATCTAACACATCAGATGATACAAAACATGTTAACAACTCATTGTTATCATGTACAAAATCTTGACCTAAAATTACAAACCCAAATATGGTCTCAAATGCATATAAATCTTCTGATAATTTTTTACAATTTCCTGTAAACAATTTTCCATACATGTCAGCACCTCATAATATATCAATATTACTGCTTTTCCAAAATTCATTATCTGCCAATTCTAAATCTTGAGTCAAAACTCTACACTGATGAGATAAATCTCTCCTAGGCAAGTTTGATGGAAGCGCATCCACCACTACACTCTTTACAAATAGCGACTTGTTATATTTATTATTAAATAAACAAAATTGCATAGAACCCTTTACATTAATATTAGTAGAAGACAGCGTTGTCAATGATACAGAATGCTCTTTTGTATAGAATCCTATATTCTTACAAAACTTCCCAGACATCAAAGTAACCTGACTTCCAGAATCAACTAAACACTTGGCCTTATAAAATTGCCCATCTTTTCCCTGGACATATCCTATAATTGTTCCTAATATCACTTGACCAATAGATTCATTACCCCGAATCCCTTTATGGCAGATACCTACTACCGATGAATTATCAGTATGCAATAAAACATTATGTTTCCTATCACAAGTTTGACACTTTTTGTTAGACTTACAATCCTTTATCAGATGTTTTCCAAAACAACAAAAACATAATTTCAATTTAGAGACAATATCCTTTCTCTCTGATACAGTTTTATTAATAAATGTGTCACAATTGTGTATCGTATGACTACCCTTACACATATAGCATTCAAGTTGGCGAATATTACCTACAAACCCTTTGTCTGATTTATGATTATAATTATTACGCTTTACTTGTGAATTACTCTGACGTGAAAATTTTAATACTTGCAATTGACTTCGAATTATTTCAAATATTCTATTTATTGAAGGAATTTCCTGAATATCTAATCTACTTTCCACTATTCGACGTGTAGATTCATCTAATTTATTAATAAATATAAATCCCCATACCTGATCTAACATTTTTTCACATTTCATATTTGACAGAGCTAATATATTTTCATTAAATGTATGATATAATTCGCTTAATTGCCCTACATTTTCACCAACTAAAGATTTGCATTGAAACATTTTATTCATGTAATATTCAAATTGTAATCTTGTATTAGTATAATGTCCACACAATGTACTCCAAGCAATATTATAATTATCACTAATCAGTGGTAAATTAACAAATGTTGATGCAAATCCCTTTATGGACGTTCGCAAATAATGAAATTTTTCTATGTCTGTATATCCAATATTATCATGAATCAATGACACAAACATGTCATGAAACGAATTCCAATTTTCGACGTTGGAATCAAAAACAGGTAAATTTATTATAGGAGCTCTCTGAATTTTATTACATACATCAGTTGCATTTATTTTCACACCATTAGATAAACGATTTTTAATTCTCATTATTTCAAAATACATAATGTCACCTTTCTGAATTATTTCACTCAACTCTTTCAACTCTGTATCACATTTTGTATCAGTATATATTCCAATCAAGCTGTCACTTAATTCATTGACCAATTTATACCATTCATCAACTCTCTGACACCTAGCTAAAAATATTTCATCTCGTTCGATATTGCCTTTTTCACACAGATCTCTTAATTCATATGTATTCCTAATTCTAGAAATAGCATTTAACATCCTTGCTTTAATGTTATCAGCCATTTTAAAATTTTAAACTTATATTTATAAACTATAATTGCATGCAAACACAAATTCACTGTATCAATAATAATGTGGTATTTTATTCTACCCGACTGCATTCACAATAATGTTATTAACATTAATATGGTACCTTATTATACCTCACAATAATCACAAAATAATATTATGTGATAATTAATCACCATAATATTGTAACAAAATTGAGTACCTACAAATTACTATTTGAAACCACCGCAACATGCAGAATTCGCAACAAATAACACAAAAAAACACTTCAAATCCGGCTCGAAGGACCAAAATATTATGTAGAAAACATCAGGTGATGGGTATTAGATGGTAGGTAGTGGACTGTATTTTTAAACTATCTCACCGATGCTTCTTTGGTTCACTGATTATTTTTTTTTGTGCACACATCCACACGCAGTGGTCTTCAAACTTGTACTGGTTAATTTCACTTGACACTTATTGTCACCCAAAATTATTTTGACAAGTGACAATTCTCATACATCGGTGAGGGGACAATGGCATGGAAGGGATTTAAAGGAAATATGCTTCTACATGTTTTTTATTAGGTTATGTTTTATTTCAATCTTGTTTATTCTTCCTCCTGCTACAACTAATGTTCTTTTTCTTCATAAAGTATTTTATTGTTAACCATTTATGGAAACTTTGCTGGTTTATTTGATTATTATTTTGTACTATTACAATTTATTAATAAAACTGTATGTTTCCTTGATAAATGAATAAAATAAAATAATAATAAAAATGAAGTATTTTCACATGCCCAAGAAGTATTTATGTAAATAATAAGAGATATTTTTTCTAATCTGGTTCACTCTAGCCGTACATATTTGGTGTTATATCTATAGCCCTTGTGTGGAATTTATAAAATTTCAAGCTATACAAAGACTTAATACATATGTCGCATCTTATCTCCCTTAATTCATTTAAAGTTTACTCAATCATTACAAAATTCCTTACTTTAGATTAAATAAATCTTTAAGAGATATTCTCATACCACAAATTGAAATTCTTACACATATTCGTTGTGTCATGGCACAAATCACCCTCCTTGGGTTGCCTTGTAATAAAAAAAAGACTTCTGTTCGTACCTCCAAAATTAGGGGATACCTACCATGAATCTGTGCAAGTATCGAAATGCATGGCCCTCGATTCTCTTTGATTCAGATAACACATATTAAAAGAACCTTTATATGTTAAAATTAAAGCATATCTTCATTTTCCTTCTTATTTCATACATACTTTTTGATTTTTATGCCCATTTGAAGTGATTATAACATATTCATGTACCAACAGCAGAAGGAACGTGTTTGGCAATGGTTCAGGTCACAGTTAAACGTTAATGGATCATGTTGAATTATGATAGTACCTACCGACTCACAACATCGTTAAATAATTGCACAATATCACACAACAGCATGGTAAATAGAAACAGTTCTACTTCAGAAGGTGCTTATTAGGAATGGAAAAATATGGAGGGTTCACACGATAAAAAAATTCTTGCAGTTATAACACATAATTTTTATTTAAATTAAAAAAATATCTTTTTACGAGTAGGCATATTATCTGCTATGGATCAATCTATAGTCGTTCGCCTTCTGCGCTGGTTTTCTCGGCTTAATTCCAATCATAGAAGAAATTCATTTTAAATTATCACTCATGCAATGGTTACACTGGTCAAGTAAACACTGAAAGTCACCCACCGCTTACCCGGATATCTCAGGCGCGTAAGCACCTCTTTACCCGCACTTAACTTGCAAATCTTTTTACGCAGGCGGGCTCGGAATTTGCCGGATGGGCTCCCCCCAACAAACCCCGCCTGTTAAATTATGGACTCTCAGTGCCCTCATTCAAAGATGAAGCCTACCTAATGCACCTTACCAATTGAAACTAATCTTAATTTCTAGGTACTTATAACTACTTATAACCAGTCTTAATACTACTACTGTCTTAATACTACTGTCTTAGTCTGAGATGTCCCGACATTCCAAAAGAGCCATCGCACCAGCATCACCAGGTGCGATAGCTAACCTCGACGCGCGGAAGGAGGACCCACCCAGATGGGGGCACTTGATCAGACACCTTCACGAAGGGAGAAGGGACGGCACGAAACGTCAACGAGTCTTCAACCAATCCGCCACAGCATCACTCCAGGCCAGATTAGACCCACCGCTGTACGAGACCCTCGACCGGGGTTAAACCCAGTCTCCGGAGCTCATCCCAGCGTGAGACCCACACATCAACAAACTCTTCGAAACGAGCAACATTGTGATGGTTCGCCAGCACTTTGCCAAACCAGACTGGCCGGACGGTGCCAGCACACATACCTCCTATCATATTCTGCCTGGCATCCATCAACAAAGGGCACTCCCAAAGGAGATGCCCTGCATTCTGGGCACCGGTACCACAAGCACACCACGGATCCACCGCTAGGCCTAACTCAAATAGTCGGCCTTTAAGCTCCCCGTGTCCTGACACGAGCTGCACCGCATGGTGGCTCAGTGCCAGCTATCTCAAGTAAACAGAAGTATGGTGTTGTAAAAAAAATACCCCACTCCATTTGGCATGTTTCAAAGCTTGTAGCCCTATTCAGCGGCTGTTCACAAGAAACAAGAAACTACTTCCAAGCATATTTCATACCACTACCCTTAAGAGTCCAACCACGAACGTGGAAATCCACCAGCTATGGCGAGGGTCTCCAGTCCCGACAGTAATTGGTAACAGACGAGTCAACAGCTAGCCTTCACCACACATCGATAGTACTTTCAGATCTTCGATTTCCACGCCAAGCGTGATGTCGGCTCAAACAAAAGTCATCGCCGCGTGTGACAAGTCAACGTCGAGCGAGACATTAAGGCGTCTGTCCTGCTCTTCCATAGGTCGAAATTGAAAAGGAACCTACTTTTTGCACAGAGACCTAGGATGGAGCTGTTGCCAAATTTACTGGCTTGGCCCTTATGACCACAACCCATGTCAGCAACGCATTTAAATCATTTTCTGCCGGTGCCTAGCAACGTCAATAGCACAATTATTGCCAACCATAAGATCGTGTATGGTGCAGTTGACTGGACTTGAGGGGCAGCTCACAGATGTGCGGTGGTCTGCTGCTCTCCACAGTCACATGTCGTTGGTATTCCCTGTTGCAGGAAGCCCCATGTAGACAACAGGTTATCCAACCCAACCCCAAGCCTAAATGATATATGTGAAAAGCTACAAAAGGTAATGCCATGTAGACGACATCATCCGCTGGGGTAGAGGGCGAAGGCGTCAATGGAGAGACCACGTTGAGAGAATGGGAGACACACGACTACCCAAAATTGTCTCCAAGGAAGTCCCGGAAAGTCGCAGAGCAAGGGGGAGACCAGCAAAAAGATGGAGTGATAGCTGGACATCCAGATCACAAGAGGCAGTCTCCGACTGAAAAAACAGGCTCTCGGCCTAAAACCAGAGGAAGAAGAAAAAGTTAGCCATCATCGCCAAAGAAGCAAAAGAGGTCACTAAGGTATATGAATCGAATATTTTATAACCGCAGATCGTAAATCTTGTATATACCTATATATTCGAACTTCCTCTCTATTGAGACATTTAATTTTACTAAAAAGGTCATATTTGTTTTAAATTTAACATAAAGATTTGAATTCAAAAACAAATGGGTATACCAACACGAAAATCATATTTTTCAAAAAAATATAAAGAGTTATGCAAACAGCGTCTTGTATGTGTGAAACCAACAGTATACTAATAGATAATTCTTCCTTACATAGTAATATTGTTAGAAAATTTATTAATTTCAGGAAACCTTGCGCTATGCTCTATGCAATTTGCACAACAGAAGTGGATGTGAGAGAGCTCTTAATTAATGTAACTTGACCTCTTTTAGCCATTAGAGTTCACAACAATGAATCCCAACAAAGTGTTTCAATCATTTATAGTGTCAGAAAGATAATAAAGCCAAGATAATATTGCACGTTGAAAATAATTATGAACACTCTTTTGCACGCTGTTCCAGTGGCATAATTGACAAATTGGCATTTACTTACAAAGAACTAGTGCTTGGAACCCATAGAAGAATCGCATGAGAAATAATAAATTATAAATATCACCCCTCTATTGGCACAAAAGACTTCCTATTTTTAATAATGTCGGCCTTCGTGGCTCAGTTGGTTAGGTATCTGACTGCCGATCCAAGGGTCCCGGGTTCGATTCCCGGTGGAGACAAAGTTTTTAATTGTTTCTTCATTCTGGTTCTATGAGACTAGGTTGCGGCTCTAAGGGCCTAGGCAGTAAAGGCGGGGGTGGGCGGCCGACGCTGTTGTGCCCTCGTCAATTCTGTACTTAGAGAAGAGCAGGACGAACGTCTTCAGTCTCGCTCGGCAGTGACTCGTCAAACTGTGGCGAATGTTGTTGTGTGGTTCGGGCACACCGCCGGCGCAGACGTCGGGTCAGACATCCTCTGTTGACAACTAGACGTCAAATCTGACAGGTGATGATTGCGTCGGATGCCCCTGGTATTAGCCCGCGGAACCTTCGGACGCCAACACGAGGACCGGGGTGTCGGGGTACAAGCCCCTCCGACTTGAAACGGAATGTACATAGCGGCCGATTTTGAGACCAATCGGAGGCCCTGTCGTGTGAGGTTGGATTCTCGGGGGCAGTGGTTGAACCCGATGGATGGTGGATATTTTGTGTTTGTCCGATGTTGCGGCCGCGTCCGGTGGTGAACAGGGCCAATGGGCTCTATAGCGTCGCCGGCGTGGAAGTGGATCGCGATCTCCCTCGATGGTTCTATGAGACGATTAATATCGCAAGTCTCCAGAATGTGGCAACTTAGAATTGGGTGCGTGTTAAATAAATATTTGACATTGTACCTGTTAGTTGCCCGAGAAGTATATAATATAAAATAAAAATAACATAATATTAACTGTTTATTGGTATATATTCATTTAAATTTATGTGAGACTTCAATGATGCATGCATGTTATTGACAAATTTTTAACATCTCAATATTCCGTCTTAATATTCTCCTCTTAATAGCCTATATGTATGTATGTTAGTTAACTCAGCCTTTATTAACTATCCAATTCGACAAGTTTCTTTCTGCGTGTGACTTGTTTACTCAAAATATGTAATTTCTTTCAACTAAACAATTTGTCCAGCCCAGGGAATCAAAAACATTTTGACTGTAATCAGTTTTAAATTGTCTTTTCTCAAACTTATGTAACTTTTAATTTACCATATTCTGGCGAGTCATGAGTTGGTAAAACGGCTCTTAAAAGGAATACGTTGGATTATGGGACATCCTGTATAATGTTAGTAGTTGTTACACAATACTCGTAGATGTATAAATATATCAAATAAATAATTATAATTGTAGAACCATTGAGATTTCCTATTATACTGAGGGGTGTGCAATTGTATTTATGTTCATCTTTACCAAGACGGCTTGGGAAATCCATTTGTTTTACTTAAAAAAATCACGGAAAATAAATGGGATGGTAGATAATTGCATTCCTTTTTTTGCAAAATCGATGCATCTCAATAATAAGTTTCTATCGAGAGTCTACTCGTATTCTGTTTGTTAAAGATAAATAGCTCCCTTCACTTCCTAAGAATTTTTTGTTCAGTTCCAGTAATTATTTATTAGACACGAAGTAGTTTTGAGCATGAAAAGTTTAAATAAAATAACATATTATTTATTTGTTACTAAAATAACTAAACAATGACTTATAAAATGAAAGGCTAAATGTCTCTTTGCAATCTGTTGCAAACACACAATAACAACAATCAATATGATTGTCAACATTCGGACGAATAATTCAATGAACTACACAACACAGGCAAAACAGTTACTTGAAAAAATTTATAATATAACATCCAGTATATCAAGGGAAAATTATGTAATTTAAATACAAAAGGTATTATGTAAAATTTTGTTACTAGTCTCGCTCGGCAGTTACTGCCGGCGCACACCGCCGGCGCAGACGTCGGGTCAGACATCCTGTGTTGACAACTAGACGTCAAATCTGACAGGTGATGATTGCGTCGGATGCCCCCGGTGTTAGCCCGCGGAACCTTCGGACGCCAACACGAGGACCGAGGGGTGCGGGGACAAGCCCTTCCGTTCGATCGGTGTGCCTAGGGGCTTGCCCCTGCTGCCGATCTTGAGCGGTTGCCCCGCCGTTTGAGGTTGGATTCTCGGGGGCAGTGGTTGAACCCGATGGAAAGTGGATGTTTTGTGTTTGTCCGATGTTGCGGCTGCGTCCGGTGGCGAACAGGGCCAATGGGCTCTATAGCGTCGCCGGCGTGGAAGTGGATCGCGATCTCCCTCGAAGTCGTATGCCCTGTTGGTACCTTGAGTTCCTGGTTCTCTAATTATATTCCAACTTCGTCTCTATTGAGATGTTAAAAATTTGTCAATAACATGCATGCATCATTGAAGTCACACATAAATTTAAATTGAGAAATAAAAAATGTGAATAGATTAACACGAAATAAAAAAACTTTAAATATGTTTGACAAAATTATTTACTCTCATTAATATCAAATAATGTTAAACAACTATCGATAATTAATTTCTGAGTGAAATTCACATACCTAAGTGTTAACTGTGAAAGAGTAAGTTGAGACAAATCAGTAAATTAGGTTTAAAATAAATAAAGAAAGTTCATAAACTACATTTGTAATCTATGGGTATGTTTTAATTTGTCTACTGTTAACCCTTGATAAATATAATCTAAACTGAATCTAGTATTATTATTATGAGTAATTAATTCTACCTCATTTTGGACCTCATGTTTACAACATAAAAGTGGTTGTTATTATTATCCACAACATCGATAAGATAAAGAACTCCATGATATGGGTAATCATGGATGATTTTGATTCCGCCTGTTCACCAGACATGCCCCCCTGGTCTCGCTACCATATAATATATCAGCACCGGTTTGTTCATTGTCTTGTAGACATGGCCTTTCATCTTCACTGGCATTCGCCTGAGAAAATTATTACGATACAACATTCATTTTAGAATTCTGATTGAGTTATCTGTTGGCACTTTGACTAGTCGAGTTATTTCCGACCATCGGATGAGTATTAAAGATTCAGTGTTTTGAAAACGGGGACAGATCCCCCTGCCAACAATTCAAATTCTGTGATTAAAATTCAAGGAAAAGAATCGATCAAAATCCCGTTTAAATATATTCAATTTCCTTTTGATGGACCAAAATCAAAATGCCACGTGTGTTTGGAATCTCGTCGGGTTTCCTTTCATTTGCATTAAATTAAAATATTCTATCTGGCTCTACACTCCAGTCCAGGGTAAATTTACTTCAATTATACAGAGCGGTGACCTCTGACATGAAATTTCCCTCAATTTAACACGCTGAAAAGTAACCAGAAAATACCCGAATTTCGGTTGGATCTTATGTATAATAAATAGCATGTCTCGGTCGTATGGTACCGAGTCCTTTCAATGGTGTGTATCCTTTACAAATTATATGCGAACCATGATTCTATTCACCCCTGATTTTATTTATTTATTTATTTTGCAAATAGGTTAAGTACATTCGTTCACATTTTCTGCAACTGCTATTTAAACTCGTTTCTTTAATGTAAATTGAACACAGAAATATAAATGTTTATCATAATCAGTGTTTCTTAACCAAATTGAAAGAATCGCCCTCTTTACTGTAATATTATTTAGCCCCCTCACCCCCCCCCCCCCAATGATTTATTTTTTTTTCCTTTGTAGGTATTTTTTAAACAACGGATTTCCAACTATTGTGGAAAAAAAAAATATTTCATTTTTATTTTACTTCTCGGGCAACTAACAGGTAGGTACTATATCAAATATTAATTTAACACGCACACAATAAGACTGAAAACACAATTATAAACTGTCTCCACCGGGAATCGAACCCGGGATCTTTGGATCAGATAGGTACTTAACAAACTGAGTCACGAAGGCCATCAAAATGCGAAATAGAAATAAAACTCGTAATTATTTTTTATTATTCTCGATCGTATAAACAATTATTGGCATTGGTTATGTGTGCAGTGTACGTAACAATTAAGCAAATGAGGATACTATATTTTTCTATATAAACTCAATGCCCACTTCAGCTGTGCCCCTTAAATGGATAATAAATTAAAAATGTCCTGCGAGACAACTATATCGCTCATATAGGGGCGCTGGCGAATCATCAAATAAAAAAAGTTGAAAAAAAGCTTTTACTTTTTTACAAAAAGTAGAAAATTGCTTTTACTTTTTTACAAAAAGTATAAAATTGGTTTTGCTTTTTTACAAAAAGTAGACAATTGGTTTTACTTTTTCACAAAAAGTAGAAAATTGGTTTTACTTTTTTACAAAAAGTAGAATATTTGTTTTACTTTTTTACAAAAAGTAGAAAATTAGTTTTACTTTTTTACAAAAAGTAGAAAAGAGGCATAACTTTTTTTAAGTATAAAGCACGAAAAGGTAGGTATAAATGAGTCAATATTCATAATATTATGTCAAATGAAATGTATGGGGTTTCGGTTTTAATCTCTGGCACCAAAAGGGAAGAAGCATTTTGGTATATTTTTGGTATTTGTAAATATAAATTTAAATATTTTACATATATTTCAATACAAATTGACTTAAGTAAAAATCTTTTATTTTTATAACAAATTTATTGGCATTCCACCCGATGTTATTTTAATTTGTTCTTTTTACAATATTAAGCAAAGTCCAGACTGCAAATATTATTTTTCAACAATA
The DNA here is from genome assembly GCA_963576475.1 of Molanna angustata. Taxonomy (NCBI): domain Eukaryota; kingdom Metazoa; phylum Arthropoda; class Insecta; order Trichoptera; family Molannidae; genus Molanna; species Molanna angustata. The sequence goes on from OY754981.1 coordinate 16,565,274, forward strand.
TTGAACCACAATATCGTAACTGCTGAAAAATATTGTTTTTTAACAATTTGTTGACATTGTTCAGCATGTTGCCATGTCTAGTATTGAAGGAATTCGTGTTGTGAACCAATTTGCTTCCTTTTTGTTCCATGTCATTTCCCCTCGACGCCGACAATCACTCAGGCATCACAGGCATCTTTGTCTTGAGTCAACCGGAACGGCTCTCCACTTTATGGATTCCGATCCATTCCCTGATGATTCTTATCCAAGATATCTGTCTCCTATGCACACCGTGATTAAATTTATTTGTTTCTTTTACAGTTTGAGACTATGCCCCAAGTATGCTGCTATCTTTCTCATTTAAATATTGGAAAACAATTATCTTTTCATACCAGCACTTTGCCACACTTCGGCGTTCAAAATTTGATTCGTCGATTTAATTTTCCCCACTTATATACACACAAAACAATAATACATACAATATTAATTCCAAAACAAATCAATCACCACATTGGACAATTGCGCAACGTACAGTAAATTTTATTTATAAAAATACGAAGTTGATAAAACGTATAGGCAAGGCTGTTCATAAACACAAAATTTCGTTGCACCAACGTTATACTATATAGACATCAAACCATTTTAATTTTATTAGATACTCGTTTATTTTTTTTTACTTAAAAATAGTCAAAGATGTGATAAAACTTTCATTGGGAAATGGGTTATTGGGAAAGTATTATGTTACATAAAACGCCCTTGGGAATATATCACATAAACTGCGCTTTAAAATTAGAATTATAATGTTGAATTTAAACAAATATGGCCTTGAACTTATAAAAGACATTTCCTTAAATAACAATAATATTATTATTATCTTTTGATGTAGGTTAAAGGGTTGACAATATTTCTCTTGAATAATGTGATCCCACGCAACTCATGTTGTACCTATTAACCCCTTCAAAATTAACAATTTCGTTTTTGACAAAGGACATTTACATTTAGGTAGACAAAGAATCCTCTTGACACAATGAAGGAATTATCAAATTAACATCGAAAAATATATGTTCTAATTACATTTCCTGTGTAAGAGATTTTGTATTCTAAATTTGTCTTGAAAGAGGGTACATTGTGATTTTTTCATGTCATTAAGTAAAATAACATGGTTGAATGACTTTTTAGAAAATGATTTTTTCTTATTCTTGTAATAGCATTATATGAATGATTATGTTTAGAGGAATAGGAAAGAGAAGCGAAATGTAGGAAAAGTTGGCACGATCACGTAAATGCAATTTTGAGAGGCGGAGACGTTATAAGTTTGAATGTTGTCTAAAGAGAGGAATCTGGCGTTCGGTTCTCTCTGCCTACCCTAAATAGGTAAATTGCGAGATGGAATGGTATGGTATGTTCAAGAGAATTTATTTCTCTTGAACATACCATATACGCTAAAGAAGTTTTAAGCTTTTCTTTTCAAGTACAATAATCTAGACTATAGAATAAGCTAACTGACAATGTGACTTCATCATGTAAAACGTCATGAATCTATGAAAATATTTAAAAGGAAGCAAAAAAAAACTTTTTTTTTAAATAGTTTCTGAATATTCCTTCTACATTCTTCTGTTTCCACTTTTTTACTCTTTTAAATGTACCAAATTATTAGAGACTTTGCTTTGAAGAAATTGTCTTATGACAATAAATCCGTTTTTGTGAACTTGAACCCTAATACACAATCCACAATCCCATTCTCGTTCACAAACGATCCCTCCTCTTCATCATAAAACAAGATCTTTAACTGTATATGTGTATATTTTTTATCTATCTTTTTCAATTTTGTTTGATTATGTATTATTTTATGACCTTTTTAACTACCTATGATCACTATTATTGTATTATCATTAATTTAAATTGAAGAAGTTATTTTGGCTCAAATTTCATACAAATAATGAAATGTAAAATACATAACTTAAAGCTGTGGCTTACTGAGATGAAAAAAATAAATAAATGTACATGGCAAAGATAAATAAATTAATAAAATTTTGCTCATAGATACCATCACAGCTTATCCCACAATGCGGGGTTAACAACAATAGGTGTGCGGGTGTGCATATCCTTATAAAAGGAAGAACAAAGAATGCGTATATCGCGTCGCGTCGTTTCTAACTCCAACGGCGGTGTTGATCAAATATGTCTCCTGATCCTGCTTCTTTTATTTTTATATAAGTATTTTATACTACTACAAATTTACTTGTTGGTGTTACAAGTCTATTAAATATTGATTCTGAATTTATTAATATTAATCTACTGTTCCTTATTATAATTTATAAATTTTGTATTTATTTACTTGCACCTACATATTATGTCTTTCTTTTTCCCAATATTCTGCTCTTGTGTAAAAGTTCATTGACGTTTTTATTTTTTTTTACATACATAATTAGAAATTCTCAATCTTATTTATGTTGAATATGTTTAATGATTTTAAAAGAAAAATAAAGAATAAATGAAACTTATTATTTGATTGATATGTAAATTATATTAACTTCTTTTTGTATAGATAATAATTATGTATACATAATATTTTGTGTATTCTGTATTAAATTGTCTCCTTTACACACGAGTGCTTGCACTCTAGTTTAGGGAAATATGTTTTGTCTTACTGTGCATCTTTTCTATTAGTTTGTTTGTTTTATATTTTGTATATGTATGTTATTGTGAACTTAATAAAAAAAATGTAGATTGACTGCGACATGCATATCCTTGTACTCGCCAAGTATTGTTGCTATCGGCTGTGGGTAAAATAATATTTGGTAGGACTGCTGTCAGTCTTCCGATTCATGTAAACTTATTGATGTTTGGTATATAAATATGTGTATGTATGTTTTTATATATAAGTTGAATTCTTTATATTTTTGCACTTGTTTCCTGCCTAAGCAATCTGCTCTATTTTATTTTTATAAATAACTAATGTTATTGACGAAATAATTTTGATATTTTTTTAATTGGTATACCCACAGACAGGCTTGTGGGATTTTTGTGTGCACGGTTGATCTATTATAATTGATATTACGTTTATGTACATATATTGTATGTTAACCTAGTACCAAATCATAAATAAATAAATGTAATAAAAAGCAATATTCCACCACCAGTTGTACAAAATAAAATTTAAATATTTCAGCCCGTAGTTAAGTTATTTTAATTACCATACCTTTATGTACGAACTCTCCGCACGGGTCGCCTAAACCCCTAAACCACAAGACACCCTGTCAAGTCGAGGTCACCCTTCGTGATATGATTTGCATGACGCACGTGTTCTGCAACTTGATTGATGTACGTTTTGGCTCATCTCATCCTCACTCATCCGAAACCGGTCTCCTCAGGTGAAGGGACGGAATTAAGGGTGAGGAATGGGAAAATGGGGTTTATCTAGCGTTAATGTACAGCCGATATATTATATCGGGCGGAGAAATGTTAATTATGTCGGAATTTGGCAGGGAGACATTATTTTTAGTCAATTTTGCATTAAACATCTACAGCATTATCTTTTTACATTGCATCCACCATTTTGCAATATAAATAATATCTTTAATTTCTCTTTTATTTTTATGAACTTAGGTATTTTTACCACTGCATATTTTTTTTAGTTAACAACTGTATTGAATATTTATTCTGAATAAATTAATATATATCTATTGTTCTTTTTTCTAATTTGTATTTATTACTAATTGGGTTAACAAATTAATATACGTTTACTTGTTTTCGAGAATTATTGTTTATTTTTTTACTATTGTTATTTTTCTTCTTAAACTAGGTAGGTACGTACTGTTCTTGTGTAGAAGTTCAATAATATTTTTGTGTTTTTTTTATATTAATTAAAATTTTATAAACTTATATGCAATATGTATATTGACTGCGACATTCATATCTTTGTACTTGCCAAGTATTGTTGCTGTCGACTGCGGTCATAATATTTGTTAGGACCGCTCGCTGTCGGTCGGCTGTTTTGTATACCTACCTATTGATTTATGTGCATTTATGTTTTGTACTTATTTGTCTTCCACTTTGCTATATTTTCATTCCAAATCGTTATCTGATGTTAGTAACAAAATAATTTTGTCTATATTTTAATATGTATACCTACCCACAGACAGGCTTTGCCTTGTGAGATTTTTGTGTGTACGGTTTCATTTTTTTGATTTTATGTAAATGTGTATTGTATATTGTATATTAACCGTGGACCAAATCTTAAATAAATAAATAATAAATAAATGAATCTGATATTTTTCACCAACTTGATTTTTTTTATCCTCACTAACTCAAGGGGATATAGTGGGGAGTTATGTAATCGCAATTTTAAAGCCTATTTCTTAATATAGATTATCAACTAGTTTCATGCTGAGATTGTATTCTGAAAGTTTCATTACAATCTTCATTACTATGTGTGTGTGTGCTGTATACTTTGTGCTTTGTACTGTGTGCTATGTACGATGTACGTCGTATTCATTTTACTTTATTGATTGTATGGGGAGTAAAGTACTCATTCGATTATTTTTAAATTTCCAAATTTGTATCTCTTATACTCGCTTAGACCCGATTAGATTTTGAATGATATCTGAATAGTGCTTCTCAATTTTCTAAACTGTCAAATTAATATTTCAAAGTGACCCTAAGCTCAGGAAACTCGAAATTTGTTATTCTTATTATTGAAAAGCTAAAAAGGCACATCACTTGCATTAAATGCCATTGAAGAATTATCAATTTTACATAATTAAATATTCAAAGCAAAAAATATTTAATAAACTCATTTCATGAAAATGCTGAATATTTTCGATAAAATATTTGAATATTTTGTAGAGTGACTTGTTAGTGAAGAGTCTATCGTTGGCCACAACCCACTCGTTTTTTTTCATGTAGGTAACAACATTTGTGAGTATGTATGAACCATTGGTTATTTTGTACAGCTATGCAACTCGCTTTTATGTGGTTCATGTTTGAAAATCTTCATAATTTTAAACAGTATAAATGAGAACAGATTCTCCTGTGATGGGAAAAAAATTCCCATAAATCCAATATTAGGTTTATAAATCAATGATGAAGTTCTTCAACATAATCTTCAGATTGATGGTGGCAGAGCGGTTAGCACGCAGAGTTAATAATCCAGTGGTCACGAGTTCGAATCCTGCCACGACCGATTTCGCTCACCTTCGTTAAAGGACATATTCATACATAATTTAAAAAAATGTTTTGAAAACATAGTTTACTATCTACAACCGTATAATATGTAAGTAGGTACATTTGGATCCTAATTAAATGTCTCTAAAACATAAATCTGTAAATTGTGTTGGAGAGTAAATTTACCATGATATTCCTTAGAGTGGCGCTGACAATATTATTTAGTTCAAGGGTAGATTTCACTAGAAAATTTGATGGCATGAATAAAGTTTTCAAGGAACGTGCAAGATTGCTGTATTCCAAATAGAAATATAACTTTAGGGTCTGTACTCTGTAAAATTTACTCGAACCTAGCTTCAATCTATTTTATAACTATGGAATAATAAAATCTTCACGTGAATATGAAAAATCTAATCATTTATAATATAAGACTATAAAACAGATAGCGAATAAAATTAAACTAAGTCTGCAACGTCATCCTAATTTATCCAGATTCATCAATTTATTCACATAACCGTAGTGAAAACTTTATGTATGTGTTCTAAAGTTTTTTTCTATTTAAATATTTACGCTTAGATTAGGGAACGTGTGAGGATATATTTTATATGTACCTACTTGTTGCAAGGACATATGTAAGTAGTGGAATAATGCTAGAAATTTTCTCGCAACATAGCTTAACATGGTCATTTTGTGATTGAAGGATCTTATGTGATTTTATATAATATTTCCACTAGTGTTTTTATTATTAATCTTGAAATTTTGATCATAAAAAGGTTATTCATATATTAATATTATTTATGTCACCTAACGTTTTAAATTTATCGGTGACCTTCACAGAATTGTTCTGTTATTAATATGGCAACTAAAGCAAAGTCGTTTCCTTAGTAAATTAGACCGTGGCACTCTGTAGCTTGAAGTCAATTAACTGTGAGCACAATATCACATGAAAATTAATGAAATTATACACGTGAATTGATATTCTAAAAACAGTCACTGTTGAAACAACAATGATAACACTCAAGTCTTATATTCGAATTATATCTACAAGACCAACTTGGCGAGAACAATGAAAAGACGAGCCAACCGTTCTAAGTATCACACAGACAAACGTTTCCACACCATATTCATTTCCAGCATTTGGTTAATTTATTGTGAACCATTCAAAATTATAGTACAAAGCCAAAAGTGATTTTCTTGGATTGGTACTTTCATGTGGTCATATGAAATGAAGTAAATTATTTATCTCAAGGTTATCTGCGGTGCTTAAGAGGGTGACTGCTGCCAACGTACATACCTATTTTTTCAATTTGAATTTGCATCATTACTACAAAACGAATCATTTTGAAAAAAAAAACTAGTTAGTTTGGATATTAATAAAGGAAAATAAACCTTAACTTTTTAATTATATTCTGTATAATATTCTTGTAGGAAAATAATAAGCATACCCCGATTTTGACATTTATCTTAAATTTCTTAAAAACAATAAGGTTAAGAGCATTATATTTTTTTATAAATTAAAAAAGATCAAAATATCTGGTAAAATACGATGTAACGTTGTATTAATGCACCAGGTTAAGTTAATAAACTAAATAAACTTTTATTTCACAATGGCGCTGAATGGAAAATAAATGTTTTTTAGGTTTATTTACTAAACCTGAAGCATTAATGCAACGTCAAATCATATTTTTCTAGATATTTTTGACTTCTTTAATTAAAAAGAAATATGTTGAACTACGCCTTATACATATTTTGTTAAACATATAAGATAAACTTTGAATATTTTTATTATTTTTCTACAAGAATTTATACAGAACATTATCAAAAAGTAAAGATATATTTTTCTTATATATACCCAATATATTTATATATACCCAAACTATCTAAATTATTTTTTTCAACACTATTTGATAATAAATAATGATGGTATATCAAATTGAAAAATAGGTACGTTTGCAGCAGTCCTCCCCTTAAAACACGTCTTTATAGAATATCTCAGATTTTGTTTTGATAGAATATCTCAGATTTAAGCCATCAGAGCTTTTAAAAATCCTAAATTAAAAGATGTTGTTTAAATCATCAAATACATACTTTTTTCTACATGTTATTATATTATAATCGCTATTATATATTTTTATTCCTTCATCATAATCATCATCATCATCAACCCGTGTTTGTTCACTGCAGGACGTAAGCCTACCTTTTCCTTCTCCAGTCCTCCAGTCCAGCGTTCCTGTACCACGCCCATCAACCGTATTCCAACAAATCTTTAGATGTCGTCCGTCCAACTTTACGGTTACACCTACATAGATTCATTAGGTAAATATAATAAAACATTCAATGATATTGACGTATTTCACGTTAAATACAAACCATATCTTTATAGAATCAAACAGATCCTCAGCGCAGGTCATGATATTGTAACTGAATATTAACTTTACCGTAACTTAGATTTTTTTTCTTTCTTTCTTTCATATCTTTTATGTATACACGATGAAATTCCTTACGTGAGTTTTGAAAGATTGTGCATCTCGTTTTTTCTATTGATCATTCTATTTATTTTACGTTCCTACTCAATTTAATGTGATATGATTTCTGTGTAATTATTGTATTTATTTCTTCTCCCTTTATTTATTGTTAAATTAATTTCTTTTTATTGGTATTTCCTCTATCAATTCAGTTTAGTTTATTTTATTTGTTGATACTTTTTGTACCAAGCATAAAATATGTAATATTTAACATGTAAATTTATTAAGTAATTTGAATACATTTATATTTTAAAGATTATGTGCACAATGTTATGTTATATATTCTTTGAATTTACCTAAAATAATACAGTAAATTTTGTAAAAGTCGTGTAAAAATGCATACTAATATATTATAGTCCATTTTTTTCATGTAAAAATATTTCTTCGATTATTTATAGCTTTAAGACAATTATCCCATATTGTGGGATATACGGTGATATAAATGAAAATTTTTCATAATCAAATAACAATGATCTTTTGAATTTGGTGATATGGCGGCAAAATGACCACCGTGGCACAGTGATAAGCCGTTCGGTTTCTGTGCGGGCGTCCTGGGTTCGATTACCAATGGAGGAGAAATGTATTTAAATTCATATCTCATGCAAATATTGCTTCTCTGGGCTGAAAACACTTCTTAGTTGGAAGAATTTGCCATACGGTAATAAACTCGCCACTTGAACAGGGCGCGAGGAAGTGTTCATTATTATTATTATTGACAGTATGAAATGGAATTAAGACAAATTTCGTTGTCATAAAGAATTTGGCGTTAGGGGGTATTTATCTAATCGCGCGGGCGATGCGCTTCAGTATCCCTTCGTGTTTATTATTATGTCCTTTTCTGATTCGCCTAAATTTATCCGTCTGAATATGAGAAATATCAAAAAGTTTACTGTATTTATACGGGACTCATTACGACACACCGCGCGGATAAAATCCTTTTATCCACGGTCTCCCGTTGGTTTAGACGTTTTCGTACTCTGAAACGAATCAGAATAGGACACACTGTATATTTATCATTGAGTCAATTTATATTGCATGTTTGAAAGTTGTAACTAAAATAAAGGTATTACTAGTTGCATGTAACACATGAGATCCAACTGTATATAGCGACAGTATGTATAGTTGAAGAATAAGAATCAAACTATATACCCATAAATCCAAATTATTGAAAATTTTAACCCATGTCATGTTGGTATGTATGTCAAGATAGGACAGTATGGAGGTCAGTCCTCTTTTCCTACCTGGAATATGAAAACAGCATCATGGTTCTGTATGTATGTTTGGAGATTAAGTATCAAACTATTAAGGCTTCTTAGATATTGTGTATAGGCGACTGCCATACAAATTGTATGAAGCGATGGCGTCACTAAATTCAATTTTTATAAAAATTGTTAAAAAAAAATTGAGATGTACTTCTACAATGTTAATATTTTTTATAGAAAATTAAATTATCTAGTTGGAATGTTACGGCTTTTTTCAAACTCATAAATTTATCATAAAAAAAATATTTTTCTTAATAAAAAATGTTTGAGAAACCCCGGAATATTTTTTAAAAAAACTAATTTGAGATTTTGTATTTGTCTATGTTTATACTAATTTTCAGCGTTCTAGCTTTTATTGTTTCTGAGATATATTTGGATAAATAAACCAAAATTTCAAAAGTTGACAACCCCTGACTGAAACAAAAATTTACAATTCTAGTATGAAAGTTTTGAAGGCCTATAACTATTTATATATTCTGAAATTTTAGGCTTTGTGAATCCAGCGGATCAAAAGTTATAAGGGGGGGGGGACAAACACACACAAACAGACACACACACAGAAGCACAAAACTCACATAAAATGTTCTACTCTTCGAATTCTGAGTAAATCCATGTTCGGGAACATATATGCTGCGAAGCCTCTAAGTTGGTGTTTTTAGCATGCAAAAAGTCCACTATGCCATACAAAATGTTCCTTCGTACACGCATCTTGGGTTAATACTGACGATTCATTCAGAGAATTGAATTCTCATGAACGAATCGACAGTTAGAATATTGTGAGTAATCTTTTGTTTCTCTGTACTCAATTATTTTACAAACTTGATGCCTTTCATACAAAGTGAATAAATGATTAAATTGAATGAATATTTTTTTTGTAAATTTTTTTTTTTTTTATTTATTTATTTATATATATAGAAATAAAATATAACAATTTAACAATTTAAATACTTATAATAGCATACACAAAAAATATTTTATTCATATTACCCCCCAAAAAGAGCTTATACTCGTGGTTTGGGGGGGATTCCTATATAAACTAAAAATTAATCTTCATTATCATAATTCATCAAAAACCAATAATGTACACAATATCAAAAGAAAAATAAAGAACAGAAAAAAACATGCAATTAAAATACAGAGCAGAAAAAAACATGCAATTAAAATAAATTAAATATTAAACAATTCCATTAGAAAGTTATAAAATAAAAAGAGACTTAACAGCATTTTTATAGTTATCAAAATCAGTTGTATTTAATTTATATTTACCGGTCAGCTCATTAAACCATTTAACACCTTGGTATGTATAATGGAGCTGGCCGGTAGTCGTTTTTAATAATGGTATATCAATGTTTGTCTTTCTTCTTGGATGTTTTCTTGAATTAGTGGTTGGATATAAATTTCTTATGAAATGATCTTTAAATATCTGGATGTCCTTGTAAGAAAAGTTCATATACATCTTCCTATGTTCCCTTAAATAATCATAAATGCCTGTGCTATAGGTGAACGAAATCGGTCGAGGCTGGATTCGAATTCGCGACCACTGGATTACCAACTAAACCAATGCGCTAACCGCTCTGCCATCGACCCATTTAACGTCTGTGAGTGTATATAATTATGAAGATTCAATTAGGTTCCGACTCATTGAATCTACATATACGGGATTCAAAACCCGAAAAAACCTTGAAAATAAAAAAGTACCCATATATATTATGTTACAACAGTAATACATGTACTTAAGTAATACGAATTGTGAAAAAACAAGACGTTTTAATTTGTTTGAAAATGTTTAAGGATTTTGCTATAATTTTTACCTTACAAAATAATATTTGCCATGTGATCAAGTGGTGATATTACGGGAAATTGATGAACATTATATTTTCATCAAATGCTTTGAATTATTTTTGATAAAAAAGTGTTGTTTCCGAAACTTTAGACAACGCTGTAACAGGCTATTAAGAGACATAGGTGGCGTGTTGTGTATTTCTGTATTTGGGGGCATTGTTTTGGAAAACAAAGAAAATTTTACCTTCAATAACTGGTGGAAGCTTCCATTGTCAGTATCATATGTTTATTTACTCTGTTTCTTTCGTAATGAGACACACGAGAAGATTTCTCATTCTTTGAATTATTTATTATAGAAAAAAGAACATGACTGGGAAATTCCACGTTATGAGATAATAATTTGTGGGTTTTCATTTTTTTTCATCCAAGGAGAATAAAAAAATAACAAACGGGGGAAAATCATGGTAGAAACTGCCAAACTGGAGGCATTCCAAAATCATGGGTAAGAATGATTTGACTTATTATATTTTGTCGTTAATATTATTTACAAGGTATGTTCGCTACACGACATAAAAAGTTAATTGGTGAAAATCTAAATTATACAGTTTATAAAATTGAAATAATAGGATGTATATTTATATTTTATTTATTTATATTATCTATTCATATTTTTTTTTTTTTTAAACAATGAATATGTGCTTGTTACAAGTATTATATACATCCTTTAAATCCCATAATTGCTTGTTCTTTAGGTGTACGAAATCGTATGAGAAAGAATTTGTAGGTATTTAAAATAACACGCGAAAAGTACGATCCAAAATATGTAGCATAAAGGATATATTATACGAATATTTTAGATAGTAAATTTATCATTTTGTATATAAAGTTTTTATTTTTTATTTGAACCTAATATTTATTTTTAGTTTAGTTTTTATTTTTTTATAATTGAGTTTATTTTTTTGAATGAGAGATTTTTTGATAGTATTTAAAATAACAAGCGAATATTAAGAACCTATTCAAAATATGTAAAATGAAAAAAATCTTACTATTTAATATGATTTTATGTAGGTATGTATGTATATTTTAGTGTAAAAATAAATATATTTTCTTTCACCCAGTATGTATAAACAACTGAATATTAATAATGTGGGGATTTTTTTTTATATATTATGACTTATAAAAAACAACAAATAAGAAAATATTCCAATATCCAAACACATAAAATACAAGAAGCACACAATATCTTAAAATATTTTTACCTTTGTGTATTCAATACCTAGGCTTAGTGAGTTAAAATATGATGCTTTTTTTACTTACAAAACATTATTATAATGAATGTGGCATTCTCTTCAAGATATTACCTACCATTGATGATTTATCTGTCACAATCTATTTAAAAATCTCTTGGGTTGATAATATGTAGTATAGCAACTCCCTTAAAGCCTACTCATCTGAAATGTTATTATAGGTAAAAATAAATATCTAAAGAAGTGATATATGTAGTTGATTGCGTTTGTCATTTGATCATTTTTATATATTAAATTATTCTTCCATTCATTCTTCTTCTGTTATTATTCATCATCGTTTTCATTGATTCAAATTCTGGTAGAGAAAGTCATCCTTTAGATTATATAGCCTCTATTTTTATCGATTTAAAAAAACTGACGATGTTATATTTATTATATTCAGTGTATTTTTTATCAGACACTAATATACGTATGATCCTACAATGTGAGTAATAAAACTACCTTATCCTCTATAAGCTATTTGATTTCATCACTATAACATCATAAGTACCGAGACATGACAATATTAAACATAGAAATTTCTCTTAAAAGGGTTTTATCAAAAATAAAACTACTATTTCCTCTATAAGCTATTTGATTTCTTCGCAATAACTTCAGAAGTACCGAGACATGACAATATTATACATAGAAATTTCTCTTAAAAGGGTTTAATCAAAAATAAAATTACTATTTCCTCTATAAGCTATTTGATTTCTTCACAATAACTTCAGAAGTATCGAGACATATCAAAATTAAACATAGAAATTTCTCTTAAGAGGCTATAGTAGGCTATACATTATGTTTTGAAAATAATTTCCCCAGTACGCTCAAAAGATACGTCTTTGAAATAAGGAACAGTTTGTATGTTCATTTTTAATCTATTTCATGATTTTTTTTGAATTTTGAATTTGTTTAATACTTGTTTGTAAAATTAGTTTTAGTAAAACCCTTTTTTATTTTTTTACTGTAAGTAGAGAATATGAAAATCTACCGGCTGAGTTTTTTATTATTATAATATTTCAATAACTCTTCATGCTATTTAAAAAACCTCTAAATTTTACCATTTTTGCACGATAAAATATTGTATATCTTGTGTTTCAATAATGTATATCTTGTGTACAATATTTTCTTGTGTTTCATACATTAGAAGCTAATTTAGTGTGCATTTTTGCGTACATCCGTATATCCAGGGTATAATACTAGGGCCTTAAAAGGGTTTAATAAAAATAAAACCACTACATATTTCCTGTATAAGCTATTTGATTTCACCACAATTATAAAAAAATAATCATAGAAATTTCTCTTAAAAGGTTTTATAAAAAATAAGGCGACTTTTTCATTTCATGTACTCGCCGAAAATTCCATACGTAACATTGAAAAAACTTGTTATTTTTTTTAATTAATATTTTTTTAATATCAAAATGAAGGATGAATATACATAATACTGTTTTCAACCAAATTTTAAACTGGGTACATTACAATTTTTATTCATTTTTTTGTTCTACTCTTGTATAAAATTTATGAGCGAATTCTTTGCTCCAGTAGGTACATTCCTTGTAACGCCAAATTTACATTTTTTCGACCCAATGTTAATTTTGCTGACTAAACATATTTTCGAATACGAATAAGGAATTTCGGGGAGATACATATTTTTAAACTAATTCATATTGCTTTTAATATATTTAGAAAAATATGTTTTTATTATATAATTTTTCGTGAATTTATGGACAGGTTAAAAATGAATAAAAATACAGTGGAGCCTCTGTAATCCGGCTCCTGTCTAATCCAAGGCCCCTGTTTTATGAGAAAGCAGTCTTGACTAACCATTTTGATCTATAATTATTATATTAAATTAGATACAATAAATTTATTTATTTATAAATTTCTGTACACATAATTTTTACACTGGCAGGCTTATTGCCAAATGACAATTTCTTCCAACCAACTAGAGTTTATGTCAATAAACAATATAGTATTTATTATGGCAATAACTTAATCTCATGACAATAAGAAAATGAAAAGAAAGATTACAGATGGAAAGGGTAAGAAAAAGGCAAAAAAAAATATAATATAAAAGCAGTTCATAACAATGAATGCGAAACAAAAGAATGAGAAGAGGAAGAAGAAATCAGGTTTTATCAGATAGATATTTTTGGTTTAGTCTATTTTTGAGTAGGTACACATGTTAAGTGAGTAAATTCAATTTGGTTGCTTAGTAAAAATTACGTTTAGTGTAAATATAATTGTTTTAACTCCGTGTGATATGAAATCTGTTTTTGTTGTAAATAGCTTCTGCGTTATTTTCTCTATTAATTCCAAATTATAATCTACCATGTACATATACATATTCTCCTTATCTAACCCACAGGAAAGATTGAAAGGATCCGTTTCCCTGTGTATCCATTCAGGTGATAGTGATGTCAGTTAAATAGATCGACCAATCTTGATCTTTCAAAAATATTGGTCTTAAAAAATAAAATTGAAATGACGTTTTTATATGCTAGATGAATGCATTTGTCCTATGTCCTTGTTTAACAAATACATATACATCTTCCTACATTCCCCAAATTAAGCATAAATGCTTGTTTTTTTAACTTTTCTACGGACAATTCTTGGTAGAACTCCATGTCAAATAATAAATAAATTTGGAATGGTAAAATAAAACCAAATTTTTCAGTTCTACTAATTTTTTAAATTAGTAGAACTGAAAACTTTGGTTTTATTTTACCATTCCAAATTTATTTATTATCATAAATGCTTGTGCTATAGGTGAACGAAATCGGTCAAGATTCGAACTCGCGACCACTGAGTAACTAGCTCAGTGCGCTAACCGCTCTGCTATCGACCTACCTAAATTTCTTTTAAATATTTTTTTGCGGGGGTCATTGTTTTTATTTTTTAATAATAATTTTCTATTGAGAGTAATTTTGGAGATTTTATGTAGACATCACTTATGCGAAAAAATGCCTATTAATTTTTCAAATAATTGCATTTTAAGAGAATAATGAATAGTTTCTTGTTACCTTTAACATAGAATTTATTAATAGAATGGGAAAACTGAACCAATGAAACTTCCATACTCCCAAGTCCTTCTCCCATCATCTTTCCTTCTAGATTTGTTATCTTTTAAATAATTTGTGTATATGCGTATAATGTATTACATCTTAAGTATAATTTGTGTATATGCGTATAATGTATTACATCTTAAGTATAATTTGTGTATATGCGTATAATGTATTACATCTTAAGTATAATTTGTGTATATGCGTATAATAATCTTAAGTATAATTTGTGTATATGCGTATAATGTATTACATCTTAAGTATAATTTGTGTATATGCGTATAATGTATTACATCTTAAGTATAATTTGTGTATATGCGTATAATGTATTACATCTTAAGTATAATTTGTGTATATGCGTATAATGTATTACATCTTAAGTATAATTTGTGTATATGCGTATAATGTATTACATGTTATAAGTTTCCTTGGTAATATTACCTTATATTTATAACTATTTATTTGTATAAGTAAAAAAAACTGTTTTTATGACACAGTCGGCATCTCAAGAGGCTAAAATCAAACAATATTTTTCCTCTATTTTCTCAAACCAGTGTTATCGATTCTGGAAATTCCCGATGAATTGTTTCATCGTTTTACAGTAGAGAATAGTAATAAAACAGATTGTTCAAATTCAATGGGCGACATTAAATCAGCACATGAGACATAAACGATGCTTATATTGCATTAATTTGCAAGACTTTTCTTAAAATAAGTCATATTCTACGATTAAAGACTTGCACGAAGCATACATCATGGTCTTGCGTTCGCTGCTCATCACTATATTATCATAGAGTCAACACGGTACCGGAGTGGTCAGAAACGAAACACACTATTAAAATATCCGTTTATATGGGAAGGTTGGAAGGTCCATATATATATAATGAGCTATAAAGACACACTACCTTTATGGTATATAATATTAATCCCTTTCAGGTGATACCCGGAATATTCAATGAATTCATTATATGATTATGTCTTTCAATTAACCCATGATCCCATCAACCCTTAATCATTGCTGGTCACTACGTGTATGGCACTTAGTGCTTTGCTTTGTAAAATTTTATATAATTGGTGAAATTACAATAGTACTTACAAAATATTAAATGTATGAACAAAAGTAATAATCCAGACACGCTCTAGAATCAGATTGTTATAAAAGGAAATAAAATAAATTAAATCAATTTTTTACATAAGGTCTAATATGCTTGCAAGGAAGTTCGCTAGATGCAGTGAAAATGTAAAGAAATATCTATTTATTACATATTGTACTGATCTGTATACAAGTGAGCAGTGGTGTAGACACACATTTCATGTCAGTCCTATAATTCTATGAGAGTACAATATAATAATGCCTTTCTGATAATGCTCGGGTAACCCAGATTCAGCAGTGCATCTCAAATGTTTGCAGAGCGCGGGGTCTATGACTTTGCCGCTCTCCAAAGACGCAAGATATCTGATGCAAGAATGAGGATGTGGAGATCTAGCAATTGTATTTTTCGAGAGGTTGGTATGTGGCTTGATTCTCCAATTCACAGAAGATTGGCATCAATTTTGTAGTGACTGAAGTGATTTCAATAGATATGTTTACAAGTTATTACACTTATATATGTTTATATTTATTTATTTACCATTTTTTGTATTCACAAATTGATGTGTTTTTATTTTTTGTTTGTTCTTTATGATTATATTTCTCTCTGTTATTATTTTTTATTTGTATGTTTACCTAATTTTTATATGATGTATATATGATATGGTTTGTGTTGCATTGCACCCCCCTGTTCTCCAACTTAAATAAAATCTTATTATTATTATTATAAAAAAATATTTTTTGAATACCTTCTCCTGGGGGGCAAGTCTGGTTCAATCGGCGAAATCAAAACCCTCGTGATTACCCATATCATGGATATAATTATCATATGGAGTTCTATGACATCTAAAGAAATTATAGAATTCCATATAATAATTATATCCATGATATGAGTTATCGTGAGGGTTTTGATTTCACCGGTTCGCGGCAAATCAAAACCCTCGTGATTACCCATATCATGGATATAATTATTATATGGAGTTCTACAGTGTCTTTAGATGTCATAGAACTCCATACGATAATTATATCCATGATATGGGTTATCACTGGGGTTTTGATTTCGCCGGTCGAACAAGACTTGCCGCCCTGGTTTATTGCAATAAGTATGTAGGTACATCATTTTTGTGTACTCTGTACGAAATACAAAATTGTTCAATTTTATCAAAATGTTAAATGAATGAATCAGTTTCATCGTGCATTGTCATCGGGAATAACAAATTCTGAACGTTTCAGAACTCTAACTGGTCGGAAAGTTAGTTAAAACTCGATTATTACTCGACTAAAACATAACATAATAAAGAACTATCAAAAATTGGATTGATAGGAAACTCAGGCATAATTGGTGATCGTTGCGCAAGCGCATAAAATGGTCACGTTAACCAGCCAATGACAGATTGTATGCCCGTAAGGCACCTTGATTTCACGGTTCTCATATAAAACTCCAAATTTGTCTCTATTGAGATATAAAAAAAATGTCATAAAAATTATCTTAACTTGTTTTACTTCTCATCTACGGCTAATGGATTTTAATTTTTTTAATTATTCTCTGTGATGATTTCCTTATTCAGAAATAATTTTGGAATAATTAACTACAGAGATAGAGTTCCAACATTTCTTAAGGTAATTTTATTTAAGTAGGTAGTTAAGTTCACAATCAAGTTTCAAAGGGACTTAAAAACTTTTTACTACTGATATTCAACGCTCATCATCAAAGCGAATTTTGTTGCTGATTTTAATGAAATTTAAAGTTTTTAAATAGTGAACAGTGTAAATTATCTTTGATAATTAATTTTGTGGGGTATTCAGCTCTCGTATCGTGGCAGACTGACCGAATTCTTACTTTTGTAAGGCATTCAGCTCTCGTATCGTGACTGATTGACCAAATTCTTACATTTGTAAGGCATTCAGCTCTCGTATCTGGCAGACTGACCGAATTCTTGTTTTTGTAAGGCATTCAGCTCTCGTATCGTGGCTGATTGACCGAATTCTTACTTTTGTAAGGCATTCAGCTCTCGTATCTGGCAGACTGACCGAATTCTTATTTTTGTAAGGCATTCAGATCTCGTATCGTGGCAGACTGACCGAATTCTTACTTTTGTAAGGCATTCAGCTCTCGTATCGTGGCTGATTGACCGAATTCTTACTTTTGTAAGGCATTCAGCTCTCGTATCTGGCAGACTAACCGAATTCTTATTTTTGTAAGGCATCCAGCTCTCGTATCGTGTCTGATTGACCGAATTCTTACTTTTGTAAGGCATTCAGCTCTAGTATCGTGGCTGGTTGACCGAATTTTTACTGTTGTAAGGCATTCAGCTCTCGTATCGGGCTGATTGACCGAATTCTTACCTTCACATACTACTTTATCTCGATTGATTTGGTAATGGATTACCAATATCAATTTTTGCAAGTAAGGAAGACAGTTTCAGAATAGAAGAGGGAAAATCAAATAAGGCAAAAGCAAAAAAAAAGTATCATTTTTTAAAAATCATTCCAAAACAAACTGTAAGTCGAAGAGAAATAAATATTTTGTATTCTTCAAGAATCCATAAAATCAAAGAGATTGAACGATAATTTTTTCCATTTAAAGTCAAGTTTATTGCAGAAAATCAACAAATTTTGGGTATCCGAAAATTCAAATCGCGTATTAACCCTTTTTAACGCACGCGATAGTTACCCTTACAAACAAGTAACATGGCTGTGTATGAGGCGGTTTTAATATATCATGTTTTCAGTCAATTAGATTTAGCGTTTTATGTCCTTTTAAGGGAATAAATGAAGATGTATGATATGTGTAGGTACTTGTTACAAAGACATATTCATTCTTAAAAAAACACTTCTAAAATAACATATACTTTTTATATTCATTTATATGAATGAATGAAAATGATGACTGTTTTTTTAGATTTTCAAAAATATGTTAAAATGAGTAAGTTGTTAAAATTATAACGTGTGAATTGTGGCTAACTCTACAACATAGTTAGAGTGGGTAGGTATATTTTTTTCTTTCTCTCTTCTTCTCCTTATCCTTTTTTTTATTATTTTCCTATAATAATAATAATAATAATAATGAACAATTCCTTGCAATATTTGCCCACAGAAGCAATAATTGAGTGAGAAATAAATTTAAATAAATTTCTTCTCTGCTGGGAATCGAACCCAGGACGCCTGCACAGAAATCGAATGGCTAACCAACTGTCCCACGGCGGTCCTGAGTTCGATTCCCAGCAGAGGAGAAATTTATTTAAATTAACTTCTCACGCTAATATAGCTTCTCTGGGCGAGAAACACTGGTTAGTTGGAAGAAATTGCCAAATGGCAATAAACTCGTCGCTTGCGCAGGGTGCAAAAACTGTTTACTACTGCAGATATGTTATAAATATATAAAAAATACTTGGTAATAGTTCTATTGTATTTATTAGATTATCGACGCGTTTCGTGCAAGGCACATCACCAGAATAATGTGCCTTCTGACGATGTGCCTTGCACGAAACGCGTCGATAATCTAATAAATACAATATAACTACTCCCAAGTATTTTTTTTTATTTATAACATATCTACATACAATGGATTTCTATTGAGAATTGTCGATAAACAAACAAAAATTAGTAATCGAATATTTTTATTATTGCGTATGCGCAACCATTGGATACCTACTTTAAAAATGCAAATAGGTACAACCAAAATATATGACTCCTGTGAAGTATTATAATAATATGTACAATGCTAGCCCTATAACAGGTAAACCTAGTTGGGCAGGCGTTATATATTTTTAATGAAGATTATTTAAATGGTGTGATAAAAAATAAATAAATAAAATATATTCATAAACACTTACTTGCACTCTGTGCGAGTGGGGAGTTTATGCCATCTGACAATTTATTACAACTAAAATGTGTTTTTAGCCCAGAGAAGTAATATTTGCGTGACAAATGAATTTAAAATAAATTGCTCCTCTGCTGGGGATCGAACCCAGGACGCCCGCACGAAAAACATTATGTGACACGGCGCGGCGCGCGGTCGGCTTTTCAATTAAGGACTTTCATTTGAAAAACATGTCATAACTGAGAAATATAATTTTAATGAGTTCAGTCATATAATATCTACTGTTCGTTATTTGTATGAATAAGTACATGATAAAATTTTATTACCAAAGAACTTCTGAAGTTTTGTTCTCAATGATTTTTATTGGAGTCTCCAGAACATTTTACATGAATGTAAATCTTTCGCTCGTTCTCCTTACTTCCCGTTTTATATCAAAATGGAGTGCTAATGTATTTTTCTGTTATTTTTTGCACCATGAATGTAATAATATATAACTTCCTTCCCCTCCGAAGGTTGTGCAGCAGAGATTTGAAGGGAACATTTTGTCATTAGCCGAATCACTCCCATATAATCTTCTATCCAAAGAAATTGCAAAATTTTATACCCGATTTAAAGCTCAACAAACCAAGAGATGATGGCGCATGCTCACATCGTCCTGAAGGTAATATCTTCCGGAAACCATCGTTTCCAAGGATGAACTAAACATTTCTACAACTCTATCAAAATATATTTATAGTTTCAACTTCTTATGTTTTCAAAATCAATTGAGTAATGTTCAATGAATACCTATTAAAAAACCATAAGAATTAGTTTATCACATATGTAGGTAATACAAGTTATATTTTTTTAAAAAATTATTGTGTTTAAATATTTTTACCATGTTTACCTACTATTGAATATGCACAGAAAATGTTTTTATCTTAGATTATATATGATACAGATACCTAGTCAGCGCAATGAAAGTATGACAACAAAAAAATAAGAACAATGTTCTGAGTTTCACTCGCCCGGCCGTATATGTACGTACACCTACCGATACGCACACCTACATAATACGTCCACCTACCGATCTACCGCCTCACACACACACATGTAAAAAAACTTGTCATACATTTGAATTCGAAATTTGTACTACACGCGGCTTCAGTACCTTATAATTCTATGGTTTTTATATAATTTCTTAAATTCTTATCCAAACGGAAAATTTAATTAAATTAATAATATTTATCAAAAAAATTATGCATTTAAAATGAACATTTCAAAAGTGAAAATATCTGTTTATCAGTCAATGCATGAAATTTAAATTATAATTGATATAATCCAAATTTGCGTTTTTTTAGTAAAAAAAATTTCTCATCAATTTTAATTATAATACGTAAAAATTAAGACAATAAATTATTTTCTCATCTTAAAAAAAATCTAGCTGTGTATAATTGGAAATAAAATATATCTTTTTTATTTAGATATTCTAAAGAAAAAATAAATCGGAAATCTGTAATTAATTTAATTAATTACTCTCATTAAAAAAAAATTTATGTAAACGAATTTTACAAATTTCAACAGGATATTAACAAAAATTTGATAGATACAATAAACTGAAGTAAAAAGGAACTGGAAAAGCAAAAGGAAAACTTTATTAAATATCCTGGAATAAATGTGAAATTTTCAGATGTATCCAAATCCTTTTACTGAAAAATGTAGATTATTCGCGCATTTTCCGCTGCCAAAATATTTATATCGGAAGATTTTCCCAATTTCCTTCAGCATCCTCCGGTATAGTGCAGCAGTACTCGCGTTCATCCCTTAACCAGCGGTTGTTTCATCCCTTACTGGGACACGCCTCCCCTCCATCAGACCATAACGCGAACTACTAACTTTCAAAGGGGGTTGATTCAATCACTTTGAAACTTCAACTTGAATTATCATAAATTGAAGCGACCGTTCAAACGAAAATGTTTTCAAATTTCAAACTAAACTTTCATCTGTGAACGTCGTTTTAATAATTGTTTTTTTTTTGCTGTGCGATAAATATTTATATTTGTTGTGATTTTTTTTATACATGAATGTGTACAATATTTTATGGAGACATAGTGATGAACAAACTTATGTTGATGGTTTTTGAAGTGATAAAGTGAAAAAGATATTAATTAAAATGTGATATTTTAATTGACTTAAATAAAATACTCAGTCGTATTACATTTACACTATTATTTTAGATTATGTTTTTGAAGATGACAAAAGTGAAGCAATTTTGGAATATTATAACATTACTCTTCCTCATGGGATTTGGTAAGTTTTTTTTTATTTATTTCAATAAATTACCATTTATTTATTGAGGCGTGCAAAATATATTTACAATACCTATCAAGGAAAATATTTTCTTGATTAAGCAAAAAATAATGATACTATTCATTTTTTGTTATTTTCCTCACGCGAAAACTCTTTGCTTCGTGTAAACATGGTAGTTAAAATATTTTTTTGGGAATTATATATTAAAGGTAAGTATTTTTTATTTATATTTACTTCCACGATATATTTTATTCCTTACATTCTTTCAATATTTATTTTTTGAAAAAAATCACCAAATACTCTTGTTGAAAAATATTTTTACTATCCTCGGGAAATCCAATTACTTAAGATTTTACTCTCCACACTATGAATAATGGAGAGTCATGATTTCACAATTTTTAAGCGTAATTTTTTACATCAATTTCACAACGGATATCATGTAGAGCAGAGGTTCCCAACCCCGAGCCCGCGGGCGCCATGAACTATTTGTATGTGCCCGCCACTATTCGACAGAGGCAGAATTTTTTTATAAAAATTTATAAAAATTGTGATTTTTTTTTATTTATTTGTTAGAGCGCCTAGGTTTTTTAAATACATCCGTATGTTTTCGATATTTTTTTACGTTTTGTAAATACTTTTCTCTGTGTGTATGCAATTTAAATAATTATTGTTTATTATTTATTAATAAATTATGAATATAAGAATATTATTAATAATAAAATTGATTATCCTGTTATCTTAAATTATATATCTTTCAACATCCCTACCTACACCTGTAGACACTAGACACACTCTTCTTTTCCGCCTAACCACTCAACACACCAACTATGCTCAACATGCAACAATGTACAGAATCTGTAATACATACAATAGGCATTTCCAAGAGATCGACATATTCTTACTTAGCGCCCCCACATTTAAAAAATATATCAAACTTAAAATTTCATCCTCATAATCAAATTTAAGACTTAATATACTGCCATATTTATGTATATATGCAATTTCACACATCATTCACACAATATCTCACAATACTAGGTAACCATTCCTAATGTACATATCTTAATATACTACAATAACTTCTCATTGGATAATGAGAACTTATGGAAAGAGTTTGTCGATGAAAAATAGGCGGTGCCCGCCACACTCCCGATATTTTAGAATATGCTTTAGAATACAAAAAGGTTGGAAACCCCTGATGTAGAAAGTGCACACTGTGAGTTTTGTCGTGATGTGTTTGTATGTATGGCGTACGGCGTTCGGCGTACGGAATTATCCTTTTTGTGTCCTCTACAGCCCAAACTATGTATAAGTTCGATCGACTTCATATTTACATCATATGTGTAAAGTGCATATACCTAGAGCTGATTATTTACCATCGTCAACTTTTAATTTCTTCTCTATGATTTCATCAATTACGATTTTTCTGTGTCCTCTCTAGAGCCCAAACTATAAGTGCGATTAACTTCATATATTAACATCATATGTGTAAAGTGCATAGACCTAGAGCTGATTAGATTTCCACAGATATCCGTTAATTTCTTCTCCATGATTTCATCTGTCCAAATTTTCAAAATGCTCTCTCGGTCTGGAAAATCAAGAACACCGCATTCTTCTATCTTGACACATACATCACCTCATCAACATTGATACACTGTGTCATACATATGTACTCATCTTGCTAGTAATGCAATTTTACTTACAATTTCTCATCACGTATCATGTAGAAAATACATACTATGAGTTTTGTGACGATGTTTTTGTGTGTATGATGTATTGTGAAAACTTTTGTCTTCTGGGAGTCTTATATTTGTTAAAGAATCTAATAGAAATGTACTTCATAAAAATGCATTTAGAGATTGTCAACATTTCAAGAAGAAAAAATGGACGCTTACTATGGTGTGGAGAGTTAAGTGTTGGCCATAACCCACACGTTTTTTATAAAGATCGAATAAAATATAATCGAAATATAAAATAACCATTTTTGTACCTAATAAAGTTATCATACCAAAATTATTCTCTTGTGTCTAGTTATTTGATATTATAAATTTCAAATATCTAGACCAGAATTATTCGCGTTCGTGAAAATCCGATTTTAATTATTTTTTATTAATTTTCGCAAATATCCCGTATTTTCACGTTTTTGAAAAACAACACCGAAATTGGCCATTACCTACCGTAAAAAAATGCAGGGCAATTATTCATCTAAAAGGCAGAATAATAACATTTAATTATTGTTACTCAAGCTTCTGCGAGTGAACTCTACACAGCCAATGCATTAAATTTTTTATTTTTTTTTATTTATCAATAATTATGTATTCATAACATTACAGAACCTATGTCTAGAGCGTTATAAATGAATCATTATAACAATATGTGCGCAACGCCAAGAAATCTACAAACTTTGTGACAGATGCACTGAACAAATCGATTTCGGTGTTATTTATTATATTTAAATAAGATGACGCTCGTCCTACTGGTGAGTTCATGTAAAGATTTGTACGACTGTGACGATCATATAAGAGACGATGCCTGCGTGCTCGACTATGAAGTTCTGGTACAAAAAAGTTAATTTTAGAAAGTATGTCGCTATTGTTTGTATGTCCGTTTATCTAAAGTAATAAAGCAATCAAAATGTTAGTGTATGTGTGTGTATGTGTGTGTGTGTGTGTTTGTCTCACGCCTTCTGAAAAACTAAGAGCATCTAAAAATCTAATTTATGTGCGAACGTGTACCTGTATACCTGATGCAGTGTCACGCTAAAAATAATGCGATAAATATGCTGAATTTTAAAAATATTTCAATAATTATTTTTTTCATACAAAATTTTCCAAGTCGTATCTGTCAAAAAAGTGTACATTTTGCACGCAAATATCTGTTAGTTTAAAAGTTAGAAGTACGTATTTACACGAAAAAAATTTACTTTCAAGTATAACTTAGCGTTTAAGTGAAAAACATGGTGAATATTTTGTATAATTATAATGTTAAACTTATTTTTAAAGTAAGCGTTTTGTACATAAATGCCGCCATTTTAATATCTTTTCATACAATATTTCATTTTCCTACCGAATGAATATGTTCTTGAAAATAATAAACCTTTGAAATAAATGTAATTATGAAATAATAAAATGAAACACAAGACATTACAGCAAGATTTAAGACATATATTGTAAAAGTCTGTTAATTATTAGTAAAGATATAGGCATAATAAAATTGCATAATTTGTATATAATATTTGATATTTCGGACAATTTTCATTTTTATGGCATCGAACAAACCAATGTAGGTACCTACATATTCAAAAAATGTATCCGAACCATTCGATATTACTTACGTGTTCGAATCGTTTCTATGGCTACAGAAAGAATGTGATATTCAAATAAAATTTGTTAGGAATCGAATTTATTTAGAAGGTTGTTGTAGGTAGGTACCTACCTAATACTATTTACTTACAAATCAACAATAATATACCTATACTGATTTCCTATAGGAAAATTATTTTATTTATTTATTTATCAACCGTTTGTCCGATTATAATGAAACTTTGGTGAATTGTCAAGCGTATGCCCAGGATGGTTTTTGGATTTAAACTTTTTTCTTATTCTTCTTCTTCTTCGTGTATTTGGTCGTTTTACCTATGAAGGGGGAGTATCCTGGGAAAAGAAGGTCCGACTGTCCCTCCATCTCTTCACAGGTCTTCCAGGACGGGTTCTGCATATAAACTTTTTTCTTCTTTTTCTTCAACGTGTACTTGGTCATCTTACCTATGAAGATGAACTATCCTGGGAGATGAAGGTCCAATTTTCCTTCCATCTCTTCGCAGGTTTCTGGATTTAAACTTTTTTCTTCTTCTTCTTCATCGTCTATTTGGTCATTTTACCTTTGAAGGTGGACTAACCTGGGAGAAGAATGTCCAATTTTCCTTCCATCTCTTCGCAGGTATCTGGATTTAAACTTATTTCTTCTTCTTCTTCTACATCGTGTATTTTTGGTCATTTTACCTATGAAGTTGGAGAATCCTGGGAGAAGAAGGTCCAACTGTCCTTCCATCTCTTCGCAGGTATCTGGGTTTAAACTTTTTTCTTCTTATTCGTGTATTTAGTCATTTTACCTATTAAGTAGAGCATCCTGGGAAAAGAAGGTTCTTTCATCTCTTCGCGGTTCTTCCAGGATGGTTTCTGGATTTAAACTTTTCTTAACCGACTGATGGGACGGGATGTAATGAAGGGAAGGGAGGCACTAAAGGGCCTGAAGGGACGGGAGGTATAAAACTGCCTGAAGGGACGGAAGGTACTGAAAGGCCTGATGGGAAGGGACGTAATGAGGGATTAAAGGGACGGGAGGTACTGAAGGGCCTGAAGCGGCGGGTCCTGGAGTCTAATTCTTTTTCTTCTTAATTTTATGTAGACCTTTAGGGCAGTTTTTATACTAACTATTTCCTATTGTCTAATTCATCTTCTTCTTCTTTTATGTATACATTTGGGTCATTTTTTTATAAAAATTATTTCCTTTAGTCTAATTATTATTCTTCTTCATTTAAGTACGTAGACTTTTGGGAGAGTTTTAATACAAACTATTTCCAATAGTCTTATTCATTTTCTTTTATACAAACTATTCAGTATTTATACAAACTATTTCCAATAGTCTAAATATTCTTCTTCTTCTTTTTTGTAGACCTTTTGGTGAGCTTTTATACAATCTATTTCCAATAGTCTAATTCTTCTATTAGGTATATGTATTTTTACTTATTTTATGTAGACCATTGGAATAGTTTTTTATACAAACTATTTCTTATAGTCTTATACTTATTTTTCTCTTTTTTATTTAGTCTTTTGGGTTAGTTTTAAGTCTAATAGTCTATTGTGCAGAAATATTATTAACGATATGCACACTTGATGAAAATACATATGAAATGAATGGGATATGGGATGTGACGATATAACCTGCACAAGAATCTTTTCAATACTTTTGTTTAATTAAATTTAAACCATTTATATCATTAACACCTAATATATAAAGAATGGGGGTTGTGGCCATTACTGAACTCTTCACAACATTTATATTCAAATTAAAAACTATTTACTATAGTTCAAGTCTTCTTCTTCTTCGTTAATGAAGACTTTCAGTCAAATTGAGCAAAAATATAGTGCACACTTGATGAAAAAATATAAAAACGAATGGGATGTGACCAATACTAGATCTTTTCAGTACCTACGTTTGTTTAATCAAATTTTAACCACATCCCAACATCCAAAATTACTAAATTTTCAATAGGTACACATTACAATTTGTTTTCGATGATAATATTTAAAAATGGGGGTTGTGGCCAAACCAATCTCTTTACAACGTTGATAAACAGTCATATTTAAAACCATTACGCAAAGTCCATGCGAGCAGAAATTGTATAAATATTATACTTCATTCACACTTTATAGCAATATATAAAAAAGAATGGGTTGTGGCCATCACTTGAACATTTTACAATACTTAAACTCAATCAAATTTCAAACCACTTTTCATAGTCTGATATTGCAAAATAATTGGGTGACAATATTATAAAAACGATTGCTTTTTCTTTCACAATTTTACATTCTTGGCCAACGGCGGGACATAAAAGCTAGTTAAGTAATAAAAGTATTTCAAAGTCGCGATGCATCTGCGCGTTTCCAATGAATGGTAGTTGGTCATTCCAAGTACAAACATTGATGGGTATAACCAAGGATATGTCCCATATGTACGCAGATACAGAAATCTTAAAAACTTTTTGTGAACCTGTTCAAGTTTTAATATATAAATTGATTCGTGTGGGCTCCAAATTATTGAATTTGACTCTAAGACGCTTAAAACTAGTGCATTATATAACAATTTAATGGTTTGTGTAGTGTAAAAGGAATGAGAATTTCGGATAACAAATCCAAGAAGTTTGTATGTTTTTAAGCATAGATCGTTAATATGCTTATGGAAAGTTAGTTTGTTGTCAAATGTTACTCCTAAGTCTTTCACATAGTCGAGCCGTTGGAAAAGGGTATTATTTATGGTGTAATTAAAGATATATGGGTCCTTAGATCGCGTGTATGACACAATGTTGCATTTTGGTGAGCTAAAATTTAGACGGTTATTTTTGGCCCATTTTGAGATTGAATCTATATCTAGTTGAAGTAAGATGCAGTCAGCTGGGTTACTTATTTGTCTATATAATTTTAAGTCATCTGAAAATAGTAAATAATGACAGTTTGATATGAAGGATCCAATGTCATTTATAAATATTAAGAAAAACAGCGGTCCAAGAATAGAACCCCGTGGAACTCCTGAGAAGACTAAAAATTCAGTTGAAGAACTCCCCTTATAAAATACGTATTGCTTACGATTTCTGAAATAAGAGGAAATAAATAACAAGATGTTTGTGGATAGGCCAAATGAAGCTAGTTTTTTTAATAATATACCAATATCAACTTTGTCAAAGGCCTTTTCTAGATCAAAATATGTAACATCTATTTGAATACGTTGATCGAGATTTTTAGATAAGAAGTCGGAAATACATATTAGATTTGATGTCACAGACATTTGTGGTCTGAACCCATGTTGACGTTCATCCAAAAATGGCTTTACGTGATTATACAAGTATTTGTGTAAGATTTTTTCAAATACTTTTGCTACTGCACAAAGTATGGCGACTGGGCGATAATTTCGGATATCGCTTTTGCCACCCTTTTTATGAATGGGTGTGATTTTAGTTGTTTTCCAAATGTCTGGAAAGGATCCATTTCTTAAACATTCATTAAAGAGGTGACAAAGTGGTGTAACGAAAAATTCTGAGCAGCCTTTAATAAGAAATGCGGGGATTCTATCTGGTCCTACCGAGTGGGGTTTATTTAGTTGGGAGATAGCAGTTTTGACGTCTTCTTCGGATATTCTTTGAATACTAAACGGGGGAGCTATATTTCCAGTATTTATTGATTGACTAATATCTAGGTTTGGTTGGTTTTTACTGTATACGGAAGAAAAAAAAGTCGCAAAGCATTCTGCAACTTCCATATTACTGTTCAGCTCCATTCCATCGTAATTCATGGAAATGGATGTTTCAGATGATTTTTTAAGGTCTTTTATGTACTGCCAGAACTTTTTTGGATTGCTGTTTAGAGAATTTTCGATGGAAAAAATGTAATTTTTTAAGGCTTCTTTTGTATTTTGTTTTACAGTGGACCGTAGTTTAGAAAATATTAAATAGTCGGTCTGCATTTTACTTTTTTTCCACTTTTTGTGAGCTATGTGTTTCATTTTAATATATTGAATAATTTCTTTATTGAACCATTTTGGGTACACTCTATGTGAAGATGGTTTATTAGCAGGTGGAATGCAAATATTGAAAATATCATATAATGTTTTGTAAAAATTTCCGCAAGGGATATTTATGTCAACTGAATTTTTGTAAACTGATTCCCAGGAGCATTTACTTAGCAGTTCGTATATTAAGAGAAAATTGGCTTTGTTGAATTTCCAAGCATCATTTCTTATATCAGTACGCGGCGAATCTAGACCTGGACTACCTGTATGAGCGCATCCTACAGTAATTGATAAAGTTGGGTGATATTTGTCTTCGCTAATAAGGGGGTCATGGCATCTATCAACGTGGATTATAGACCTTTCGGCGTTGCACAGAACAATATCAAGAACTGAGTTAAAGTCATTAGTTATTATATTGTAATCTTTAAATCCATAAAATGATTTAAAATATTCATGCATATTCACAACACTCATGTTACTTGAAGGAAGGTTTAAATCGCCTAGTATTAATAAGTTTTTATCGTTGAGAAATTTATATTCACTTTCTACTTTTTCGAAAAATTTCGAATAAATTGCTGTTGAAGAGCGAGGTGGAATGTAAATAACACACACAATTAAAATACACTTTTTAAAGGTTAGTTTCACCCACAGTGATTCAATGTCTGGTTGTTCCATATTAGAAATAATTTCGGCGCGGGATATAGATTCGGCTCGAACTGCCAGAAGAACGCCACCCGCACGTGACTCTCGATCCCTACGAAAGACAATATATCTATCATCGAACAATTCCGAGTCCAGTACATTTGGCTTCAGCCATGATTCAGTTGCAGCAAGAATATCTATATCGTTACGGGAAGATAGGTTATTTTTGAATGTCGTTGTTTTCGTGTTGAGGCCTCTGACATTTTGGTAATAAAATTTAGTACATTTCGTACAGTTTATATCATGTTTTTCGCTAAGTCGACTTCGATTGCGGCTTGTTGATGAGGGGTACTCTTCGGCGAAAAAACCATTCATTGTACGCAATGTTGCTTGGCCATACATTAGGGTCCATAAATAACTCAAATTTTGTTTCGGGTACTCCGATTCGGAATGAAGCATAATTATTTACAGAACGTGATGATACCTTCACTATGTCATAGGATATTTCTTTATTTATCTCCTTTAAGTGTTTTTCGATGTGTTTTATATCGGTATTTGGGTCAAACTGCCAGGCATGAATATATTTCTGCCTTTCTACGGAAACCAATCCAGTAGACAGTGTAGCTGTACCGCGTAAGACCGGTCGTTTTTTTCGTTTGTTGTGTACCATGTGCCAGTCCCCGTTGTCTTCTTGATGCTCTGTTACGGTTATTGGGGACACTTGACTATTTGACAACATCGGGGGTAGCGCAGGTATATTTTTCACTCGTGACGGGGATGACGGTGGTTCGGTCTCGGCGGGAGGGATATGACGTTCGGTATCCGTGGATGTTGTTTTTATGATAGGGACTTTTTGAGGTGGTGGTCCACGCTTGCTTGTTTGTGATGCTGGAGATAGCACTCGATGGCTGGAGACTATAGGCTCAGCACTTGCGGTTGCATTTGGCAAAACCGAAGATACGGACGTCACATTTTGATCACGTGTTTCCATTCTTTTAGCATATTCTGCTCTTGTTACTCTTTTGGCTGATTCGGCGATTAGAACAGGACAGAGCTGTTCTGGCACTTTGTTCACAATGGTATCGAGTATTTGTTTGCGGCAACAACAAATTGAGTTGTTTGATAGTATACTTTCGATTGATTTTACTCTATTTAGCAGCTCTTGGATTAAATTAGAGCTCACAATAACTTGATCTGACACATGGTCACTTATATTAGGCATTTTGATCGACTTTCGGCACAAAGTAATCCGAATTAGCACGTTTTGTGTCTTAAATATAAATGTACTTAAATAAAAATAATAGAACATGATTATAAGAATTCCTTGACAAAATAATCAAATATGAATGCCTAAAGCTAATGTCGATATACATATAGACATCTATTCTCATTATATAATACTGTTTTGGCAGACATAAGAACAAACTACTAAGAATACGAAGAACTGTGCTGATCGCCGTGGTACAGTTGGTAAACCGTCGGGCTTCTTTGCGGGCATCCTGGGGTCGATCCCCAGCACAGGAGAAATTGATTTAAATTCATTTCTCATGTAAATATTGCTTCCCTGGGCTGGAAACACTGGTTAGTTGGAAGAAATAACCATATGGCAATAAACTCGCTACTTGCCCAAGGTGCAAGGATGTGTTTAGTATTATTATTTAAAAGAATAGAAAATGCCTTTTGAATAGTGTTTTTAATAAAACCCAATTATCGAGGATTAATGATGACAAAGTACTATTTGTAACTTTTCAAACAACCTTAAATGTTTATTGTGGAAATTATTTAAGCATATATTATTAATTATAGTGAAAAAAGAAATTGCAAATCTAAATCATGATTATATTGATTTCTCTTAATTTACATTTCTTGATAGAAAAAACCTTGATTTCTTTAAAATGTCACCATTTGAATAAAGAATAACACCGATTCCTTTACCATAACACAACTTTTTTAAATAACAAATAACAAGAATAATATTACCTCATTCTTTATAAAAATAACACCCCTTTTTCAAAAAAATAACGCGAGTAACTCAAGTCTCCTGACATTAGTAATTCAACAAAATTCCTTGCGTCAATTTAGTAACTCTTATGAAGATACTCTATTTATAAATAGTAATATATGTAATTAAAACTTGTGAATGCATATTTAATTTAAAATATATGAATGTTGACCGCCGCGCGCCGTAGCATTTCCAATCGTACAATTCTACAAGCTTTATGGAAATAATTTAATCATTTCATTTATAGTGGAAAAAAACGTGCGAATCTTAATCAAAATGTTGATTTAGATTCGCACAAATCTCCGTTAACTTACATTTCTTTGTAGAAAATATCGATATTTTAGTAAAATTTTAAATATTTATTTAAAAAATAATACAGATTCTGGTAAAAATATACACAAAAAGCACACCATTTCCAAAAAATAACGTGAATAATAACACCGATTTCATAAAAATAAAACTTTTCTGAAAAAATAACATTACAATTAAAAAAACACCCTTTTTCCATAAAATTAACGTGCATAATGCTAGTCTCTGCAAAAAAACATATTTCTTCATGTGACATCAACTAATCCTTTGAAGTATACTTGAAAAAAAATACAATCATATACCAACTTTAAATATAATTAAACAGTATTTTAGCATTACCATTATGATATTTTATTTTTTCACATATCTTTTTAATCAACAACACACAAAACTTTCATATTCGTTCGGTTGTAATTCGAAACTAATATTGACTTGCTACATTCATTTATTTGCGAAAATTGTTACTTGAAAAAAATGCAAAGTTGCTAAGATCTGAAAGCAATTCAAAAATAATAAATTCAGACGAAAAGTTCAAAATTAGTTTATTTGACATGGGATAGAATCCTTAATTGAAATCAATCAATCAAAAGTTTTTGAAAAGGATAAAACTATGACCTTTTGATTATTTATTTTCGGATCAACGATTATACGAAAATAAATGATAAGTACAGAAACTAATTCGTAGGTTCTGTAATCGTATAATGAACAGTGCTGACAAAATTTAAAAGTTTCACCTTTAGAAATCCTACATCGCTAAATTACTTCATACATTATATTATGACACATACGTACATATCTCAAATGTGTTGCATATGAATACACCAAACTTAACACATATGGAATCATCTAACTAGTCGCGCATGAAATCACAAAACTAGTCACATATGGAATCACCAAACTAGTCACATATGGAATCGCCAAACTTGTCACATGGAATCATCAAACTTATCATATATGGAATCACCAAACAAGTCTCATATGGAATCACCAAACTTGTCACATATGAAATCAACAATCAGGTCACATAAGAAATCATCAGTATGACCATAATACGACGGTTCAGGAAAAGAGTGAAGGAGAGGTTTTTTGACTATTCGAAATTCAAATAAAATCGCTAATATTATTTATGAGTATGATCATATTTTGGCTGCGAGGTACCGGCTTAGAATAGTGCTTCCACTTTTTTCTATTATCATCGTTTTCGGGTGTCCCGTAAGAGCAGGTTAATTAAAAATACAACATGAAAAATAACATTTCACAAAGTTCAGCAATGAGGTTCACCACATATTATGAATACAAAAATACCTATTTTTATTATTGCATATGCGCAAACATTGGATTTTTTTCCCTGTCGGGAGTCAAAGATATTATTTAACAGATTTTTAATTATCTCAATAGAGACGAAGTTGGAATATTTATTGTAGGAGAACCGGGAAATCAAGGCACCTACAGGGCTTACGACCTGTCATCGGCTGGTTTACGTGATCACTTTATGCGCTTGCGCAACGTTCCAAGCGCATAAAGTTTTCAAATTTACAAAAAACCAATTCTCTCAATAGATGGCGTTACAACAAAATAAATAAAAAAAAAATAATGAGATTGTTGTTCATAATTTCACCCATAGATGGCTATAGTAAAAATTCCTTATTTTCAAGCGAAAAGAATTTCAGTATTACAATATATAGAACTTCCAAAATTGAATTAATAGGGATCTCATTAAAAAGGCATAATTGGTGAACGTTGCGCAAGCGCATAAAGTGATCACGTAAACCAGCCGATGACAGGTCGTAAGCCCTGTAGGTGCCTTGATTTCCCGGTTCTCCTACAATAAATATTCCAACTTCGTCTCTATTGAGATAATTAAAAATCTGTTAAAAAAAACAAAAATACCTTTTTAGGAAAAACGGTTTAAGACGATCTCTTTAAAAAATATTTTTTACATTTATAATATTTTATTATAAACCTATATGAATCATTCATTCATTCATTCATATAATCACGGCATATCCCACAATGTGGGGTAACCAGCGAAAGGTGTGCGGGTGTGCAGTATAAAGATCCGTAATTTACAGTATCTTAAACACTGCTATTTGAAAACAATTCACTTACTTTTCAAAAAAGAATCAAAAAATATTACATCTCAAAAAACAAGCTTATATTACTAATAGGAATCAGAAATACAATGGATATTGGATATTTTAATAGACTTTGAATACATTTTTAACACACAAAAGATAAATTAAAATTAAGAAAAGAAATCGCTTTTATATTTATTTTATCTTCTATATTAAAAATTATACACCCAACATTTATTTTCTACACGATTCTAGTTAATTAACTTGTATAACGAAATACGAACATTTATTTTGGTTATAAAAAGGTTGAAATAATTACCTACCTGTTATAATAAAATTACTGATAATTACCATATTGCATTAATACCTACCTATTTAGATTCGTAAGAGTATGATATTATATTTACATACTTGTACCAAGAAATATCGAACAATAGGTTATTAATTCTTTATAATGTTGGTATAAAAATTAATATGCGTATTTTCATAATATTGCAAAAATACGCTAATAAGATGGATTTCGGTCAAAAGTTTCACATATGTTCTTACCCCACCACCATCCGTTCTGCTTATGGGGACGAATAACGACCCCTGGCAACATTCTGAAAAAAACACATAAATTACATAAGAAGAGTCCGGAGAACTCTAAAATCTTGCAGACACTGCACAAGTGCCAAAGAGAGCTAATTATGAATATATAAATATTTGAAGGTGTGGTTTTAATTATCTATACAAGCCAGTGATTAAGGGCTATCTTTTCAATTCATCCGAATATTTCAAAAAATAGACACACATTATAAAATAAGACTAACTTTGTACGAGAAAATAATTTGATTTATTTTTAATTTTATTTTACCTATACAGATTTTAAACATTCATATTAGGTAGTAATAGGTATGTTTTTAATATTAATTTCATCGTTTTGCTTGAATTGTTCCATACAAATCTCTATCGTGAAGAATATTCTTGTTGGTATCTACTTTCAATAAAAACCCTAATGAATTGCGGTTCTCTGCAATGCGAAATAGTCCTTTGATATAATTAATTATTTATTTGAAATATATCCACTAAAGACCTGTTCAAAAACAAACACGACAATGTTTGTACTTCCAGTGAATTAATTATTTAGTAAATAAAAGTATTGGCCTACATATAAATTAAGTACCTACTCGTACCTACGTACATCTAAAGTAATAAAGCAATCAAAATGTTAGTGTTTGTGTGTGTGTGTGTGTGTGTATGTGTGTGTGTGTGTGTTTGTCTCACGCCTTCTGAAAAACCAAGAGCATCTAAAAATCTAATTTATGTGCGAACGTGTACCTGTATACCTGATGCAGTGTCACGCTAAAAATAATGCGATAAAAATGCTGAATTTTAAAAATATTTCAATAATTATTTTTTTCATACAAAATTTTCCAAGTCGTATCTGTCAAAAAAGTGTACATTTTGCACGCAAATATCTGTTAGTTTAAAAGTTAGAAGTACGTTACACGAATAAAATATATTTTCAAGTATAACTTAGCGTTTAAGTGAAAAACATGGTGAATATTTTGTATAATTATAATGTTTAACTTATTTTTAAAGTAAGCGTTTTGTACATAAACGCCGCCATTTTAATATCTTTTCATACAATATTTCATTTTCCCACCGAATGAATATGTTCTTGAAAATAATAAACCTTTGAAATAAATGTAATTATGAAATAATAAAATGAAACACAAGACATTACGGCAAGTTTTAAGACATATATTGTAAAAATGTATTATATATTAGTAAAGATATAGGCATAATAAAATTGCATAATTTGTAAATAATATTTGATTTTTCTGACAATTTTCATTTTTATGGCATCGAACAAACCAATGTAGGTACCTACATATTCAAAAAATGTATCCGAACCATTCGATATTACTTACGTGTTCGAATCGTTTCCATGGCTACAGAAAGAATGTGATATTCAAATAAAATTTGTTGGGAATCGAATTTATTTAGAACGTTGTTGTAGGTAGGTACCTACCTAATACTATTTACTTACAAATCAACAATAATATACCTATACTGATTTCCTATAGGAAAATTATTTTATTTATTTATTTATCAACCGTTTGTCCGATTATAATGAAACTTTGGTGAATTGTCGAGCGTATGCCCAGGATGGTTTTTGGATTTAAACTTTTTTCTTATTCTTCTTCTTCTTCGTGTATTTGGTCGTTTTACCTATGAAGGGGGAGTATCCTGGGAAAAGAAGGTCCGACTGTCCCTCCATCTCTTCACAGGTCTTCCAGGACGGGTTCTGCATATAAACTTTTTTCTTCTTTTTCTTCAACGTGTACTTGGTCATCTTACCTATGAAGATGAACTATCCTGGGAGATGAAGGTCCAATTTTCCTTCCATCTCTTCGCAGGTTTCTGGATTTAAACTTTTTTCTTCTTCTTCTTCATCGTCTATTTGGTCATTTTACCTTTGAAGGTGGACTAACCTGGGAGAAGAATGTCCAATTTTCCTTCCATTTCTTCGCAGGTATCTGGATTTAAACTTATTTCTTCTTCTTCTTCTTCTTCATCGTGTATTTTTGGTCATTTTACCTATGAAGTTGGAGAATCCTGGGAGAAGAAGGTCCAACTGTCCTTCCATCTCTTCGCAGGTATCTGGGTTTAAACTTTTTTCTTCTTCTTCGTGTATTTAGTAATTTTACCTATTAAGTAGAGCATCCTGGGAAAAGAAGGTTCTTTCATCTCTTCGCGGTTCTTCCAGGATGGTTTCTGGATTTAAACTTTTCTTAACCGACTGATGGGACGGGATGTAATGAAGGGAAGGGAGGCACTAAAGGGCCTGAAGGGACGGGAGGTATAAAACTGCCTGAAGGGACGGAAGGTACTGAAGGGCCTGATGGGAAGGGACGTAATGAGGGATTAAAGGGACGGGAGGTACTGAAGGGCCTGAAGCGGCGGGTCCTGGAGTCTAATTCTTTTTCTTCTTAATTTTATGTAGACCTTTAGGGCAGTTTTTATACAAACTATTTCCTATTGTCTAAATCATCTTCTTCTTCTTTTATGTATACATTTGGGTCATTTTTTTATAAAAATTATTTCCTTTAGTCTAATTATTATTCTTCTTCATTTAAGTACGTAGACTTTTGGGAGAGTTTTAATACAAACTATTTCCAATAGTCTTATTCATTTTCTTTTATGTAGACCTTTTGGTCAGTATTTATACAAACTATTTCCAATAGTCTAAATATTCTTCTTCTTCTTTTTTGTAGACCTTTGGGTGAGCTTTTATACAATCTATTTCCAATAGTCTAATTCTTCTATTAGGTATATGTATTTTTACTTATTTTATGTAGACCATTGGAATAGTTTTTTATACAAACTATTTCTTATAGTCTTATACTTATTTTTCTCTTTTTTATTTAGTCTTTTGGGTTAGTTTTAAGTCTAATAGTCTATTGTGCAGAAATATTATTAACGATATGCACACTTGATGAAAATACATATGAAATGAATGGGATATGGGATGTGACGATATAACCTGCACTAGAATCTTTTCAATACTTTTGTTTAATTAAATTTAAACCATTTATATCATCCTATTTTGAATAATTTTCAACACCTAATATTTAAAGAATGGGGGTTGTGGCCATTACTGAACTCTTCACAACATTTATATTCAAATTAAAAACTATTTACTATAGTTCAAGTCTTCTTCTTCTTAGTTAATGAAGACTTTCAGTCAAATTGAGCAAAAATATAATGCACACTTGATGAAAAAATATAAAAACGAATGGGATGTGACCAATACTAGATCTTTTCAGTACCTACGTTTGTTTAATCAAATTTTAACCACATCCCAACATCGAAAATTACTAAATTTTCAATAGGTACACATTACAATTTGTTTTCGATGATAATATTTAAAAATGGGGGTTGTGGCCAAACCAATCTCTTTACAACGTTGATAAACAGTCATATTTAAAACCATTACGCATAGTCCATGCGAGCAGAAATTGTATAAATATTATACTTCATTCACACTTTATAGCAATATATAAAAAAGAATGGGTTGTGGCCATCACTTGAACATTTTACAATACTTAAACTCAATCAAATTTCAAACCACTTTTCATAGTCTGATATTGCAAAATAATTGGGTGACAATATTATAAAAACGATTGCTTTTTCTTTCACAATTTTACATTCTTGGCCAACGGCGGGACATAAAAGCTAGTATATCAATAATAAATAGTAAAGAATGTTTTTTTATCACTCTACAACTAATAGAAACGAGGTTCCGTTCCTTAGGAAAATGCTTCTTCTGTAACATATTATGAACTTATAGCTAAATTACGTATGAATTATATTCTTGGCCTGAGGTATGCACTACGCATATTAACGAAAGAAAAAATATTATTGTGGCGACAAAAGAAGTTTCCAAAATTATAGATGTAGATATCACTAGTTGCATGTAATACATGAGAAACAACTGTCGATAGCGATAGTAGGTATGTATACTTGAAGAATACATACATACCAAACTATAAAAATCCTTAAACTATAATTTTCAAATATTTTATTTTCTATACATAACGTGTATGTCAAGATAGGATAGTGGAGATCTTATCTTTTTTCCAACCCCGAATATGTAAACAGCACGATGGTAGTATGTATGTATGCATGGAGATATAGAAAACAAAATATTGCTAGTCTCAGTAGATATTGTGTAGGTATAATAAATAAAAAATTTAAAAAGTTTGTGAATATACGATTTTTTTATAAAAAATAAATAATCTAATTGGGGTGTTTTAGCGTTGTCGATATTAAAAAAAATAAACAAAGACAAATAAACACATAAATTTATCATAATAATGTTTTTGTGTTAATAAAAAAAGATAAAGAAATAAATCCTGGAACTTTGGGATGTTTCGGCTTTTTTCGATATTTTTAAAAAAATATAGAAATACAGGCAGTTAAACTCATAAATTTTTCATAAAAAAAATATTTTTCTTAATAAAAAATGTTTGAGAAAGCCTGGAATTTTTTTGAAATACCAATTTGAGATTTTGTTTTTGTCTATGTTTATACCAATTTTCATCGTTTTAGCTTTTATGGTTTTTAGATGTATGAAAAAATGAAATATACTTCAAATGTTGATAACCCATGACTGTAGTAAAAAAGTTTAGTAGGCCTAAAATTTTCTATATTTTCTGATTTTCTGAAATGTTGGGCTCTGTACATTAAGTGGATTAAAATCTATGAGGAGACACACACACAGTCACACTAAATTTTCTACTCCGAATACCGAGTTTATCTATATGCATAACAATAATTTATATACTAGATATTTTTTAGTCAAACAAAAATGATTATCAATTGGTCGTCCTATTATAAGGAAAAAAGTCCTATTATAAGGAAACCGAAACAATCGTCCTATTATAAGGAAAATATTTATTTTTATTTATTTATTTAAACAGTAACAATGCAAGTATAAAAAAGAAAGAAAAGAAACTAAAAGTCGACAAAACATATGAAATACATAGTAACTTCCTCCTCTCTTTTTTATTCATCATAACCTCACCTAAACGGCTACGCCTGTCTTAAGGTGAGGCTATTCAAACAATACAATAATATACATATATACATGCACATTTGCACATACACATAAGGAAAATATACACGTAGAACCATAATCATTTTTGTTTGATTAAAAAATATCTAGTATAATGGAGTTCTACACATTTAGCACCGTCAGTATTAACAATTTATA
This sequence comes from Molanna angustata, assembly GCA_963576475.1. Classification (NCBI taxonomy): domain Eukaryota; kingdom Metazoa; phylum Arthropoda; class Insecta; order Trichoptera; family Molannidae; genus Molanna; species Molanna angustata. The sequence goes on from OY754981.1 coordinate 16,605,614, forward strand.
AAATAATTTATATGCTACGAAGCCTCTAATAAGCTTAGCATATACGATACTCTCACACGGGCCAAGATTAGTACTGTCTATTCATTAAGAGATATAAATTATCTTGAACGAATCGACAGTTGGATAAGTTATGTATATTCACGTTACTGCATACTTAGCTAGTGTTTTTACTATTTTCAAAACAAGCTTTTAATATTATTATGTGTACAACTCTTCACTGAATTGATTGCAGGACAGGAGACTTTACTTTGACCAAATACATATTACTATACAAAATTTGTAATAACTTGATCGATTCCCCTGATATACTCAAAACTGTATCACTCCATGTACCGAATAGACATACCCACTCACAATATTTATTCCATATACCAATATGCCACACTAATTACAGATACTTTTCACCCATGTTTAGAATTCAACGAGATTATAATACACATTTCAAACATACAGATATTTATCATGACACTTGACAACATTACCAAAAACAGATAAAAATTTATGTTCTTTAACTCTAATACACAATCCAACAATCCCCTCCTCATTCACTAACCCTCCTCCCTCCTCCTCATCCTGAAACATACTCGTTTACTGTACCTATATGTGCATATCTTTGTTATTTTTTATCTATCTTTTTAATTTTTTTTATCTTGTATTTTCTTATGATTTTTCAAGTGTGTAATCAAAAACTGTATAATCACTAATTTAAATTGAAGATAGCACTTTTGGCTCAACTTTTATACAATAAATGTAATGTAAAATAAATATATTATAGCTGTAGCTTTCTGAGAGAAAATAAATAAATAAATAGAAATGTTTCCGAATAAAACAAAAATACTTATACCTACCTATTGTACCCATAGTTTTTTTCATAATACCTATAGTACTTCAAAATTTCAGTTCGATATCGCTGGTGAATATTATTCTTGATCAGATACATCTTAAAAATGTACTTTTCATTGAACTCTATGTAGACATATTCGGCAATAGTAATAAAATACTGCAAGTTCTTTAATAGGTGGGGGATTTTCTTATCTTACACAACCTAAGAGAACAAAACTTTGAATGTCGGATTTCGCTTTTCGAAGATTTTCACCAATCGAAAAATTCCAAGGATTTCGATTTAGCCCCTCCCAAAGCCTTCTGTCAAAACGATGATAAACCCCGCTTACCCCTGCAAGAAATGAAGGAGATTCATTCCCCCGTTATGTAAGAGCTTGAGATAGTGAGCAGGATTTACAGATGTGTGCATGAATATAATGGATATCTGGGGCATATTGCCATAATTCATCGACGAAATCCATCAATAATTCTCATTCAATACGAATGCATATATCATAATATTATAAAAAATTCTAAATCGAATATATTTTTTAATTGCATATACGTAAACATTGGATTTTTTTCCCTGTCGGGAGTCAATAAAGGCATTAAAGGCATAATTGGTGAACGTTGCGCAAGCGCATAAAGTGATTACGTAAACCAGCCGATGACAGGTCGTTAGCCCTGAGTTCTTGGTTCTTCTATGATATCTCAACTTCGTCTCTATTGAGATGTTATTGTCAATAAATATATATATTTTTTTAACCCTGACGATGGTCTTTGATAGCATGATTCAGTGAATTCCTTTAAAACGATTATAAATTGATGGTGAAACAAAAAAAAGTTAGGTATTACTTATATTTGCATCATACCTTATATTACACCAAATATAATTCTTATAAATTAATACTGATGGGTTGAATTCTTAATAATTGTTCAGATGGGACGATGGCAGATCGTTGAGCGCGTTGGGCTAGTAATCCGGTGGTCGCGAGTTCGAATCCTGCCTCGACCGATTTCTTGTTTCACAAGGATATATTTATTAAAAAAAACAAATTTAGTAAAAATGTTAATAAACTCGCCATTTTCGCAGGATGCAATTTAATGTAAAAATAAAGGACGATGAAATTATTTGATCGGATCCATGTTGTATGTATGTAAGTACTCAATGATACGCTATAAAAATTACTATAACTCTAACAAGAACATATCACAACGGTTCTAAAGAGAGCCAATTCTACTCTATATCTTATCAAGACATCATATCACCACCAAGTTTTCCTAGAAGTATCAACTTATGTGAGGCCGATCCTAGAGTATGGGATTCAAATATGGAATCCTTACTTTATCAAGCTATCCCACTGCTTGAGAAAGTGCAAAGACGAGCAACTTAACTTTAACCAATTGGAATGTGTGGTCTGTAATAATGTAGGCTGCAAATTTTAAAAATGACCGGAACGCGGAACCGTGGGGATACGATCGAGAAATACAAAACCCTATATGGCTTTCATTACTGTAGTGTTTTTGATATTTTAACTCCTCACTAACCCAAGGGGATATAGTGGGGAGTTATGATTACGCAATTTTTAAGGCATTTTTTTTATTGAAGTTTATCAACTAGTACCATGCTGAGATTGTATTCTGAAAGTTTCATCACAATGTATCTGTGTGTGTGCTATGTGCAGTGTGCTATGTGCTATGTACATACAGTGTGCTATGTACGGCGTGTTCATTTTTATTTTATCGATTATAGAGTAAAGTACTCATTCGATTCTATTCAAATTTTACAGATTTGTATATCTAATACTCACTTAGACCCCATTGGATTTTGAAGGATATCTGAATAGTACTTCTTAATTTTTTTAACTGTCAAATATTTCAAAGTGACCCCAAGCTCAGAAACTTAAAATTTGAAATTTTTATTTTCAAATTGACGAAAAGGCACATCACTTTTATAAAATGGCATTGATAAGTTATCAAGTTTTCATAATAAAATATTTAAATAAAAAACAAATAATCAAATTTAATATAAAATATTTTCCCTACAAAATTTGAATAATTTATAGAATGACTTGTCAGTGAGGAGTTTAGCGTTGGCCACAACTCACTCGTTTTAAATTGAGTCACAATCAACAACTGGGGGGCCATCACTTAAAGTTGAATAAAACATCCTTTTCCCTGAATCCAAGGAAGCACTTCCTGACCAACAGGATGGTGGATGTCTGGAACAGTTTACCGGTTGAAGTTGTGAGTGCTGGAACACTCAATAAATTTAAAAACAGATTGGGTGAATATTACACAAATAAGCATATGATACAGGCCCATCAGCAATAGGTGACTGCCTGTTAAATAATAATAATAACAGAAGAGGAAAAATTCCTTTTAATATAGATACCTAATAATTTTATGAAATATACGCGCAAATATAGTTTTGTCTCTGTTACGAACAATAACGTTTATAATTGGAACCTTTTATCACAGAATCCGTTTAAGCAAAAAACTCCGAATTGAAAATCGAAATACATTCCTACAGAATATACCTACGATGAACAATTATCTACCTACGTCACGAATTAAAACGAGTGGGTTGTGGCCAACACTAAACTCTCCACACCATAGTAAGCGTTCATTTTTCTTCTTCAAATGTTGACAATCTCAATATGGTAAAGATTGCTTATGTTGTATGAAATATTTTATTCATTCCAAATTTTACTACCAGGAATTTAAATTTTCTAACGAAAGAATATTTTTATATTAAGATAGACAAACTATTAATGCAGTATGGTGAAGAATGCTTATTTTGTATGAAATATTTTAATAAAATCAGACAAAATTTGTTTTAAAGAGAGTTAGAGCATTTTGAAAATTGTGACACGTGATATCATATGAAGAATTTTTTTGTTATTTATGGAAAGCTACTCAGTTCTATGTTCAAGCTTTAACATTATAACATGAAATCAAATTATTGAAATTTTCCATACATAAGATATTTATCTAATAATATACATTTTTATTCATTCTAAATTTTTCTACCAGGAATATAAATTTTCTAACGAAAGTATATTTTATATAAAGATAGACAAACTATCAATGCAGTATGATGAATAATGCTAATCTTGCATGAAATATTTTAATAAAAGCAGATTAATTTTGTTTTAAAGAGCGTTAGAGCATTTTGAAAATTATGACACGTGATATCATATGAAGAAATTTTATAATATCTATGAAAAGCTAATCAGTTCTAAGTTCAAGCTATTAATATTCTTATATCAATATGAAATCAAAGAACTGAACATTGCCAAACATAAAAAAAATCTCCTGTTACATATAAGTTTCATACAAAAATCCATTAAATAAAATATAATTTTTCAAACCGTTGAATATTTTTCTTTTAACATTGACCAACTTTGAATACAATTTTATGAAGATTCTTGGTGTTGTATAAATAGTTGAAACCAAATTATAATATCTCTAATTTCTAGACGTGAGAGCATTTTTTTCAGTTTTAATAGATGAAATCATAAAGAAACATTGAGAAAAAATGAACCGTTGTCTATGGAAAACTAATCAGCTCTAAGTTTATAGACTTAACACATATGATATCAATATGAAGTCAATTGGACTTATAGTTTGGGCTGCAGAGAGGACACAAAAAGGATTTTCCGTACGCCGTACGCCATACATACAAACACATCATGACGAAACTCACAGTGTGCACTCTCTACATGAAACCCGTTGAGAAATTGATGTAAAAAAATACGATTGAAAATTCCATTGTGTGGAGAGTAAAAATGTTGTATTTAAGCATAGAATAATATAGTTTTATTATTATTCTATGTATTTCAGAAAGTAGTATTCAAAAAATAGGTACTATGAATCTCAAAACATATCTACTACAAACACCAATTAAAATTATGTTGTAAATACTACATATGAAGAAAAAAAGACTCTAAACAATAATACATTAGGCACATACTGTTGGGGATTTAGGAGGCAGTCCCTCTGACTTGCTTAGGTACATATGTCCCCACCAAACAGGGACATTTTCCCTCGCGCATCCGTTTAGTAAATATCATTTAATCAGAATATAATTATAAATATCTAATGATATTAACAAAATAATTATGTCTATTTTCAAATTGGTATACCTACAGGCAGTTTGTGGTTTTTTTTTTGTGTGCGGTAGCTTTGTTATGATTGATATTATGTTTATGTATATTGTGTGACCGTATACCAAATCTTAAAACAATAAATAAATACTAAAATTTGTTGTATGCGCTTATTTGGACGCTAATCCTAATTCAGAATATAACACTAGAGTATGTACCTACTAGCTCAATTTACATCTGATATGGTTGGTTCAACTTGGCACAGTTGTAACCGATAATTTATAAAAACCTAATTAATAGACTTATCATCCCTTAAGTGCAGACCGTCCTTTTGCACGATAAGAAAATCCAAAGTAACCGTAGATAAGTTAACCCAGCAATAATATTATTATTATTTTGTTCTCTAGGGCATTTCAATTCATCGTTTATTTCATTTCCAAAATATATGTAATTTATTCCATTAACGAAGTGCCTACTCATATGTAAATAATATTAATAAAAAAAATAATAAAAAATATATATTATTTTTAAATTTGTAATTAATTATTTAATTCGTAATTTAGAAATAACGAATTATTATTACTATGAGTAAGAATTATTTTGTTTATTCTTTATATAGAAATTTTAGATTTATACAAAAACTTAATAATAAAAATGCGAATAACGCTAATAATGAATACATGTAGAATCGTTAAAGATTTTTTAAACGTTGATATTCGGGAATCAGCAGTGTTGGTAGCTAGTATATGTAGAGACCTCCTCAGAGCCTAATCCTTTGATATTTTAAGTATCTGGATGGGTGAACTATTCCCGATTGAAGCTCGATGATGAGTTTGTTGCATTTTATTTTGTTCTATTAAATAATTTAGAATTTACGCATTAATCTGCTAATTCTTTTAAGGATGGGTATTATGGTAATAATAGTAATTGAGTGTTATTAATTATAGTGCTTAATTGTTATCGATATCATTAGTAAATCGGCCAGCGCCGTAAATTTAAAAAATAATAATAATTAAAAAAAAACACTTCTTTGCACCCTGCGCAAATTCATTGCCATTTGGCATTTTCCATCCCAGAGAAGCAATGTTTGCGTGAGAAATGAATTTAAATAAATTTCCACTCGCTGGAAATTGAGCCCAGGATACTTTATAATATATCCATTTAGTTTTTGTTTACGTTTAGTTTTAATATAGGTATCTATGATTTTTTTTCTATTTCACACCCTATCTCTAATTGTCTCATGAAATTTACGTATTCATTACTTAATTACCTACATGGTATTTTTTTTCACAATTAACTGTTTTTAATCTCTATTTACGTTGTCTAATAGTACCTAGAAAGCTATGGTTTCATGTATTTTATCGTGCTTACATTTCTATGGCCAAAAAATTTCATTTCACAAATGTCAGCGTGTAATGAAATATCATTTTGAAAAGCTTAAAATTACATCAATTCATTTTGAAATATTACATATACTTACATTACGAAAGTTCTTCATGGGCTGATACTCTGATAACACAAATAAATCAATTGCTTTATTCGTTTTCTTTATCTGAAGATGTCTTCGGTATTAACGTCAATTATTTCACAAGACCGTTATTCCGAGAACGGGAAGCAGCTTTTGGGAATAACAAGTTTCTCGGTTTATTAAGAATTTCCAACTGTCATAAGTTGGCGATACTTTCAACCCTCCTTCATACCGATATCGGTATATGTATATAAGTACTTATACACAGAATGTCGGCAGCAAACCGTAAACAAGAACTTATCGACTGACAAAGAAGTCGCGTAGGTAAACTTTAATAAATATCAGAATTAACGAACGAGTTGTTCCTACCCCTGTAGCAGAGAAGGGAAACTATTGGAGACCAACGGTACTGTTGCTACCCTCGTGAAGTTTGACAGTCCTCTAAGAAATGAACAGTCGTATCGATACCGGTTTCTATTTTATATCAATATAACCATAAGGGTTTTATTTAAATCTTGTGGCGTTTAATGAATCATCGTTGTATACCAACTTCTATTAAGAATACTTTCTATGGTCTGTTAATTTGTGGCTTTGACATTTAAAACTTCATGGATGCTACACGAAGTTGTAGGACATATTTGTCTTTAAACTTTAAATTAATAGAAAGTCCAACCTCCCACTCCATACAACAGCACTGGACAACACGTATGCTTTTCACAGCTCTCCATCTTGGATTTAGCCTTGAATCTCGGTTACACAGTAGTTTTTGAAGACGGTGTATCTCGCCATCTCAGCCATGGTCTTTATTTCGGAATCTGGAATCCACTCATCATCATCATTCAACTAGCACCCCAGCATGAAAATGGTACACCATTACAAAGCCTTACTTTGGATTTTCGTTTGCATACAACATGGATTTGATTTTTAGAGCATTGATTTTGACAAAATATTCTGTAGATGCTCTTTGAGCGAAACGCGTCAGTGGTCAATCTAATTTATCAAGTGAAAAAAGTTAAATAATTATTTTTACTTATTTTAAGTAATAATATTTTGTTATAATGGAATTCCATCACGAACTCTCAGTCAACAAACTGGAATTCATTATTTTTTAGTCCAAATTCTTTAGTATATAAGGTCTTTGCCAAATTCCTTTCCAGATTTATTGAACGCGGATAAACAAATGTCATTAAAAGTTGTTAATAATAATATTATTCCGAAATGAATCTATAACTTATGTATATTAAACTTTATAATCACATTCCTACCTATCTTATATATATAAAGTATTTTTATTTGGAAAGATTCAGTAGAAAATTTCAAAAATATAACATTTTGAATCAATTTCATTGCGGTTCGATCTTTTTTCCTCAAAAAATTGTAACGACGTCCCCAAACTCAAAGGATACCCCCTGAAAAGTTGTTAAAACTTTGAAGTCTTGTTTAAAACAAAATCTCGCGGATTGTTGAACTTCTGAAGAAATCACGTTAATTGGTTGTCTATGAGACTTTCCATTGGAATAAAGTGAAAAACATTCGCTAGCTTCACATAATATATTTGAAAATGATTTACAAAGATATCACAAAAGCAAGTATGATTTTCAAATTAATTAATTTGTAGAAAACCTAATTATTATTAAAGCTAAATGTTTTCATCGAAGATATGTATTTTTTTTATTTACCTTCTTTCCAAATCAGTATGGCTTCGATACTAAAAACATTGCACATGTTTAAAAAAACAAATAAATGAATTCTTTAAAACGTTAACTTTTTTTTATTTACCTACTTACCAAATCAGTATGGCTTCGATAGTAAAAATATTGCACAATGTTTAAAAACAACAAATAGATGAATTCTTTAAAACTTTTTTACTTAACCGACTTTTGCTTTGATATTTCTGAGATTATAAAATATATACCTAATCTGACGAGTCACCCAAAATAATACGTACACAGTTGAATAAGTCCATTGTTGGAAGATAAAATCGGCAGGTAGAGGATAAATAATTTATGTCTTCGAAATACCATTTTGAGATAGCATTTTTTATTTCCATTGGCGGACAAATATTATTTATTATTCCGAGGGTCAAAAATAAAACAAAGCATCTTTCCAAAGTACCAATGTTTCCTCAATCCTATAACCTAAGAGGGTAGGTAAGTAACTACCACTACTAGTACATACACACACACATACTGTCAACCCTTCATAATTCAGTTTCAGGAAACCCTTCCGATATATTTATTGATAATAATATTTTTATGCGCGCAGATTTGTGAGAGTTTCACACGGGAAAATAAATATCTCTAAAGGGGCATTTTTATGGAGATTATTTTGACTTAAGCGCAAACATTTTTCGTTGATATATTTCTCGCTAGACACTCATAAACACTATGACCTAGCAAAAGATTAATTTTTTAGGCAGATTTTTACTCACCACTGAAAAATGAGGAAATTTTTGCCCACATTACATGTCATTATAAGTGCAAAATGGCGGGCGTATTGCTATATTGCAATTTCTGATTTGTGTATTTTGAAATCAATTTTTATCTTCGCCATCTTGTCTATTTTCGGCACAAAATTGCAAGGTACGCAATAGTTTTATATTTTGATGCATAACCTTATCAATATTTTATTTCATAATATAAACGTTTATTTAAAAAATTCGAAGATGGAGAAAAAAAAAATTGTTACGGTTACTTAAAACGAGACGAATACAAGTAATGTAATTAAGACGAGACATGCCCTGTCTATATGCCTATATCCGGAAAACTTACAGTAATGAGTGGAATCCGGAAAATATGTTGATTGCCATTAAATAGGTGAAATTACGCGCTGATTATCAGAGAAGCAGCTGAAAAAGAAATAAAAAATAAAAATTATGGTGACAATTATCGTATTTAAACATTATTTTTATCCAATAAATATTCTTTAAGTTCTTAATGTTCTTAATAAAAACTATAAAAAAAGTAACTAAGAAATCTTTTTGTATCAAAATCCCTTCTTTGGTAACACTTGCCCGTTTTGAGTAACCAGTTACCTAAAACGGGAAAAGACTTTTTTTTTAAATATCATTGTGTAAAACAACACAAGATTGAACACATTTTTATGATCTGGTTGAATTGAAAACTCCATTAAGTTTAATGATATTTGAAAAGAATCAATACATGATTGAATTACATGGCCCTAAGAATTTTCACGTGTTAGGTAACCTAACCCTATTTATAGACTTATATAAAACAAAAAAAACATTAAAAAAAAAAGGTGAGATTGTAGGAGGGGACAAAGTATGATATATAATAAATATGATATGGAGACAAATTTTAACTTACAAGGCATGCGTAAAACCAGTGATGACATATATGGTGTGGAGGCACGAGCAGACACATTCAGAAATATACAATCGCTGAGGACTTCAAAAATGAGGATACTGAGAATGATTGCCGACAAAACCTTGAGAGACCTGATGAGGAACACCATAAAAAGGGAAATATGTATCGTTTATGATATCATCAGATGGAGAAGCTAGCGAAGGAAGGAATGATATGGTCACGTTCAAAATCTGGACATCACCAGACTTCATCATATCGTGCTTACAATCTGCCACATGGAACCTGTCCTCGCGGTAGACCGCTCTAACGATGGAGGGATAGCTAGGAGTCCACATCGCAGGAGGAGTAGGCCTCTTCCATCTATCCACTCATAAGTTTGAATCAGATGAATTAGAGTTACTTTCAATAGGTCTAAAATATAACCTTCATTATACAAATAATAATGCACATAATGCAATTGAAAATTTAGCAGTTGATTTAGAAACAGCATTTAAATATCAACCAAAAGAATATCATTACAAGTGTGCAAAAACATTAAAAAACAATTATACACCAAACAACAATAATAATTCATATAAAAAATAAAAAAGAATTCCTATTAATGAAAAATATTCGTAATAATTTAAAAGAAAAGAACTTGACGCTGACAAAAGCAGATAAGGGAAATACAACTGTTATTATGAACAAAAGTGATTATGAGATTAAAATTCAAGATTTTTTACAAGATAATAACTTTGAAGTGTCACACAAGGACCCCACAAACAATTACCAAGAAAAATTAAAAAGTGAATTGAAATCGTGTAAAAGTGATGTCATAAAAAAATAATGGTAAATCCCAATTAGTGTTGATGAATCCAAAACCCCCAAAAGTCTATGGCTTATTGAAGCTACATAAGGATAATAAACCAATTAGACCTGTTATATCGTATTACAATGCCCCAACATTTAAACTAGCTTCGACCATAATATCTATTGTTAATAATACTAATATTTTTCTACCTACTTATAGTATTAATAATTCCTTACAACTGGTAAATTACCTTAGAGATAAGAAATTTCCTAATAATGCCCGTTTAGTGTCATTTGATATTGTTAGCTTGTTTACTAACGTTCCAGTAGCAGAAAGCAAATCCCTGATTAAGGATATATTGGTAAATGCAAACTTACCGGGTGATTTAAGTAATGATTTAATACGCATGTTCAATTTGTGTCTTGATCAGAATTATTTCCAATTTAATAACGTTTTATATAAACAGAAGGAAGGTCTCCCGATGAGAGGACCTGCTAGCCCATTAATAGCAAATATTTTTGTAAAACATTTAGAAAATAAGATTTTTAATAGTAAGTCACCTTTGTTGAAGTATGTAGAATTTTTTATAGTAAGTCACCTTTGTTGAAGTATGTGGAAGCGATATGTGGATGATATTTTTTGTATTTGGACGGGTAGTATTCGCCAGTTAAATATGTTTTTAAATTTAACTAATTCGTTTCACCAAAATATTCAATTTACTCTTGAAATAGACAATACATAACTCCACTTTGAACTTCTTAGATTTAACTCTTTCTTTAAAAAATAACGCAATCGACTTCAGTATTTATCGTAAACCTACATACACAGACACAGTTATACATAATTCATCAAATCATCCTCTATCACATACATAAGTTGTCTGCCTTCTATGCAATGTTACATCGGTTACAAATTGTTCCAATGACAGTAGAAAATTACAATATAGAATTAAATACAATTAAAAACATCGCGATTAATAATGGTTATGACTTAAATATAATAAGTAATATGAAAAATAAAATACAAAAGAGACATAATATAATCAATTACTTGTACAGCGGTAAAGAATGTATAAACACAAATGATCAAAAATGGAGGAGAAAGCTTTTTATAAATGATAAAATAAATTCAGTGCTAATAAAAGACTTACCACCAGATTTAAAACCAGCCTTTTATACTGGTAATAACCTAGGAATTTTTTTAAAAAATAATAAAGATAAAGACACGGTATTAAGTAATTCGGGTGTCTATAGATTAAATTGTGAAGATTGTGAATATTTTTATATAGGTAAAACAGGTAGAAATTTTGATATTAGAATTAAGGAGCATTTAAGATGTTTAAAAAGTAACAATTTCTCAGAGTTTGCCAATCATTTGATTGAAAATAATCATTCTTTCAATACTCAAACAGGCTATAAAATCTTGCACATAAATAAAGAGGGCTTAAGATTAGATAACTTAGAGGCATTAGAGATAAAAAAAGCCTTAAATACAAAACAAAAAATAATTAATAATCAAGTACATTTAAACAATACTCCATTATTTAATATTTTTCCTTTGACAACCTCTGCTTTCAATAATGTAAGCTCCGACCATCAACTTTCCGATACATAATTAGGGCACACGGGTCACATTATGTACATAGTATCTAAGTTTAGTATAAGTTTGTCCGGACGAAGGAGCGGTTACGTCTCCGAAACTAGTTGACATATAAATATACTCAACGTGGTTAAAAACTAAGAGATTTTATTTAATTATATTAGTTAAAATGTGCCACAAAACAATAGCAGCAAAGTATAAAGATATCTTAAAAACAGACCTATAGATCTAGATAAAAGAACAACAAGCAGCAGAAATATTTTTACATCAATTTGCAGCGATTGTTGTGAATCAACAGAGTGCATAATACCTATGATTTTCTTCATAGCGAAATTCCGTGAAATTTGTCAGGCCTAAATATTTATTGAATCGACTTCATATTGATGTTCAACGAAAAAAGTACGTTCTCTACAAATGGTCAATTCAGAATTGTGAAGAACCTGATGCAAAAGGCACTCATCAAGGGAGGTATGGGCCAAATAAGAAAAAAGTGCATTTTATAGATTAAACATAGCTGATTTATTTCCATAGAAAACTACTATTTTTTTCTATGGTTTTATCAGTTAAAAATGTAAATATGCTTTTACAATCCGGAGAACACTAGTTAAAAGGAATAACTATTTGGTAGATAGTAATCTATTTTTATTTTTATAATGAGATTTCATAAAGCGATACCAATCAGTGTCATATAATATACACAAATAAATTGGTGCTGTTAGTTCGAGTTATCTGACACAACATATGTATAAACAAACCAAAAGTAAAACAAATAAATAGGTGCTGTTAGGCCGAGTTATCTGACACAATATATAAACAAAACGAAAGTTAAGCAAATAAATTGGTACTGTTAGGCCGAGTTATTTGACACAACTTATAAACAAACCGGAAGTTAAGCAAATAAATTGGTGCTGTTAGGCCGAGTTATCTGACACAATATATAAACAAAACGAAAGTAAAACAAATAAATTGGTGCTGTAAGGCCGACTTATCTTACACAACATATAGGTCAACAAACCGAAAGTAAAACAAATAAATTGTTGCTGTTAGGCCGAGTTATTTGACACAACATTATAAACAAACCAGAAGTTAAGCAAATAAATTGGTACTGTTAGGCCGAGTTATTTGACACAACATATAAACAAACCGGAAGTTAAGCAAATAAATTGGTGCTGTTAGGCCGAGTTATCTGACACAATATATAAACAAAACGAAAGTAAAACAAAGAAATTGGTGCTGTTAGGCCAACTTATCTTACACAACATATAGGTCAACAAACCGAAAGTAAAACAAATAAATTGGTGCTGTTAGGCCGACTTATCTTACACAACATATAGGTCAACAAACCGAAAGTAAAACAAATAAATTGTTGCTGTTAGGCCGAGTTATTTGACACAACATTATAAACAAACCGGAAGTTAAGCAAATGAATTAGTGCTGTTAGGCCGAGTTATCTGACACAACATATAATACAAACTATAACTAAAATTATGATTTTGTTTGTCAATGTTATCTGACACAACATATAAACAAACCAAAAGTAAAACAAACAAAAAAATAGTGTTGTTAGTCCATGTTATCTGATTCATATAAACAAACATGGAGTTCAAATAAAACTTTAATGTTTTTCGTCCGTGTTAACTTATAAAAAAATATTTTATTTTGAAATATTGTCGTGATAAGTTGCTTGAAAAAGTTCACCTGCCCGTGAACCCAAAAAATAAAGTTATTCCGAGTCGAGCGGTCAAAGGTAAAATGTTTTCCACTAGATGGTTGGTCTATTGAAAGTTCTAGGCAGGAAAATACAAAAAGGAAATAAAATATTTAGAAGGAGGAGAGTTAATGAATAATGTATCAATACTGGGCAATACGGTAAATAGCTCATGTTTTATTATAAATTACGCCTCTGTAGGTAGAGCCCTGTGAATTAAAGGGTTTAGTCTTAAAGCAGAAACGTAACACAAGCAATATCATTCAAAAATGTATGAATAAAATTATATTTTAATAGAGGAAAAGTATAAACAACCATTTAGGACGAGAAACAGGGTAAATCACAGCGCAGGTTTACAAGCTGTCACTGGCTGGTTAATGAAATATATTTATGACATTTATTTTATTTCCAGTTCAATTCAATATTTTAGTTTTCTAATATATGATTTAATTTTTCATATATGTAGGTATATGAAAATGAGATAATTGTATTATAATTTATTTGTTGCAAATATTTTTTTTTATAAAAAAATAATACGTCCTTATTAAACAAGTACATTAGACATCTTCCTACGTTCCCTAAAATAAGCATAAATGCTTGTGCTATACGCGAACGAAATCGGTCGAGGCAGGATTCGAACTCGCGACCACTGGATTACTAGCCCAACGCGCTAACCGCTCTGCCATCAACCTATCTATTAAAGATGTATTAAAAAAATTACAACGAAAAGTGCTCAGCTGCACAGCACCTGTAAACCATCAATGCAATCGAATCCGATCCCGATTTCAAATTTTCATTTAGAAATAACCTATCTGCCGCTTGCGTACATTCAAATGAACGACTATTACTATTAAAACATACCTTCCTAATACCACATTCATTCCCCGTCACAGATGTAGGTTCTTAGCGAATCAGGGGGCCTAGACAACGTGTCATTTAAGCTAGGCGTTATATCGCTAAGCGATAGTAAATGTATGAAATTGGTCGCTATGACAACACGTGACAGCCACAAATTTCATACATTTCTATCGCTTAGCGATATAACGCTTAGCTTTAATGGCATGTTGTCTAGGGGGGCAGGGGGCCTAGACAACGTGTCATTTAAGCTAAGCGTTATATCGCTAAGCGATAGTAAATGTATGAAATTGGTCGCTATGACAACACGTGACAGCCACAAATTTCATACATTTCTATCGCTTAGCGATATAACGCTTAGCTTTATTGGCATGTTGTCTAGGGGGGCAGATCGTATTGGGATCGGATTTACAGTGGAGAGTAAGGCCGCTTTACTAAATATAATATTAATAATACTGTACATGTTTCTGTAGTACATGCCTTAAATTTTGAATGATTCAATGAACATTAGCACAGAGAATATAGTTACAAACAAATTTAAAGAATATGACATACAAAAATAAACGGAAAAAAATATTCTGACAAAAAAGAAGATAAAAAGAGACATACTTACCTATATAAATAATTAATTAAGATGGAAAGAAGGATTGAAAATTAATTAAAATTACTTATATAGGTACAATTTGAAGGTATGGTCTCATCAAAAAATTAATGAAGAAATTCTGAAGAAGAAAATGACGTGAGCACCAACTGTAATTAGCTTGGAAAAAATAAACATAGACATGTCATGGTCGTTAATAACATAGATTTTCATTATAATATATAAGATGTTTATATTCGTCCTTATCCTCATGACTGAGGATAGCGACTGCAGTCCGTCGCCACACGTATGGCCCGCCTCCATGCCAATCTGTATTGGGCTGAACGCATCAGTCACCGAAGACCTCGTTGTGGACTTAACCAAATCGCTCCACCTGGTCGGTGAGCGACCACGAGATCTCCGTCCTTCCACGCTGCCCATCACAACAAGCTTCTCGAGGCAGTCTGGTTCCCTTCTGGCAACTAGTTTGAGTACTCCGTGCAATAAGTGAGTCATGGTATATCGCGCGTTTGACGTTTTGGTCGGCAACATGTTGCAGTTTTCTGTTCCCTAAATCTTAATGAACAATGTGTTTTTTCGACAAATAAATCCGAAAACAATTCACATTAGTCGTTATTTTCTATAGAAAAACGATGTGGTCTGCCACGAATCCCGCGGAAAAAAGCCTCACTTCGATTCATACAAAATTTGCTAACATAACGACATCTAGTATATTATTATATGAAAATGTATGTTTAAAAAAAATGAAAGAAAATGAAAGATAATTGAAATCAAGACAGAATCTAAATCTGTTATTATTTTTTATTTCTTTTGAAGATATGTTTATTTAAGAATTTATTTCATATTGGAATACAGATAAGCGTAAACTAGTACTAAATCATATTTTTTGTGGTGTGCTGTTTTTTATTCCATATTGTTTAAAAAATAATATATAATTTTTGTTTTATATTAATTTCATCTATTCTAGATTTAGTTTTTGTATATTCTAATTGTTTGCAGTTAATGCATCGTATAATCATTTGTGATTATACTATATTTAAAAATGTTTTAAAATTGTCAATACTGACGGAATTATGACGGTATTAATGCTCTCCCTATTTATATCAAGTCTGTGAAAACGATTACAAAATTTAAAAAACTAGTCCACGCTCATGTGAGTTCCAATTTCGTAAATGTACTTGATGTTTTCAATAGTGTTTATGTGATACAATAATGCATGGTCACTCTATCTTTTGTTTGTTTGTATAATGGTTCTATTTGTTGACTTGTATATAGTGAGCCTACAGTTGGGATTGTAAGATTATTGTTGCAGTTTTCACCTCAGGTACCCAACTGTGGGTGACTGCTTGTATTTACTTTTTTGTTCAACTTTTTTATATACTCTCTTTACTATTTTAGGTTTAATTATCGACCTCAATACAGGCCAGCCCTAGTGATGTCGAAAATTATGTATTATTTTGTATTTTTGTTACCTGTAAAGATAAATAAAAAAATAAAATAAAAATAATACTTAGCCTTTTGTTCTAGTACAATGATAAATATATTTTGAAGTAGTTTGATTTAATAATACATAGGTATTACATTTAAAATTGTTTTATAATTTATTTGCCACTACATTCAATCAGTGAATTTAGTGGCAAAAATCAAGCGTTGGCTATCAAAGTAATATTAAATTTCACTAGTTATTTTCATCAAAACAATAAGATATGATTGAAAACATTCATAACAAAACACTATTTAATTTCAATTAACCAAGTCCTCGTAATGGACGCTTTAAGATTCAATTTTCGTTTCTGTAGATGGGTGAAGTTGAAATCCTGCACTAAAGAACATAGTTAATTAAAATTGTATAAAGAATTTCCCTTGAACTTTTTAAATACCTAACTTTTTTATGACTTTCTCTCGAGTGAAATATTAATTTGATATCTTCTTCCAGCACGGTACACTATGCTATATAAAATATCTTCAGTGAGTAAATTCTAGGTTTATTTTTATTTGTGATGCAAATTGAAAAATTCTTCAGGCAATGTATTACTAATTTTAAAAAATGTTTTTTTTTATTGATAGTATTTCTAAGAAAATTGTACAGGTAAGTTTTACTAATTCGTAGTATTTATAAATGTTTGAGAGTATGTATTTTTAAATGTTATAATATGACGTCACATAAATGTTTAACAATGAGGAATATGAATAAAAGAAGTACTAGATTAAGAAAAATATTGAAATCAGACCTCAAGTGAATGCCGTGAAACGACGAGTTATTTTGTAATTTGCATGTTCTTGTTTTTCCAATCATTGTGTTTAAATTAAAAAAAAATGATATTATCAATAGTTATATTAAAATTAAAACAATTTGTTTTAATTTTAAAATAATTTTAAAATGGAATTCTACTACGTAAATTATCCACAAATACTTAAAATTATCAAAAGTTTTTTTGCAAGAAATTTTTTTTGTCGGTTCGTATTATATTATGTTGGTTGGTTAATTTCAAAAAACTTTTTTACTAATGTGTCGATCAATGAAGCCATTTCAATATAACTTAACTAGTATTTACACAGATTTTACTAGTTAGTCAATCTATAAATATTTCATTTTGATTATATGCTAATATTTAATTGAAAACATAATTATCAGGCATAGTTTAGTATATAATAACTAACTTATCAGCACTGGTTAGGAGAAACACAAAGATCCTCCTGTATAACACTCAATAAACCGGTCCTCACGTATGCATCCAAAACATATGGGTGATGTTTAAGCAAACCGAAGGATCCAAAGGAGCCTTTGAGAGAAGCATCTTTCGAACGATCTACGGACCAATAAGAGAGAATAACGGTTGGGGTCGTCGATTCAACAGGTAGTTATATGAGATTTATGGAGAGCTCGATGTGATCAGTGCCATCACAAAACGCCTCCCACTCTCTGTGCCACAAGGTCGAAGGAGACCAGAAGAACTCGATAGATGGACAGCGTCGATGCGGATGCATCCGCACCGGATACAACGGATAGACGGGAATGGAGGAGACTACTGGATTCAGCCAAGGCCCACCCAGGGCTGTCGAGCTTATGCTGATTATGATGATGATATACTTAACAACGGAGACTTTAATTGGCTGTAAGATTATATTAGGTGTAACACTGTTATGTACTTCTGTTAGTCTTCCTAAAAAATATTAGTAAAATAATATCAACACGATATCCAAAAATGAAAAAAGTTTTTTATATTAATTATATATATTATAACCTATATTTTTTCATACGAACTTTAATAACACTCGTTTCGTCATTATCTGGAAAAATTATAATTTAGGATAATATGTAAATGATATGTTAAAATTTCAAAAGGTCGTTAGATGTTGGTACCTAATTTCTGAAATATCTGAATATAGTCATTAACTTAACATTATTTTATCCAAGTTAATTTTCGTTAACCTAAGCACGCAGAGCGGTAACATGCCCTAATTAATCAAACCGTTACCTCTTTTACCTAACAAACTATTTACGTAACCAAATACCTACCTAAAATATATTTTTACCGTACCTAAAATATTATTTGAAGCCAGGGATGGTTCAAGTTTATATTTGCCCCTTAAATTGTTCACAGATTCAATGGGTTGTTTCAGTCCAAGTAATTCATTGCAGCGTTTCCCAACCTTTTAAATCAGGGATGGGCAAATAGTCGATCGCGAGCGGTTTTAGGGTCGATCGCGCGCATACTTACAATTTTTTTGTGAGGATGTTGAAATAATTGCTTCTGAAATATCGAATACTCTTGATATGGACTTGCCTTCTCTTGAAAACGAGATAATGCAGATTATTTCAGACATACACCTCAAAGCCAGAGCAACAGATACCACATTTTGGTCTCTTTTAACTCAAGAAAAATACCCAAATCTAAAGCAAATTGCCCAACAATTAACTGTTTTGTTTGGGTCAACGTATTTGTGTGAATCTGCATTTTCTGAAATGAAAATAATTAAGTCAAAATACCGCAATCGGCTTACTGACGAACATCTGTCTTCGTCTTTACTTTTGGCACTTAGTAAATACGTGCCTTCCTACGAGATATTAGCGGAAAACACGCAGTGCCATTTATCGACCTCTAAGTAGTATGTAGGTAAGTACCAATTATTTTTCTGCTTGTGAGTCGATCGCTTGTCGTCCAATTTTTATGTTGTAGACCGCCGATAGTGTTAGTCTGCCCACCCCTGTTTTAAATCATGTGAATAACTGGAATATGTACATTGTACAATAAAGTGTTAAAATAAATAAGTAATAAAAGTTATAATTTGTATACAAGAGTGTCATATGTCGGGTTCAATATCATTAAACCAATCTAAACATTATATTATAAAGTTGCAAAATTATGACTTATTTTACTTATAAATATTTAATAAAGAATATGAATTGTCTCCTTTTGCTTCCTTCCCTTTGCTACGTAATATTTATCCCTAAACACATGATCTCGATTTCCTCTTCTTGTTCCTTCCCAATTCTTTTTTTTTGCTACGATATTTTTTTCTTATTTATCATGGTATTATGTATTATTTCATTGTTCTTTAGTAGCTTTCATTTTTTGTTGATGTACATGTATAATTCTGTCACTCTGTAATCTGGTTGGTTAGAAGAAATTGCCCGAAATAAGCCCGCCAGTGTGCATTATATTTGTTTATATTATGTACAAAAAGTTAAATATATAAATAAATTGTTTTGTTAACAATTGTTTGTAATTTTAATTTTGTTAAATGGTTTAAGTTGTTTTATAAATTTCGCATAGTTTAAATAAAAAAAATTAAAAGGTACATTATCAAATTGAATATTGCTGAGGTTAATATATTATATATTATTATTTTATATCTTGAGAAAATATGTGGCTTTAACGTCATTAAAAATGCTGTGCATGTTCAATACCAGGAAGTATAACTGACTTATGTCTTACACTAAAGCTACCAAAGTCCTGCGTAGTTTTGGATACAAAAAAAATCACTCTAGGAAGTACCTAAAAGTTAGAAATTTTTGGTGAAAGACACCATACGTGACGTGACCTCTTTGGAGAGGGTTTCAGCCTGAATGAGACTGGGAACAATGACTGGAAAAACTCCAAACAGGATGTTAATGGGTACATGGGTACTCCAACGACGATACTTCTAGGTTTCGATCTGCCAAGAAGGCTATGGATCTCTCTAAATAGAGCACTGGACATGGACGCTGTAACTACCTCATGGCAAATTGGGGCATTGTTTCATCCGCTCAATGCGATTGCAGCCATCTCTCTCAAACAATGCAACATAATATATTGGAGGAATGCAGCGTCCGTGGGTCCAAAGACGGATATTTGCGAGCTGACGCCTGCATTTGTGGACTGGCTCGGAGCCCTCGACCCGAGTGTGTGATCGTATTTTGTTTATGTTTAACTGTGCGTTTGTTAATTTGATTTCGATGTATTCATTATGTCATACGATAAATAAATAAAAATTATAACTTCAAAATGTTTTCATATATTAAGTTCTTTGCTTACAGAGAATCATGAAAACTATCGGAGAAAATAATTGTAATATTTTTTGTTATTTTTCGTGGAACATAGTACGCCTCTGTTATACCCCGGTTTAACTTCAGACATTACATACATCATATTAACAGGTAACATAAGTTACATAACTGGGTGTTGTTATTCTACGATAAACTTCGTTTATAAATTACACATAATTAGTGACGGAGAAAGTAGTGAACATAGTTAAAATTTATTTTTCGAAATCCGTGTACCTACTTAAAAAACCATTCTTACACGTGTACGAGAAGGATTCGCATTATTTTTTATTGCAAATAGCGCATCACTAGTTGTAGTTTTGCCAAAACTTATATTAATTTTGGAAAGTTCTGCTAAAAAAATTTAATTCTAAGCACACTGGTAAGTTGTAATTCGTGAATGTATCGTAAGTTAACAAAACTTGAGGGATTTCGACTGTGTAAAACATAAAATATTACCTGGTGAAGATTGTATTAAGTTTTAGAGCAGTATTATTTGAGATAACTACCAACTATAAAATGCCTTTAAGAATGATATTATAATTATTATTCTTCTACCTGGCACTGTCCCAACTTATTGTATGTAATAACTTCTTCTATACTGTATGTCTTTTTCCTCCAGGTCATTTCTCCGCAGAATTCTGTACATTTGTTCATTGGTCTCCCTCTTGATGGATGTCGAGGGAGATTCATTGACATGGCATTGTTTACTGTATGTTCTGGTGGTCTCCGCCTTAATGTGCCCATACCATCTTAGTTGTCTCTTCTCTAGCTTGTTATTTATGTATGTCACGCATACTACCACGCATAGGGGAGGGGGGGGACATAGTAACGTTTAACGTTTTAACGTTTAACGGTTTAACGTTTAAACATCCCTAAAAACTAAAATAATGTGATAAAATTAAATATTTTAACTTAGAATCATAGCTTTATTCATTGCGAATGCCTATGGATACATTTATGTTGATAACGTAATTTATCTAAGAAATGTAAATACTTAAATGAAAAAAGGTATTTGACCCGCTATGCCCCGTGCATAGGGGTAAAGTGGGGTCTCCTATAGGGCATTGTGGGGTGGTCATAATAAGGAACGAAACACAACTTCCAAACGAAATAGTTTTATTTCTTAGCAAAAAAATAAAAATATCCAAAACACTTTAGCATAACAAATTCAGTACCAAAAAAATCAGTACAGTGTTCTTTAAGTTGTGCGGCCATTTTTTATGACTAGAAGCTCTTTTTTGTACGGTGATTCTGTGATGATTGCTGTTTTCCCTCGTTGCTTACTAACTCTTTTGCTTATTCTGTTCTCCTTAGGCACTGGCATTATTTGTTCTGAAGTTGTTGAAAAAAGGGAGCTCCACTTTGCCCCAGGCGCCATACTCCACTATGCCCCACCGGCTCGTTCAAAATTAAACACAACCTTACGGTATCTCACATTCGATTCAATGACCTTGTGCTTGTTGATTAAGAAATTCGGAAGGGAACTGATTCATAATAAACTATAACACACCACAGTACACACGTACGTTTTAGAAAGGATTGCTGTTCAATTTCACTAAACTTTTTAAGAAAAACACTGATTTTGATATTTTTGTTTACATCACACAAACGCGTACCGAAATGGCATAGCTCATGTATGGAGGTCACAAGTCGGCTAACGACCAATCAAAGCGAGCTATTTGACAGTTTGTACAACGCTCGTTTCGAGCTGCATAAGGCTCGCCCCGCTATGCCCCGTGACCCCGCTATGCCCCCCTCACCCCTACTACATATGCATACTACCACGCATGTGTGAACTTTTTATCTTATCTTTCAACGACACACCCGTTGACCATGCACCTAAGCATTTGCATCTCTTCCATCTCAAGCTGCCTGGTGAACGTGTTATGTACAGTCCAGCATTCGGAGCCATGCATTTTCGCGGGCCTTACGATAGTCTGATATATTTTACCCTTAAGTTTTATTGGCATTTTAGGGTCACATAAGATTCCCGACACTGCTCTGAACTTAAGCCACCCAACACCTATTCTATAGTTCACATCTGCTGCACACCCTACATCTTTATGGATAAGTGAACCCAGGTATTTAAATGAGTCACAGTTCACTACAGTTTCTCCATCAAGCTTTATTGAAGGGGTTGCCGAATTTGGGTTTTCAAATGGTACATGCAGGTGTTTTATTCCTCCTAAATTGTAAACCGTTGTCCTCTAAAATTTATCTCCATTTTTCTAAGGTGTTTTGCACATCGTAAAGGCTATCTGATATCAGCGCTACATCATTCGCAAAAAACAAAGGCTTGATGGTGTTGTTCATTTCTTGATTTGTGAGATAATCCATGTTGTGCGATATCGGCAAAAGAAACAGAATGGACAAGATGGAAAGTTTAAAAGGAGTGGACTTACTGTGCCAGCTGTCTTCTTCCATTTCTCTGTCGCGTTGTTCATCCCTCTATTCGTCACTGGTTCAACATATGATTTACCAATTGTCTGTAGTGTAAGTAATATACGTGCGAATGCCGCGAACGTATTTGAATGTTTTATATTAAAGAGCGCACGGCGCTTGCATAGAACGAGTAGTGTATGGAGACGCGTATTTGCGAGACTGAAGAACGTGGTTGGCTCGCGCGCGGACAGAGGCGAGATTATTGTTGCCACGTTCAGGTATGGATGTAGGTATGAAGAGGTTTTGGTATGTCAGGAAGATGAGGAAAGGTACAAATGGGAAGTATCGGTCATCTGCGCCAACACATATCATGGATGTAATAATAATTATGTAGTTCCATAACATCTTAAGATATTATATAACTACTCTCTCTCTTCCTTAGCTTGCATCCCACATGGAAGCATCTCCATCTCCTCACTGCGCTGCTCCACTTCGCCCTGTCCTGAGCATCGTCCTCAGAGACATCACATTCCTGCATGTCCTCAGCCACCAGGCCTTTCCATCGTTTTTTTGGGACGCCCTCTGGATCTTTTACCAGACACTCGATGGTCCAGTGCAGTGTTTCCTATATTATATTCTGGCGTTTTTCTAAGGATATGCCCGAACCACCTCAGCATATTCTCCATCAGCTTACCGGATACATCGAGTACACCCAGGCTACCTCTTTTATAATATTCATTTCGTATTTTATCTCTTCTCGTGACGCTGCACATCCACCTAAGCATCTTCATAAGATATTATGGAACTCCATCACATAATAATATCCATGAGATGGGTAAAAAAGGATGGTTTTTATTCCGCCTCTTGACCAGACTTGCCCCACAGATATTTTGTAATGTAAAACATCAAAAGTGTGACCAAGATCTCTTAAAAAAATGGGAATCTACAAATAGTAAGACACCATAACCAGCGGCGAAGTGCGTTGGATCAATTGCACTACCAATTTTTAAATGGTATATTCTAAAAATTAATATTAAAATATGTTTTTAATATATTTTTACGCTTTAATTTATTACTGTTATTTTTCTAATCCAATTGATTAATATATATACCCTCGCAATCGACATCATATTATAATGAAATCTACTGCAATACAAATATTATCATTATTTTTATTTTTTTTTTTTTTTTTTATTCCTTCAACGCCCATTTGAAGGGCTTTTACAAAACATACAAAACACATGTGCAGCGTACAGCAACTATATAAAACAACATATAACCAATAAGAATATAAAAAAAGCACAAATAAAATTTAAAAGTAAAAACATAGAAAATAAAATATATCAGTAAAAATAAAGGAAGGATATATAAAATCAACAATATAAAACAACTTATAACCAATAAGAATATAAAAAAAGAAGAACACAAATAAAATTAAAAAGTAAAAACATAGAAAATAAAATTTAAAAGTAAAAACATAGAAAATAAAATATATCAGTAAAAATAAAGAAGGGATATATAAAATCAACAATATAAAACAACTTATAACCAATAAGAATATAAAAAAGAAGAACACAAATAAAATTTAAAAGTAAAAACATAGAAAATAAAATATATCAGTAAAAATAAAGAAGGGATATATAAAATCAACAGTATAAAGCAACAAATAACCAATAAGAATATAAGAAAAATCACAAATTAAATTTTAAAGAAAAAACAAAGAAAATAAAATATATCAGTAAAAATAAAGAAGGGATATATAAAATCAACAATCTAAAACAACACATAACCAATAAGAATATATAAAGAAAAAACACAAATAAAATTTAAAAGTAAAACATAGAAAATAAAATATATCAGTAAAAATAAAGAAATGCTATATAAAATCAACTATATAACACAACATATAACCAATAAGAGAAAAAAAAAAAACAAAAATAAAATTTAAAGCTAAAAACACAGACATTAAAGTATATCAGTAAAAATATAGAAGAGATACACAAAATCAGACCACAATTACATGATGGGCATAAGGAAGCTGAGATCAGTGGTTGTGAAAAATGTTAAATTGTTATAGATGTAATACTGTGTAAAATACTTTGTTTAAACGAACTCAATGGGGTTGCAAAAATGTCAACTTCACAAAAAGTATTCCCTTCCCTCAACAGCCTTTGCAAAGGTGAATTATAGTAATAATTTGTTTTGGCACTGTCACATGCAAAGGTTGTTTTGCTTCTAGTATACCGGGTGGGAACATGTAAATTGATATGCTCTAGAAGGAATGGACAGTCAATCTTGCCGTTAAGCAGTTTGTGGAGGAACACCAAATCTGTTACAGTTCTCCTACATTCCAATCTAGGTAGGCTGAAATTAGAGCGTAGGGTAGCATAATTAATGTCTTTCAATGAAATTCCTAGCTTAAAATTAACGAATCGAAGAAATTTGTTTTGCACTTTTTCGATATTCGCTACATGAATTCTATAGTAGGGATTCCACACAATGGAGTTGTATTCAACTATAGGTCTCACCAGACATTTGAACAAAGTAACAAATGTTTGTATGTTTTTAAAATCCTTACTGAGCCGAAGCAAAAAACCCAGGATTTTAAATGCTTTGTTCACAATGATGTTAATGTGGGGAATGAAAGTAAGCTTATCATCAAATGTTATACCCAAATCCCGCATCTGCACTACAGATTCCAATATTGAGTTGTGAATAACATAGTCATATTTAAGTATTTTGGATCTACAGAATCTAACCACTTGACACTTAGAAATGTTAAGGAATAACTTGTTCTGTTCACACCACTGATGCAGAATACATAAGTTTATTTGCAAAATTCGACAGTCATCAATGGAAGTGATGGTTTTATAAAGTTTTAAATCATCTGCAAAAAGAATGTATTGTACATGAAAAAAGTTCTTCGTTAAGTCATTTATAAACAAAATGAATAATATAGGTCCTAGATGAGACCCCTGTGGAACTCCGCTCGAAGCAAAGATGACCTTTGATTCAAAATTATATATTTTTACCTTTAGTGTTCTATCACTCAGATAACTATCCAGCCAAACATGAATTGAGTTATTCAATCCCATACTTTTAAGTTTTTTCAGCAATATTTTATGAGACACACGATCAAATGCTTTCGCGAAATCCGTATATATACATTCAACCTGTTGTCGTTCTGTAAAAGCATCCATTATATGTGTTTGGTAGGTAAGAAGATTAGTTTGGGTCGATTTACTTTGTAAAAACCCATGCTGATTGGGAGATATGATGCGGGATAAGTCTTGTTTGATCTTCTCTAACACTAAAAGTTCGAATAGCTTCGGAATACACGATTGTATGCAAATTGGCCTATAATTTTCGACATCAGACTGATCACCCTTCTTAAATACTGGTACCAAGTAACTTGTTTTCCACTTGTCAGGAAAAACACCGGCACTTAAAGACATATTGAAAATTTTTGTCAGAACCCCGCATAAGATTCTCGAGCAGCTTTTCACTAATATAGGAGGTAGTTGGTCAGGTCCAGCTGATTTGTTGGAGTCTAAGGAACATATGCCCTTGTATACATCTCCCTCCTCAATTGATATATGAGAGGCATCAAGTACATCGATCGAGTCGAAATTTGGTACCTCGGTATCGGGCGTTGGGTCGTCATATACTGTATCGAAAAAATCAGCGAACAAGCCTGCCATGTCTTCGACGGAATTGGACAGCCTGTTTTTGTATTTCATGACTCGTGGATAGTCATTTATGTCGTTTTTAAGAGATTTTGTAAATTTATGCAAGTTAATTGAGTATTTAGGTAAGTTTTCTTCTATGTTAGATAAAAATTGCGCTTTTAATTGTCCAGACAAAATTTTACAGTCTCTTCTTGTATTGCTAAATAGCATATAGTCGTTTATGCTTCTTGTTTCCTTATACAGTTTGTGATAATATTTTTTAAGACGTATTAAATCTTTTAGTTCCTTTGAGTACCACCCAGGATATGAGGACTTCTTAACCTCCCTCAGGGGTATGTGTGTGGATATTATGGAATCCATGATATTATAAAAACTCTCAACAACATAATTTACATCAATACTTTTAGTAAGAAAGGTCCAGTCAATAGCAGAGAGATCATCAACAACCTTAGCATAATCACATTTGTTAAAAAAACGTTTATATTGTTTGCAGGGGGTTGAGTATTCGGCACATATCTTTAACTTAATATCAAGTGGAGGATGATGAGGATCAGCTGGCAAAAAAATATCAATAGATCTATCAACGTTCACATTTTTTGCGTTTGTAAATACCAAGTCAAGTAATTTTGAGTTGTGATTGAATACATCATTGTGTTGCTCAAAACCAAGATATGAGGACATGTTAAGTATTTCAATCTCATTTTCGTTACCACGCGGTATACCAATCAATGTATTAGATTGATCTCTGTGCCACTGTATGTGAGGAAGATTGTAATCACCAATTATGTAATGTATGGCGTGCGATATCCATATCGCACCAAAATTGATTTCTTTTTAATACAGCGTATGTATGAAGAGAAAGAGATAGTCCCCTGGCAGATGAAATAGCGATACTTGTACTGAATTCATAA
This sequence comes from Molanna angustata, assembly GCA_963576475.1. Lineage (NCBI taxonomy): Eukaryota > Metazoa > Arthropoda > Insecta > Trichoptera > Molannidae > Molanna > Molanna angustata. The sequence goes on from OY754981.1 coordinate 16,633,404, forward strand.
GGTAGACTCGTGCAGGCTCGTGCGCTGCACTGAGCTTATCATATCTTAGATGTAATTAGTATGTATACATCTATCTCGCTCTCTAATTCATAAGCCATTCCTATTGAAAGAGATGAGTGCCACGTATACATGACATACAGCCGATTTCGCGACTAAAATACGAGTGTCACATATTGACACACAACTTTAGACCTAATTACTTAGTATATTAATACTTGATTGAGAGGAAAATTGTATGAATAATACTCCCATACATTTGTCTTCGTGACATCTGTTGAGAAATCAGTAAAACAATATTGTAATATAACAATATCACTTATAAAAGAGAACGCTGGCGCGGTTTTTATTTTGAATTAAAAAAAAAAAATTTAAAACAAATACTGTGACTTTAATACATTTGTTTGAATATCCTATATTGTATTTATGGTTTAAATACCTATTAATTTATTAATTCAGGAAAAAATTGCACTACCAAAAATGATCAAAAATACAATCGACCAGTCGCCACTGATCATAACTATGACAGAACTTCTTGAATGCTTTAAAATTCTTGTTCGATATCACATTTATTTCATTTCATAAATATTAAATGTCAAAAGGGCCCTTACGTAATTTTTGCATGAGGGCCTCAATTTCCTAGCTAAGCGACTGAATGCATTTTGAAATGGTATTTACATATGTTGTTCCACGTGATGGATATTATTTTTATAAAACCTCTCTTTTATAGGAAATCAAACTCAATCCATCCATTCATATTTACTTCCTTTAACTATAGAATGATTGTCAGTTTTATTTTTTGTGTGGGTATAACGATTGTGAAGAGTAAAAAATTTGAGAGCTATTTGATCAAGGACATCATATTTCAAGAACCAAAATGCAAAAATAGGAATGACATATTTAAAAATTAAAATATTATAATGAGTTTACCGAAAGTGTTGTTGGCAAAGTAACCCTGATGCCATTACTTCCTGTATATTTTACAAGCTCTTTTGTTTAGATTGCTTTTCGCCTTTATTGGGATTGCGAGACAATAAATGCTTTTTATGTCTCACTTTACACCAGATGCCGGCTGCTATGATCTGTACACATTTTAATATTACAACCCAGAGTAAACGTTTCTTTTACGTTGTCACAATCTTCCAGAGGGAATTGACTCCAGCACTAAAACATTATGTCCCCAGGATTGAACGAGTCTCATCATAGACTACGACATTCTCAACGTCCTACGCTTCCCTCCAAGCCATAATGACGAAGCCATGAATTACTGATTTTGAACTACTATCATGTTTTGTAGGTTGGTAAATAAAACGAGCAAACCTATTTTCGTACACGGCTGGGTTTCTCAAACAATGTAACCTTCATACGTACATAGGGCGTCATTATTTATTTAATCTAATATTATTTCGTTTTTCCCCGTGGAAATGCCCAACCCTTTTAGTGAATCGATCAAAACCTTAAACCAGAATAGTCTCTTAGACTCAAGGGATTATTTGCCAGTGGGCAGGCTGACATTTTGATTTCTCCGTGATGTGAGCACTTGTATGTACTTTTTCGTCGTGGATTATTTTTGATTATCTTTACACTACGTATTTTTTTTTTTGAACGTGTCAGTTTAAACTTAATAATCCAACTAAGTATTTCTCGAGTATTGTGTCTGACCCTGTCCAGATTTTGATTTTTTCGTTAGTTTTCATCGATCCAATAGCTAAACCTAGCGATTTTAAAACATTTTGCACTTTAAGCTATGACACATTTTGTTACCGTGACTGCCCAATCCGCTTTTGTCGAGATAATTTTTTTTAAATATAAATATTCACGGAAACGTAATGATCACATATAATATTACATGTTTTCTAAATTAATTATGGTTTCCTTTACATATTTAAATAAGCTATTAACTTGTTGTTGCTGTAGCTTATTAGTGTGTTAGTAAGTTGTTCGCTTCGAGTTTTGTGTATTGATATTTTATTAAGATCTTTAGAAATAATGTAGGCAGGTACATTTTATATTCTGTTAAGTCATTTTAAACGTGATTGATTCATATAAATTTACTGACAAAAATATGCGTCGCATTGTTGTTCGTTATTATTTCAGAACATGTCCATAATTAAAGGGAAGTATTAGATTACATTTATTTATATACCTATGGGTACATTATATTAAGTGCATAAACACATCCAATTAAGGCAAAAGCACATAACTATGTAGATATGTATGTGCATTAAACCCTGGCATTAAAAATCCTTTCCGACTGACGTATTGCTATGCTTTGGTGGAGCAAATTTTATACATGAAGAAGCTCGTTGCACGGTACACGATTAAGGGAGGATATTTCTATAGTAGCTCAGATGTTTAAAGACTACTTGTAAATGAACGATAAATTTGTTTTTATTTCATCGTTGAAAACGACTTTAAGAATAGAGTAGGTATAATTAAAATCTAGAAATTCATTATTTGAATCATGCACTTGAATTTCATTGGTCGTTTCTTAAAGTCAGCCACTTTCCTATAATAAGTAATTTTCTAGGTTTAAAACATATATACCAAAGAGTGTAGATTAATCTCTTGTGACTTATAAACAAGTTTGCATATAAATAAATGGTTTTGTAATTTTATTAAATTTTTCAACGAACAGTTCTTGATGGAAATCTTTAAGCAAATGATTAAAAATTTGATTTTGATTAAATAAAACAGCTATGTCAATAAATTATTACAGTGGAACTTAAAACCAATTGTTTTATTTAACTAAAAAATTTTTTTTTTCAATATTTGAAACTCTCACTTCATGTTAGAGCTCCATAATCACATATGTAGAACTATGATGAAAAAATATATAATTTTGCGGAATTCAGAATACTGACGACGCTCGTCATCGAGTATCAGCGATTATTGGAAGTCGCGTTTACGAACAAAATTAAATACAACAAAAAAATTTATATTATTCATTATGATTAATAAATAAATAGGGAAGATTTTAAAAGCGCCATTTATGTAATAACCTCACCTCAAGAGCGCTTTGAATATATTAGTGTCACCTTATGTTTTTATGTAAAAAAATTCTCATTTAAGTATTTTTTAATTTGTCAATTTGGAAGCAAAAAATATGGATATTCTTTAATAAAAACAGGAAAAAACTAAACACTTATGTAGGCTTTATTTTCGCAACACGTTTTCACACTTAGAATCCTTGTAAACCTCTGATAAAGGGCTCCATAAAATATATACCAAAGGGATACATGGCTATGGTATATTTTTAAGAAACTTTACATATGGCCATTCCCACAGGTCCTATATCCCTTTGTAGGGTTTCCCCAAATCCCTTGGCTTCCACTGCATCATTATCGTTGTACACATAAGTCCCACCAAAATAAAAATTACTTCAACTTTTCTATACTTTTCTCTTCAAATGTCTAAAACTTTTTTGTGCTTTAGAGAATTGAAAAATTTCCTCGAATTTTTCGTAGACGAAACTAGCAAAAATGTGCAATTTATGTATAACTACCCAAATAAAAATTATTCTTTGTAAATTATTTTAACAATATTTTTGAGACGAAAATGGTGTGTGGAGATGTATGTATTCATGTAATGCACACTCACACTTCTTCTTCTTCCTCAGTCGTTCAATCCATCGTTGGACATAGGACACCCCCTTGCTCCTCCACATGTCTCTATTCCGGGCACACTGCATCCAATTTACTCCCACAGTCTTTCTGTATGTAGATAGACCTCCTCTAGTAAAAACTACATTGACTGTTAGTTGTATATAGACATATTAATCTTGTTAAATTATATTATCGTATCCTCCTTTTCCTTATTGCTATGATCAGTTTTATTTTTATTATTCTTTAATTTTTAAACTCTCTTTTCATTTTTTTTTCTCTTTGTAATTTTTTTTTTTATATTTCTTACTCTTTTATGTTATTTTTTATCAATTTATTTCTCACTTAATTAGTACTGTACTAATTTAACTAAGAGACTTCACGTTGCTCGGGTTGGTTGGAAGAAATTGCCTTATGGCAATAAACCTGCCTTTGTACACATGTACATAAATTATATAAATAAATAAATAAATAAATATTGTAAGATTTGTGATAAAAAGTTTATTGTGAAAAATCAAGTTATTAAAAATCAAACCCCACCATCCAAGAAAAGATATCTCTGGATTAGAGAGATATCCCACATGGTGCTCACTCGTACACCTGTCGCTTATTTGATTCGATTTATTTATTTATTTAAAAAAAAATGGCATAAGCATATACTTTAATTTTACTTTATATTGTATAGCTTCCCAGTCAACTTACAGGTACAATATCAAATATTAGTTTAACAAGCAACAAATTGTTAATGACCACATTCTGGAGACTTTAAAGAATATTTAAACGTCACCCAGATCCATACTGAAAACAAAATTAAAAAAAGTCGCTCCACCAGGAATCGAATCTGGAACCTTTGGATCAGTAGTCAGATAGGTACCTAACCAACTGAACCACGAAGGCCGACAATACAAAAAAGAATTACAGAATTATTGTGTCAAAACATATAAAAAATAATCTATCAACAAATTGGTGCGATTTCCAGTGTCCAGTCTCTTTACTTTCGTAAAACCACAATACTATTTTGATGCAAAAAATTACATATTGTGTCAACAAACCAAAATATCTCCATAAATGATTACAACCTTAATACTATTATTATGGTCTTGTAGCATTTTGCGAATAATAATACTTCCGGGTTAGAGTTAAAAGTTGGAACTGTAACATTATCATATCCTATTCACATTTGCAGTGAAAAGTTTCGAATTCTGAGAGAAGGAATATCTAGGTATCTCACTGTAACGGGAAATATTAGAGAAACATCTACAGCGATAGAGTGGAGCTTTGAAATATTCGAATTTTCAACTGATCTAATACCGAATAGTCAATTTATTATACATACGAATCTATTGGAATGCTTGTAAGAAGTCAATTACCCATGTTGAAATTCTAATACACAAATTAGGTACCTACCTAAATGAAGTGCGCGAAATATATTTATTTATATTGTTAATATGCATATTAAAAATAATAATAAATTATTTTATTTAATTTTGTTAGTTTTTCAAGATGAAAAGTAAAATAACTGTGAAATAAAAACTCATTTGGGCTGTGTTTCTAGAACAAAGATTAAAGTAAAAGTATAGTTAAAATTCTTTAATTTCATGAATTTGTACAATACTTTGGTTATTTCATAGAAATCTAATGCCACCGAACGACTCAATTTTGGACAATTGTATGAAATCACAGTATTTTAACTATACTACTACTGATACTTTTGATGAAACAACTCAGCCATAGAATTCTAAGTTTAATCTTGTACTTAGTTGGAAAGATCTAAAACTGTATTTCAACAAATTCATACCCATTATTTATACTTAAAAAATTATCAAAGAATAATAAACGATATAATTCAAAACAAGACGATTAATTCGACTACCGAATATTCGAATATACAATATTTGATATCAAATATTCAAATATACAATATTCGAGACCGAATTATCGAATATACAATATTCGAAACCGAATATTCGAATATAAAATATTCGAAATCGAATATTCGAAAAACGGAAATTTGAAACCGAATTTTGCAATAGGTTGGTACTAAATATTTGATACCGAATATTCTAACTTTTACCGAATACGAATACTAGTATACTGAATATTCGAATGAAAATCTCCAGTACCGAATATACGTATTGGTAGATCTACGACTGAGTTGTGTTATAACGTGTCATAATATTTGTATGACTTATGAACACGCTCCAGTGTATGATAACGTGACGATTTTGAATGTAATTTATAGCATTTGCATGAGACACAACGAAAATTTTGAAAACATCCAAAAAACTTAAAACGATTAAAATTTTACTTTTGGACTGTCGCCAACCCTGAATATTCCCACAGTATTGTAAAATATTTTACATGATTATTGAGCGATAATTTATTTGGTATAATCTTTATACATAAAATTCTTCTGTACGTGTGTATGTCATTAAATCCTCCTAAACGGTTGGACCGATTTTGAGGAACTATTTGTGGGTATTCGTAAATCCTTTTTTGATTCACAATTTTTAATTAAAAATTTTTGACTCAAATTTTTTGATTCACAATTTGAATCCAAAATTGTATGAGTGGAAATAAAAAATCATGTCAAATAATGTACACCTGGTATTATGCAAACAGTGTAACTTTTGAGATATATAATAAAATGCGAAACAGGAGTAATATCTTTGACAATTCATAATTATTCTTCAGGATTACGTTCACAATGAACGCCGAGTGCTCTTAGTGACGCTCTAAGCCGTTCATAATAACCGGAAACAGAAGCGCGAAAGACACTCTGGCATTCAGATTGAACGTCGAGTGTACGCACCAAACGAACGGTAAAATTGTATATGTAGTATCTGTTGACTTCTATTTTATCTGTGGAATAATGGATTCTATTTGTTTCTGTAGTATCTATTATGTCAGTTAACATTATTTATGATGACAATACAATACAATACAATGACATAAATTTATTAAAATATCATTAAACAATTTCCAATAAAAGATCATTATTTGCACCACTGCCCAATTGGGATCATTATTTGCACCACTGTCTTTCGATGAAAATATAACCTAAAAAGAGACATGTATAAATAAATAAATTAGGATGATTTTTATAGCGCCGTTTTTGTGATAACCTCACCTCAAGGGCGCTTTGAATATATTACAGGTTTTTGTAAGACTCGCGGAAGAAGTGAGTTTTTAGGTGTTTCCTGAATAGTGCTAAGTTGTCGATTTGCCTCAGTTCAGGTGGTGGTTTATTCCACGAGGCTGGTCCAGCCACAGCAAAAGCACGATCACCGAAGGTTGAAATGTTGACTCTATTTATTTCAGTCAACTTGCCAATCACGGATGTGGTGGCTGATCGAAGTGTTTGTTGTCGCTCGTTTACGGTGAGAGGGATGCAGAAGTCTGAAAGATACGTGGGAGCCATGCCATGGATCGCTTTGAAAGTCAACAAACATAATTTGTACTTGATTCTCTCTGGCACTTTTAGCCAGTGAAGATTTCATAGATGGTGGGATATGTGTGAGAATTTCGCGGCTCCGGTGATTAGATGTATGATAAATGGAAACGCCGCTCGAAAGCGTTCAGTGAGATTAGTGTGAAAAACGCCATAATCTGCAACTTCAGGTACATTCGACGCCCGATGTCGAGCGTTGAATCTGAACACAGCCCTGTACGTGTGTAGTGTGTATTGTGTATATCACTGAACTCCTTAACAGCTGGACCGATTATGATGATTTTTTTTATTATCATTTTCTGGTATCCTGATAGGTGTTCAGATAGGTGATAGGTGTTCTTATAAAAGGAAGCAAGACACATGCGTGTATACCCATACATCAGTATCGTCTTAAAAAAGCAATATTTAGAATGATCCTAGAACCATTTAAGATGTTATTTTATCTGTTGAATTTTTTGAAAATAATAGCAATGATAATAAAAAATAGTCAGACGCTATGAAAAAATGGTCATATATATGGCAGTTTTCTATGGCCATAGCATGTGACTAAGGCTATTTCACTGTACCAATCAACACTGGTAACATATTTTTATAACTGTTGCCATAGAACTATGACGACATTGTGGTACCCGTGTGAGTAAACACAAGCACACTGAAAAAAAAATTAAAATTAACCGAATTATAGTGACTACAAAACAATTAGTTTTGTGCTACTAAATATTTTGTGCGTTTAACCAAACAGTACAGTCATAAATAGATTAACTTTTATTACTGATAACAAAGGTTTGGCTAAAAACTGTACCTTTATAAGCCTCACAGCATAAGACGTGACTGTTCCTCATATAGAAATATTACAAATACCTAATATCTAGTTAGAAAAACGCTAACATGATTTTTGGTGAGTTTAGAAATTGGGGTTTATGGTAAAACTATGAACATATCATGCTTTTATTAAATGACCGTTTTGGCTTACAAGGGCATATTCTAATTGAATTTATTATCTTTAGTTATTTTTGAATAATATATATTAATTATATTTGAATAATATTTGTATATAAGCTATGCTTTATTTTAAAATTAATATCACCATGATATTATTTACATAAAATTTGGCTTCAAGCTCTCCAATTTATTAGACAACAAATATCCCAGTATAAGTTTCTGCTCCCATAATGAAAGTTGGCAAAGTTACCTTAAAAGCTATTAAACTATTATTATTAATTTATACTTGTACCTATTTATTTATTATTATAATAATTTCAAGTTGAACCTTCTGCGTTACCCTTTCACAATGAAACAGTGTTGCACGTGACTAAAAGTTTAAGATTCCTATTTTTCATGTAATATTTTGGTCTCGTGTTGTGTATAAAAAACTTTTTGTTTGGGACAGTGAAAATATGAACTGAATTTTATTTGTAAGTTTTGTAAAAATCGTATGAATATATGTAAAATTTATACATATTATCTTATATAGTTAGTAGGTATTAATTGCCTTGTGATATTTTTCACATAAATATGGTATTTTTTTCTTCTAACGTTTAATTGTATTTTAATTATTGTCGTCTATTTTTTTTTATAAACAGGATCGCTTTACCGTTAAAAAAATCAATTGTTAAAACCTTATACATACCAAATTATATTTCATTCTATGTTGTTGTCCAATAGTGATTTATATATTTTCCTTTTACGATTTTTCAATAATGCTGTAGAAACGAGATCACTAAGAAGAGTACATATGTAATACTAGTTGCATGTAACACATGAGATCCAACTGTCGATAGCGATAGTAGATATGTATAGTTGAAGAATAAGAATCAAACTATAAACCCATAAATCCAAATTATTGAAAATTTTAACACATGTTGGTATGTATGTCAAGATAGGACAGTATGGAGGTCAGTCCTCTTTTCCTACCCGGAATATGAAAACAGCATGATGGTTCTGTATGTATGTTTGGAGATTAGGTACCTATTAAACTAATAAGTCTTCTTACATATTGTGTATAGGCGACTGTCATACAAATTGTATGAAGCAATGTCGTCACTAAATTCAATTTTTATAAAAATTGTTAAAAAAAGTTTGAAATGTGCTATTACAATGTTTTTATTTTTTTTTAGAAAATTGAATTATCTAGTTGGGGTGTTTCGGCTTTTTTCGATATTTAAAAAAAATGGAAATATAGGCAGTTAAACTCATAAATTTATCATAAAAAAATGTTTTTCTTAATAAAAATGTTTGAGAAACCCTGGAATTTTTTTGAAAAAATTTATTTGAGATATTGTATTTGTCTATGTTTGTACCAATTTTCAGCGTTCTAGCTTTTATGGTTTCTGAGATATATGGAAAAAATAAGTAAAAATTCAAAAGTTGATAACCCCTGACTGAAACAAAAATTCACAATTCTGAGTATGAAAGTTTTGTAGGCCTATAACTGTTTATATATTCTGAAATTTTGGGCTCTGTAAATTGAGCGGATCAAAAGTTATAAGGGACACAAACACACACACATACAGACACACACACACACACACAGACACACGAAATGTTCTACTCCGAATTCTGACTAAATCCGTGTATGGAACATATATGCTGCGAAGCCTCTAAGTTGGTGTTTTTTGACTTCAAAGTTGGAAAAGCCGTGAAAAAAGTAGACCTCTGCATACAATTCTCGCGTATCCTGGTTTGAACCATTGTCGATATGTTAAGAGAACAAAGTTCTCCTGAACAAATCGACAGTTGGAAAACGATAATAATACATAAGGCGAGAATGCAAGATAAAGAAGGAGATTGTGAGTAAAATGAAAGTGAATGCCTTGAGATGGTTTGGACATATTGAAAGAATAATTGATAAAAAAATATACATGGGTGTAAGAGATGGAGTGAATTAGTGGATAGCAGGGGCCGTCCCAGAAAGGGATGGCATGATCATTTGAATGATATTTTGATAGAAGTTAACATAAGAAGCTTGAACAATCGATTTATGAGACGATGCATGGATGTAAAGAAATCCAGGATGTGTGCGAAAACAGAGGAGTATGTTCTTTCTGCTTACCCCTTAAGGGACATGGTGTGATGGTATGTGAGTATTTTTCTTTTCTATGACTATAATTTTGCATTCAATATTTTATTTTATGGTAAATTTTACTAAATAAAATTTGGCAGTTATAATTATTGTAGAAGCTGAAACTTAATTGTATCTATTATGTTGATACATACATAGCTTCCACGGATGTTTGTTCTATGTTGACAATTAAAATGAATTGAAAACGTAAACGAAATAATTACAATTCTAACAAATTGTTTAAACAAACGTAAATTGATGAAGAGCAGTTAATGCACGCTATACAAATTTATTGATTTATTTATTTATTTATAACAATTAACAATATCATTTTACATATAATTATAAATCCACCTCACTAGGCTTTGCCTGTACCGAGGTGGAATATTTCACAATCACAATTTGTCGGCCTTCGTGGCTCAGTTGGTTGGGTATCTGACTGCTGAACCAAAGGTCCCGGGTTCGATTCCCGGTGGAGACACAGTTTTTAATTGTGTTTTCAGTCTGGATCTGCGAGACGATTAATATCGTAAGTCTCCAGAATGTGGCAACTTGTTATTGGGTGCGTGTTAAATTAATATTTGACATAGTACCTGTTAGTTGCCCGAGAAACAACTAAATAAATAAATACATTCATATACAATATTTTCATCGTATTTCATCATACAGTTTCCATGAAAATGCTTATTTTATATAGTAACATGTCATGACTTATATGTATATGTATCCAAACAAAATATATCAAACAATAAACTTATAAGTATACATATGTATCCAAACATAAATATATTAAACAATAAATAAAAACACTAATTAAAACACTAAATATAAATATTACATATAAAACACTAAATATAAGGCCTGTTTTACATACATACACACCAATATGCACACCCTCACACAAACACACAAGCACACACACACATACACATACACATTCACATACACACACACTCTCACAAACACATCATGTTCATGTGTACTAGGAAGGGACATAGGTAAACATCTTTTCAGTTTCCCTTCTTCCCATTTTTAGCAACCAGTCCGTCAACAACCCTTTACATAAGTGCAGGATAACCAAGGTTAAAATTTTTATCTTGAACTGTATTAAACAGCCTGGGTGCCAAAAATGAGAAGTGCCTATGTGCGAATTCGGTTCTGGTCCTGGGCACCTTGTAATGCTTCCGATTACGGCATCTCGTTGAAAGTTGATGAGATAGTGGTATCAGCAGATGTCGATGCTTTGCGTAGTGAAGTACAATTGTTTTTGTGTATATTTGTCTGACGTCAAGTACACCAAATTCGCGAAACAGCTGGTCGGATGGATGTCTGTATGTTTTTTTATTTATAACCCTTACAACTGATTTTTGGCTTTTAATAAGCGGATCTAGAGCAGTGAAGGTGGCTCCCCCCCAACCCAATATTCCATACGTTAGGATACTTTGAATAAGGGCAAAATAAATTGATTTTAACGTTTTGAGAGAGAGCATGTTTCTTATTTCTTTGAAGATATATAATATAAATGCACGATACTAATAATACTTATTTTTATTTTATTAAATAAGTATACCAACGTATTCTTCAAACAGAATGTCTTGCCTACAACAACAACAAAATTTGAATTCATATTGAAACGTGAATAGTTAAAAGGTTTGAAGAAAAATGATTGGTCACTAACTCGTAGAACTTTAGATCGTTTACTTACCGTTTTGTTCTTTTCATCAAATAATCATAATGACCTTGAAATACTACGTCAACCTAATACCGTTAGCTAAACTATAAACTAAATTTAATATTGGGACATATTTGAAGACAGGAGTTGTTGAAAAATATACAAAAACACAAAAAAAAATATTTTTTAAAAATTTCAAATATACTTACTTGGATTGACGAATGAGAAAGATTGATTTAAATATCAAGATTAAAGAAATAAATTTTCAATTTACAACCAAACAGTTTGTCAGATTTTAAATGCGATTAACGTGATTTATAAAACAATAATAAATGTATATACGAGTTATTTTGGAATCCTAAATTGGATGAGAATAAACTGCTTTGAAAAGAAATGGTATAAAAAACACTGCTTGGTAACCTACATCAAAAATTACTTTAAATAATATTTGTCCTCGGGACTGTTGGCAGAGATTTTTTTCGTCTAAAGTATTTGTACGAAAGCCTTTTTAGCGAATTTAATTTTGTTTAATTTTTTTTCGTAGTATATTCGGTAGTTTTATTTTCAAAAATCCACTACCTACTCTGAATCCGCTTATATAATATAAATTGGTTAGGTAATAAATATTGGTAAACATATACTTTTGCCTAGCGTATCCGAATTCTGAGTGTACTGGCCGTGGCATTTATAGGTAAAATAAATATAAATCTCGCCATATTCCCGCTGCCACAGAAAAAAAACTGTGCAAGTCGAAAAGAGAAAAGGAAAAACCCACGATTTAACACTCTGTAAAAAACACATGCTTTCAATTTATTAACCTATTTATGATTACGTGGCACATTACTATCGGAAAATCAATTAAAAACACGTTTAAAAAACATTTCGCCCTATCTGTCAGAAAATGATACGAAATATATTATACCGTGGTAATTAAAATATTTAACGAAAAAGCATTTAAGACCCATGATTTTGTATCAAACAAATTGATTTTGAATCTAAATAACCAGCCACTTCTCGAATTCTTTTTTTTTTTTCAACATAATTTCATTTATAAAAGATCCCACTAACCATATATGGTTATCAGTGGGTTTCTATATCATACAGTATAAATGCTAACTTACACTAACCAACAATGACAAAAAAATGAATATGGTTTAACAATATAAAATGTTTTGATATATCCAAAACAACACTAGAATAAAAACAACAACAAAAAAAAAACATATAGAAGAATACCCAAAAAAATACAATAGAGTAAGAACAAAAACAAAAGAAAAAGTAATGAAATAATAAAATAAAAGGAAGGAAAAGAACATTATTCGTTAAAAATGATTTTTTTACAGGATCTTTTGATTTTATTAAACGAATTTAAGTCTGAGGGCAAGCTGTTAAAAATTGTTGGTATTGAATACTGCAGTGTTCTTTCACCGTAATAGTTATTTACTCTAGGTATATTACATATATTTACCGGAAGTTACTTGTCTGGTCTTATACTTATTTGTTACAGGTGTTTTGTGTTCATTTTTAAAGTAATTTTGTAGAATAAATCTGTATTTATAAATTTGCGTAGTTGTCATTATTTTGGTTTCTGCGAAAATGCTCTTTCCCTCCCTTTTCAAACAAACAGCTCTATTTTTGGGTAACATTCACCTAATTAAACGTTTTTGTAATATTTCTATTTGCATAAGGTATGTTTTAAATGTATGTCCCCACACAAGAATGCTGTACAATATAATATAGGTTCAGCCATAGCCATGCACATTGTTTTAAGGGTTTTAAAAGGAACATAATTTTTAATAATGTACATTTTTGCTAGTATTGATCTAAGTTTATTACATATAAACCGTTTTGGCATGTGAATTTTGCCCTAAACCACTACATATATTTTGAGTCACTATGCGACATGTTTCGGCAGTGCTGTCCTGCCATCGACCGGCTAGTTGAGATCCGCCGAGTATTTAAACTATATTATTACATATATTTTGAATGTGTGGTAGCCAATGGAATTTATCATCGATCATAATTCCCAAATATTTGACGCTTTTAGTTGGAAAAATAATACTACAATTACAGTCTTTTTGACGGTTATCTAGGCATTTATAATTGTGGGATACTAAATTTACACTGCTTATATTCTTAATATGAGGAGATGATATGTGTATTAGTTGTCTTTTTTTTTGTTAATTGTTAGGCCATTATCATGCAATCACTACATAGCACTTGTAAACCTCTTGTAGATCCTGCATGACGTGCTCAATTCTTCTACCGGCAATTACCAAAGCGGTATCATCCGCGAACATGTATAGTTTGCATTTCTTGATGATTTTTTTCATGGAATTTACATAGATAAGATACGTTATAGGTCCCAAGATAGATCCTTGTGCTATGCCTTCTTCCATGTTTTTGCCCTATAAACACAGTATCCCGGCCGTGGAACGATCTTCCAAATTCTGTGTTGCTAACTTTTTACAACCCGGTTTTATTTTAAACCCGAATCAATTAATAATCAAGCAGATTGCAAGCCCTCCTCAACGCAACGTAGTGCGCCTCTTCGGAAGAATATAATGGACCCAAATCCGAATAACTGATGTCCCCTAATTAGCCACGTTAAAAAAAACATTATGGTGTTGATGATCTTTGAGCGAAACGCGTAAATGCTCTTGATTCGGTACATAAAGTAGATAAAATTCTTTATTTATTTATTTATAAACTTCATTTACAAGTGCACAAAGGCGGGTTAATTGACATAAGGCAATTTCTTCCAACCAACCCGAGCAACGTGAAGTCTCTAAAGCTAAATTGGTACAAAAGTATTTATATTTATTGGTATTTATTGAGGAATAAGAAAAAAAGATGAAAGTAGAGTAATAAATAATAATAACACTAATAATAGCAATTAGGAAAAGAAGGAGGGTACGGAATGATACAGAAGGAATATTCAGGAACTATTTGACGCCTGGTAACTATGCGCCCAATGAGATGCGTATATTTTTCGTTAGCATCGGCAGAGCCAATAAGCAGGCGGAGAACATTCCAGAAAACAACGTCAAGAGAAGTTATAAGCGGCAGATCCAGGGCGCGACGATCAATGTCGATCCAGTCTCTCTCTCCTTTCTATAAATTTCCGTTTAAATATTTGTATCTTAGTATTGTAAAAGAAGGAAGAAAAATAAAGTGTTGTTAAACTTTGTAAGCATATTTTATCTCCCTATATTCTGCAAATCGAACCTGAAGCCTTTTTTTTATAACAACCGAAATTATCATTTGTTTATTTTACTATTTGAATTAATGAAATAAAATATTAGATAACATAGTGTATCTGTATAATATGTATTAAGTTTTGATCTAGTTTGACTAGTTCGAATCTGCATAGCGGGGAATCAAACCCGAGTAATGTTCGGTTGAACTGATTCACTTAAATCAGGTTACATGTTTAAAGTAGGTATATAATATTATAATACATGATGGAATTCTATCGAGTATTAACAAAAGAGCTACGCAAAATAATTTACATAGCTCAAACAGATAAACATGTCCTCATGTTTAATCAGCCTTTGGGTATTTTCCAGCATTGGGTAAACAAAATAAAATATAGAAAAATGAAACTATTTTTGGGATTATCAAAAAACATTTTCATTAGCTTTTGTGTTTCGGATTCGTTTTGACATAATATTGACGTTTGAGTTTCTCTGATTGATTGATTGGATTATTTAGTTTGTTCAAAATATAAATTTGAAATGATTGAATTGACATGTGCTTTTTCCATCTGGCTGAATTGCCCATTTAGACATTTATAAAGTAACATGAATTTTAAAATCATTCCCATATTACGGTCGGATGAGAAAGACCATTATTTTTTCGTAGGAAGTTACATCAAAGTTTTGATAAAATAATAACTTCTAAGAGTTTCAATTATTAATAGCAACAAATGCGTTAGTAGTTACTAGAACCATTATTCTTTTTTCTTATTGATAAATATATTATTTTGTTTAACTGCTGTGACTGTGAGTTCAATGGACAAAATATGCATTTGACTACTTCAAAGCAACCTGCTCCATAAATTGGAACGCTATAATTAAGCGTTTTCATACACAGCGGTGTATTAAGGACAAAATAAGCAGAGGCTGAAAAAGTGACCCATGACACCCTATAGATAAGCAATTTAAGGTATTTTATGGTTTAAGTCAATAAAAGAAAATTTCGTTGTTAAAAGTTTGGATCTCTACGGCTTTTAAGACATGCGATTTGAAATATGCAAGTTGAGATTCTTAAAAACTCAAGGTTCGCAGCGAAAAAAATCTGATTAAATGAACAAATAAATGAAAAATTTAATCAAGACCAAACGTAACAAAACATAAAATTTTCTTAAAATTAACGTATCCAGAGGTCGCACACCAACCCGAAGGAGCGACCTTGTGAAGTCCGCTACAGGATTTTTTATCACTCGATCTACCCAAGATCATCCTAGACGGAGGTCGACCATTCGGTGGGTGGTTCAGTGTAGTCGCCATCCTTAGCCGCGAGGCCAAGGAGGAGGAGGAGGAAGATTAATAACGTATACATTTAATTTAATTGATTTTCTATGAACCTTCCATTTTTTTTTTAATTAAGGCTCTTCAAAGGGTGCTTTATGAAGTACATTTTTAACAACTGGCTAAGTATGTACCTGTATTTATATCTTTTGTGGTATTTACTTTGATAAGTACCGTACCTACCAATATTTTTATTAAATATATTTAAGCATATTTGTTTAAATTAATTCTCATAGTTAAGTACTTAATGAAATATTCTGTAATTTATTCCACGAAGGTATATCAATTTCATATAATACAGAAAAATATAGCAGATATTATGCATTATTTATATCATTAAAATACCTGGAATAATTAATTAAGAAAATACCTTAGTTTTTTGTTAATTGTGAGAAATTCATCTTTTTCTTCTAAAAACGAGTATCAATATGATTAATACAATAACTCAAGATCAATTCTGTGAAACATTGTTTATATTGAAATAATTTCTCACTACTTTTAATTTATAACTACATATGATTGCGTTTTGAAACACTATGAAAGCATTTTTTAGGAATATCTATAAGTTCATTAAATTTTATAGTGATGTTAGAATATAATAAATTACCTTATAAGTCTAATAAATTAATACTCATTACTATTTAAGAAAACTTTTTGATTAAACTTCACAGTTTTGTTAAAAATACAAAATAATACATGAATAAAATAATATTTACATGATCAGCTACAATATGAAATAAATTTGTGAATGATGTTACGTTTTCCAATATGAAAATATTTCTAAGAAAATACTAAAAACTTACAAGTGTACTTGTAAATGTAAAACCAACAATTAATTATCATTCTGCATCCTTCAATTTTAATAAATATTTATAATACTTCTTTTAGTTTCCACTTTCCTTTCCTGATTGCTGTGTAGCTAGTTATAATCGTATATTTTCTTTATTTAATCTTTATTAAAGAATATACTTACATTAAATTGCCAGGGGTGGTTGAAATTAATGCTTTGGGATGCTTTACTCTCTGTAGGTTCATAAATTATTTAAGTAAATATTATAATATACTTAATTTAATTAGTATGTGAATGAGGCACACAAATTCAAGTGGATCGCTAGTATGATAAATTACTTAAAACACTACATCACGTGAATTTGAAATTACGCTTTTATTATGTACATGTTATTATACGGCATCAATTCAGGTCATAAGTTCAAAACCTTTTCGATATGAAATGTTAACCATGATTCTCGTTGGAGAAGGGGTTTCATGGCGTATCCAGCAAGACACCATATGTCAGGAGACACAACGTTTCAACGTTAGAGGAGAATTTTCTAGACGTCACGTCACCGAGGTAATGTTTTGCATAGCAAAACTTGTCAGAAGATATACCCTTTGAAACAAGAGTTTCTTCGCTTGTTAAACATTTCCAGGGAACTTGTTATGCAAATTGGAGACATCCAATAGAATAATTGCCATGCGACTCGATGCGATTATTGCCTGGCAGAGAGAGAGAAAGAGAAAGATACACCTGCTGCCAACCAATTCGAAATAATTGTAGGGACTTTTTTATGTCAAAATGTGAGCGCGAGCGAAACTTTTCGCGTTAGAACATTGAAATTAATTTTCATGTTTCCACCTTCAAAACGCAAGATGTTATTTGAATTTTTGTCCCCTCACAACTGTCAAATGAAATTAAATTTTATCATAGGCACTAGAGATTTAAAAAAAAACACTACATATTATGTTTGGGTTATCTGAATAATAAAATACTAGGTGTACGTCAATCGTAATAGAAAAAGATATACAGTGTCAGTTAAGTACAAGTTGAAAACTTTTTATCTCAATCAGGCACCTACAGGACATACGACCTGCCATTGGCTGGTTTATTTAATCGCTTTAAGCGCTTGCGCAACGTTCACTTATAATACTTTTATATGTATAGAGGTCCTTTGTCCTTCCAATCAAAACATTGAATAAGTATAATAATATGTAGGGTATTCACAAAATTCTTGAAAACAAAGTTTCTTACACGTCCTCGAATTAGAGATTGGTTCGTTAACAATCTCTTCCACGATCCTAATACTGAGGTAACAATACTGTCGCATTGATTTCTCCTCAGTATGATATTTTATATAAATATTTAATTTTGGTACGTACAGTTAATGTTTTTTTTTAAATTGATGAAAGGTTTATTAGATATACATATTTTGTCTTTTCTTATATAGGTTATGAATGTGAAAAATAATAAATTATTGAAAAATGTAACAAAATTTATATTTTTACTCTTGTAACTGTGAACATATTTTCAACCGTAAATATATCATTAATGTCCCTATCATCTACAAATTTACAATTGAATTTTTCATTATTTCGTATTATTTAGGGCAGAGCCGCCAATGGAGGCATAATTTTGATGTAGGTACCTACAATTTAAATCTTCCATAACAAATACCCACTGTTGGAAAGTAAAAGATAAGGAAAAGCAAAAGCAAAATTCTGGAAGGTCTCAGAGAAAAACTAGCTGGGCTTAAACAATGACAGATTCAAGATGTTACGTTAAAAGATTCAAGATTTTATGTTAAAGTAGACGGAGAGCTGACAGAAGAATTATCAGTATCACCAAGATTGAAACAGGGAGATGCACTGGCGCCTACTATTTTCAATATTGTCCTTGAACATGTCATAACAAGAACTACGGTAGATACTGGTTCCAATATTTGCTATAAAAGTAGTCAAATAGTGGGATATGGGGATGAAATCAACATAATAGGCAGATCAATAGCAGCCAAAGAGATCTTTGATCCATTGGAAACTGCAGCACGAGATGTGTGACTGAAGATTAATGTGGATAAAACATAAAGTATCACATAGAGTAGGATAATTACTCGTTCGAAATGGTGGAGCAGTTCATCTACCTGGGGCTCTATTTTAACAAAGAGTAACGAAGATCCAGCAGAAATTCGAAAAATGATCACCGCAACCAACAGATCAAATTTCTCCCTTCTTCCAGTGTTCAAATCACGTAATGTCAATAGAAAGACTAAAATTACCAAATATGAAGCAGTCATACGTGCTGTGTTAGCGAATGCGTGTGAGACGTATACACTGACAGTAACGATGGCAAAGATGCTGGACATCCTTGAAAGTAAATTGCTGCGTCGAATCTGAGGACTGGTGAGAGATGGTGATTAATTTGAACTATCGATGAACTGTACAACATTCATGTTATATCAGTCCCCAAACATTTCGACACACTATGAGTTGCTCAAATCGAGATGGGCTGGACACGTGAAGCGAATTCCTAATTCACGTGTCCCTAAAAGGACAATGAAAGGACCCCCAGGTGGATGAGTAGGAAGACCCAGGCTACGATGGGAGGACGAAGATCAAGGCTCGATATGGGCTATAGCGCCATCGGAAGAAAAGAGAGAGAAACACACCTAATATATTTTTGAATTACATCTCGAGTAGGTAGAAGAAAGGTATCAATTTTGTTTGGCTCCCTTTATACTTCAATAACTTCCTGGATCATTGAATTATAAAGTCGCGATATACTTTATCTACATATTTACTTCGGATAAGATCAAACGTTTTCGATTTGATTAAATTATTGTCACTTGAAGCTAAACACGCCATTATCAAAATTAAACAACAAGATACTTATTGGAATGCCTATCAAGTGATGAATAGCCATTATTTAATCTCAAATATTTTTGTTGCTGCATTTACGAAAACATTGTAATTTTTTCCTTCTCGGGGAGTCAATGATATTTTGTGACAAATTTTCATTGAAAGCATTGTCACCTAGTTAGTTGGGCGGTGGTAGAGTGATTAACGCACTGGATTTGTAATCTAGTGGTCGCGAGTTCGAATCCTGCCACGACCGATTTCGTTCACCTATAGCACAAGCATTTATGCTTATTTTAGAAAATGTATGATGTATGTGTTATTGTTACGGAGGATTTTACAGGTACAAACAACATTATAAGTACAAATTATATTTAAATAATGTTAAAATCTTTAATTTTCGCCTATAAAGAGGATGCGCACTGGTAAACGCAACCACTTTCAGGTACCAGACTTTCCTTTTTCATGCCTATATTCAAAAAGGAAGGAAAAATAAAAAAAACAGCCATTACATAAAAGATTCATCGAAAACGTTGCTATCGTTCGGATTATTTGGAACATTGGTACCGATTCCTTACACATGCGTTATAACTGTTTGTCTATGTACCGACTTTTTACAAAAAAATGAAAATTATTGGCTACCAAGTTTCCAGTATGCAACATATCATTTTTTTCTTTTTATTTGCAGGTCCCAGTGGAGGACACGAGATAGTGGAACTGATAGTTCCATTATTAGCTGACCCCAGAGAAAATGCAACACTTAGCTGTAGATACAATATGGGGACTGATAGACTTTATTCCACTAAATGGTTTAAGGACGAAGCGGAGATTTACCGATATATGCCAAAAGAAAGGGTAAGATACCATATTCTATCTAATATATAGTAATAATACATAGTATTGGCCTCCTGAAAGTAATCGTTAATACTAAACCCTATCAATTGCCCTGCTACGCCAATTTGTCTCCCGAAGAGATCGCTAGTCTTTCTACACACAGTCGAACCATCTTAATTATGGTCTGCCAGTTGATCCTTCTTCCATTTGGTCAACTGCTAAAGAGTTTCTTATGCGTGGACTGTTCACTAACTCCTTCTATGTGCCCTAATCAAGGGGATCAGCATATAATTTGATTAAGGTCTTGTATAGCTTATATTTCTTTATTTATTTTAATATTTAATTAATGTCATTGTCCATGTTTCACAGAAATATGTAAAGACAGGTCTTGAACAGCTACTATTAGTATTTTTATACTAATATTTATTATCAAAAATGAAAAACACAACAAAAATGGATTAATAAGAGAAATCCAATCGTGAAATATGGTGCAAAAAACTCGCAAAGGAGCCTGATTCCTGTTTTTTCATGGTAGAATTTCGTTTCTGTTTTATTCCGTTTTTGCGTCTTCTCTCTGTCGAGATACGACAGATCAAATATTTAAATGATTACAAATATTGTCTTTTTTACTCCGCGTAGGTGTTTTCACAGCTTCCATTAAGACAGTGGTAGTTTAACTAAGTTATAGCTTTTTCCTTTTGAAATACACGCTGAAATGTTCGAGTTTTCCGACTATAACGCCCAGGACTATATTTTTACGCCAACGGTAATAAATTAATTACATAGTTTGGATCCAATGTGTGTGTATGTATATGTATGTGTATGTTTCGTACAAAATGTATGTATACCGACCTCCATGTGGTATGCCCGAAGTTTACTTCCCCGAACCGCATAAGTAAATTACCTTGTATTTTGCAAATTGGAGAAATTCGCTGGAATGAACACCCTCCGAAGATAATTTGTGGAGAGAAATTACGCAATACGATACGTGTTATCAGTAGTTATATTATGTTAATGTACTTAGGTATATAAATAATTATTTAGTTCCTGAATTAATCTATGAACATAATTTATAAATATATCGATTGTATATATTTTACTAATTATATTTATGATTTACAAAGCAGAATAATGGTAATAGAAACCTTTTGCTTAGTTGCTTTAACAAACATTCACTTACAAACAAACTTAGCTTTTAACATACATTCCATCAGCGTTATGTGTCGTATCCGCATGGGACACTGTTGTACCAGAGAGCATTTAAACAAATAGGGATCATTGATAGCAGTCTTTGCGAGTGTATGATTAGTGATGAGACACTGGATCATTTATTTCTTGAATGCCCCATAAACGATAGGTATCCGTCCTTTTTTACCGACCTCGCAGAGATTGGGGCTCCAATGCCAACAAATGTGAGGACATTGTTGAGCTACAATTCCAGGCAGGTGAACATTTTGATCAAAAAATTGATCAATATTAATGATATTAAAGTCTAACTCTGTACATTAAATTTAAATTGATTGAAGTAAAATAAATATGCAAAAGTAATTTAGGTTTCTCTCTATTTAGATAATTTAATTTGTTAACTTAAATGGCTGAGAACACTCTTAACGGGTGAAGAGCCG
Organism: Molanna angustata; assembly: GCA_963576475.1. Taxonomy (NCBI): domain Eukaryota; kingdom Metazoa; phylum Arthropoda; class Insecta; order Trichoptera; family Molannidae; genus Molanna; species Molanna angustata. Next base: position 16,655,805 of record OY754981.1, read on the forward strand.
AAAAAAAATAATCGTTATGCCTAGTTATTCGTACGTTAGGGGGGTATGAGTTAACCGTCTTACTTATAAACGTAAACTATATCTATAGTACCTGGCAATAGAGCGTGATTAACGAAAAAGTTTACTTATAAACCGTGACGTGACTATCTTTATTACGCCTGAATTACATATACGTCAAGTTAGGACAGGTCAAGAGGTTGTTCAACGCTTGACTAACGCGTCATACCAAATATTTCAAAATGGCGGATCTTTCACATATTATGTTCCGACGCATATTTGATATTGACAGAATAAAATAATACTTCCCCTTGTGATTCTTCATCGCAATTGTATTTAATTTGACTCAGCACAGCGCAACGCGGTGTTTGTTTTTATTTTTCGATGTCAGTTATCCAAAGATTACATGGATTTATCTATTGTTTGACATCTGTGAAGCCAATGCGGCCATATGAAAAAAATAAATGAGGGTCTTCATAAACAATTCGGTGAAATAATTGGTCACATCTTAGTATACGTTTATAAGTAAGATTTTTTAATACCGATCTTAACTATTTTAGTCGTACATATCTAGTTGCGCGTTTAGTAAGCTATTAACGAAATATAACAAATAAAACCGTTGTTTAAAGTTCATGTACACTGAAACAACAAACAAATTAAACCCCTTTAGTGACTCTATTCAATTTCAAACTATCTTCATGTTAAAAGAAAGCATCCCTGTTAATTTATTTTTTGACACAGTTCATTATGTGGAGTCAAAGGCAACTTATATTTTGACACAGTTCGTTATATGGAGTTAAAGGCAACTTATATTTTGACACAGTTCATTGTGTAGAGTCAAAGACAACTTATATTTTGACACAGTTCAGTGTGTGGAGTCAAAGGCAATTTATTTTTTTAATGGCGAAGAAACAACTGTTCCAATATCATATTTGATAGTATCAAGATGTGTCGGCCTCCGTGGATCAGTTGGTATGGTATCTGACAGCTGATCCAAAGGTTCCGGGTTCGATTCCCAGTGGAAACAGTTTCTAATTGTTTCTTCAGTCTGGAAGTCTCCAGAGTATGGCAACTTATTATTGCCCGAGTCATAATATAAAATAAAAATAAAACATAGTTAATGTCAAATAAAAGAATGTTTTTTTTTTAAATGAATATGTCCATGTGAAAACTACATCCTGATACATTCCCTAAAATCGTGTGTTTCTATTGTTTATATATTATGTTCTAAGACTATAATATCTGTTTATATATTATGTTCTAAGACTATAATATCTGTTTTGCTTGTTTTGATACTATATTGTTATTATTATTATTTTTTTCATGTTCTTTGATGTCTTCTATTGTGGTAGTGTGTTTTCATTTTTTTTTTTACTTTGTGTTTTATTGTTATTGATAGATACGTGTCTTTTTTGTGTGTTCATTTAGTCATCCGATGTTGATTTGTTTATTTTTATTGTTTGTTTTTATTTTCGTTTGTACTAGATGTAAGAAATTGTATTTTTTTTACATCTAAATAAAATATATACAATACAATACAATACAATGATATTAATAACAATTAAGCACTATAAATAATAACACTCAATTATTATTATTACCATTCTACACTTTCTCAAAAGAATTAGCAGATCAATGCGTAAATTGTAAGTTATTAAAAAGAGCAAAATAAAATGCAACAAACGCATCATCAAGCCTTCAATTGAAAATAGTTCACCCATCCAGATACTTAACATATTTATTTATTTAATACAGGTTCTCGGGCAACTAACAGGTACTATGTCAAATATTAATTTAACACACACCCAATAACAGGTTGCCACATGCTGGAGACTTACGATATTAATCGTCTCACAGATCCAGACTGAAAACACGATTAAAAACTATGTCTCCACCGGGAATCGAACACGGGACCTTTGGATCAGCAGTCAGATACCCAACCAACTGAGCCACGAAGGCCGACAGGCTCTGAGGAATAGGCTCTGAGGAGGTCTAACCTAATAACCCTACTGATTCCCGAATATTAACGTTTAAAAAATCTTTAACGATTCTACATGTATTCATTATTACCGTTTTTTGCATTTTTATTATTAAGTTTTTCGATAAATCTATTATTTCTAAATTACGGATTAACGATTTTGGAATAATGCCAGTGGCTGAAATAATGAACGGTAATATTATTATTTTACGAGAATGCCAAAGTCTTCTAATCTCGTTACCTAAAGCGGTGTATTTTCTAATTATTTCATCAAAAGTTTTTATAATATTACTAGAATTTGGAATAGCCACGTCGCAAATATATGTTAATTTTTATTTTATTCATGTATAATTATATCGGGTCTGTTATGTTGAATTGACTGTTATTTATTTATTATTATGTACCTACTTATTTATTATTTATTTTGTGTGTTAAATTATTTTTTTTATAAATATTTCCTTACGAAAACTAGATGATTCTTATTTATTTATTTATTTATCTTGCAATAAAAAATAGCCTCAAAAATTGCGAATTCATGACTCCCCACTATATCCCCTTAAGGCAGTGAGGAGTGATAAATAAAATAAAACTGTATGTTAATTTTTTCAACGCTTGAAAATAAACCGGAAACATCAATGCCATCTATTGAACGACGACGGTAGCCTTCTGTAACCCCGTCAATTGAGAAGTTGGTTCGTAAAGATCATTTTTTTTTATTTTGCAGCCTCCAGGTCTTCCGTTTCCCGTGCGAGGAGTGAGACTGGCTCGCTCTCCTCGCTGTACGCCTGTAAACTGCGACCTTGAGTTGACTGATCTGGCCCCAAGGTCGGCCGGGATTTACAGATGTGAGGTGTCGTCAGAAGCCCCTACCTTTAAGATAGTGCATAAAAGTGCCAACATGACTGTTGCAGGTAATCAAATAAAACATTTCTACTAGCGTCTGGCTCTAGAAAAGTTGAGGGACGGAAATACGCATGCGCATAAAAATGACCGATAGTGTGATCGGTTGAAACTTGAAACACAACGAAATAATAATGTGATGTGTATATAAATGTCATTCCCCTCAATTTTTTGGTTAGGTTCAGTTAGTATTTAATAATCATAGCGACGTGAGCGAGTTGTTTTATAAATTAAATGGAAATTGGTTCAGGAAAAATACTATCAATATCTTTGCAATATTAGAGGTTAGGAATAAGTTTATTATGTATTCGTATTTTATCACTTTTTTCACAAAAATATATTCTCAACATATTACTTACGTGGTTGTAAGATCCTTACTATTTTTTATAATATTTATTATTTTTTTATTTATTCGGTTAAATATTTGTGCGCACGCGTATTTCGCTTGAAGCATTTCTTTATTGTTTAAATATTATGTAGTTATGTATGTATATTTTATTTAGATGTTAAAAATGAGGAAAGTGTCTAACATCAGAATATTAACAAAAAGAATATAAAAAGTTGAAAAAAAAAAACAAAATTACATAGATCAAGGGGGGTGATGCCTGTCAAAATTGGCAGGGCTTCGGTGGGGCTTGTGGCAAGGCTTCTAGAAATCACATCTTCTAAATACAGGCACATGTAAACCCGCCGAGAAACATTACGGTGGTAACCTTACATAGAAAACGAGTGGGTTGTGGCCAACGCATTACTCAACATTATCACAGTAGGATTCAAATGTCCACAAATTATACGGAAAATATTTAGCATTTTCATGAAATGGGAATTGAATTATTAAATTACTTTTGATTATTTTATTAGGAAAACTTGATCTTGAAAACTCTTTAATGTTTATTTATGTAAGTGAATAAAAAAAATCAAGTTTTAAGTTTCCTGAGTTTGGGGTCACTTTGAATATTTGATAGTTAAAAAAATTGAGAAACACTATTCAGATATCCTTCAAAATCTAATGGGGTCTATGTGAGTATCTGATACACAAATTAGCAAAATTTGAAAATAATCGAATGAGTACTTTAGTCTATAATCGACTAAGTAAAATAAACACGCCGTAATAGCACACATCACATAACACACACACACATAGATATGTACATTGTGATGAAACATTCAGAATACAATTTCACCACGATACTAGTTGATAGTCTGCAATAAAAAAATAGCCTTATAAATTGCGAAATCATAACTTTTCACTATATCCCCTTTGATTAGTGAGGAGTACAAACAAATAATTACAATACCAGAAGAATTCAATTATAATCATTTATTTTTTATCACACCATATACCTATACTATGACAACAAAAATTGGGTTACTGCTGTCCAACTAGGAAATCCTGTTCTAGGGTTAGCAGTTATTATAATACTCACTTAACGTGTCTGGACATACATATTAGGCCTTTCCAATCCAATGCGTTGCAGCAACAATTGCCACGTCATTTGCCACATCCAAGTCTTCCTCGTTACATACCTGTATTCGGTAGGCAAGAAGATGCTAATCATATGAAAATTATAATTTAGTTTTCATATAGTTATTAAAATATTAATGATTTATTCGAATATAAAATACCGAGTCTTACAGTAGATAAATTAAAAAAAAACTCCATCAATAGCAAACAAAGATAAACAAACAGAGTTGATACAATAAATTTAATTTACCACAATGAACGTGATATTGAATATGATTGGTGATGTTTGAAAATTTTCCGTATTTTTTCGTTTATTTTAAAACTGCCTATAGCATCTATGGTCGATAAAGGAAAACCATAAAATGTGACATATTTATGGTCATCGGACTCGTTTGATATCAAAGATTTATGTTCTCGGCATTAATAACGTTATATTAGGCTTTGCACAATCCAATGGATTTTTCAAATAATGACGTGAAAGAAAATCGTATTTTTCTTAAAATAATCACCATCCTTATCACTCACTTTTCTCTTCGCACAAAGCCCAAATGAAATATTAATCTATATGGTGGTAAGCCTATTTTATTAGGGTTCGTTTGTTTTGCTTTCAATACGTTTAAATGAAAAAAATAGGAGTTTGTAAATTTAAGACATTAATAACAATAATATTGAAAAAAAAATAAAGTAAGTAAATTAACATAGGTTCCGTTTATATGTATATACTCTATTAACTAATTGTCGTTAATCTCGGCCTTCGTAGCTTAGTTGGTTAGGTATCTGACTGCTGATCCAAGGGTCCCAAGTTCGAAACCCGGTGGAGACACAGTTTTTAAAAATGTGTTTTCACTCTGGATCTGTGATCCGTGAGTCTTCATAATGTGGCAACTTGTTATTGGGTGCGTGTTAAATAATTATTTGACATAGCAGCTGTTAGTTGCCCCAGATGCTACATAAAATAATTCATATTTTTGTCATAAATATTTCACTTTAAGTTACAAAGTATTTGAATGGATTGAACAGTCCTTCAGGGGCTAGTGGAGAGAAAGTTCAGACCCCCGAACCACGTGTTTTATGAATATTGTCAATCCATACTAAATATGATTTGTATAACATATGTATTATCCATTTTATTCCAATTATATCAAAACCCTTTTTATATTATCTAGTAATTTATGATGTACAATATAAGTTTATGTAGTTTGTAAATAATATGTTTAACTATACTAGTTGCATGTAACACATGAGATCCAACTGTCGATAGCGAAAGTATGTATAGTTGAAGAATATGTACCAAACTATAAACCCATAGATACAAATTATTGAATATTTTCAGATATTTTGTTTTCTATACAACATATGTAGGTATGTATGTCAAGATAGGATAGTATGGAGGAAGATCCTTTTTCCTACCCAGAATATGCAAATAGCATGATGGTATGTATGTATGTTTGGAGATGAAGTATCAAACTATTAAGTCTTCTTACATATTGTGTATAGGCGACTGCCATACAAAATTTATGAAGCGATGTCGTCACTAAATTCAATTTTATAAAAATTGTTAAAAAAAATTTGAGATCTTCTACTACAATTTTAATATTTTTTATAGAAAATTAAATTATCTAGTTGGGGTGTTTCGGCTTTTTTCGATAATTGTAAAAGTTTTGGAAATATAGGCAGTTAAACTCATAAATTTATCATAAAAAAAATATTTTTCTTTATAAAAAATGTTTGAGAAACCCTGGAATTTTTTTGAAAAAACTAATTTGAGATTTTGTATTTGTCTATGTTTGTACCAATTTTCAGCGTTCTAGCGTTTATGGTTTCTGAGATATATGGAAAAATAAAATAAAAATTCAAAAGTTGATAACCCCTGACTGAAACAAAAATTCAAAATTCCGAGTATAAAAGTTTTGTAGGCCTGTAACTGTTTATATATTCTGAAATTTTAGGCTCTGTAAATTGGGCGGATCAAAAGTTATAAGGGGGGGACGGACACACACACAGACACACAGACACACAGACACACAGACACACACACACAGACACACGAAATGTTCTACTCCGAATTCTGAGTAAATCCGTGTACGGAACATATATGCTGCGAAGCCTCTAAGTTGGTGTTTTTTGACTTCAAAGTTGGAAAAGCCGTGAAAAAAGTAGACCTCTCCATACAATTCTCGCGTATTCTGGCTTGATACATTGTCGATATGTTAAGAGAACAAAGTTCTCCTGAACAAATCGACAGTTGGATAAATATATGGAGCTGAATGCTGGGTCTTAACAAAAAGAGACCTCTTGATATTTGAAAGAAAAATCCTGAGAAAGATTTTTGGCCCAGTAAATGATAATAGACTTTGGAGGATGCGATATAATCACGAACTGCAAGCATTATATGACGAACCAAGTCATAAAAGTACGAAGACTGCAGTGGTTGGGACATGTCAGCCGGATGAATGATGATCGTGTCCCCAAAAAGGTTCTTAATACCAATCCAGAAGGCAGGAGAAGTAGAGGCAGGCCCAAGCTAAGATGGCTGGACGATACAGAAGACGAAATGAGAGCAATCGGAATGACAAACTGGAGGAGAGCGGTGGAGGACAGGGACGGCTGGAGAAGGATTCTGGAGGAGGCCAGGGCCCACACTGGGCTGTAGCGCCAATGATGATGATGATGATATAAAATATAAAATTAATTTAAACGTTCAAAAGTTGAGTCATCTGGCATTTATGAATGAGACTTCTCCACTAGGCTGTGCCTGTCCAAAAGTAGCGTTATGTAACACATTTCTCTTTTTTTATTAGTCCATACCATCACGCCATTTCCCTATTTGGGGTAGGCAGAGAGAACCGAACGCCAGACTCCTCTCTCTTGACATACATTCCTCGCTTCATTCACGTCCATACATCGTCTCATACACGCTCTTCTATTATTCTTACTTCTAACATCTCCATCTTTCAAAATCCCATTTATGTGATCGTGCCAACTCTTTCTTGGCCGACCTCTACTTTTCATTCCTCTTTTATCAGCCTTGTATACTTTTTTTGTCAGACGGTCATCACTCATTCTTTCTATGTGGCCGAACCACCTTTTATTAGTCATAGTATTTATTTTTATAAAATTCCTACAGACAGAAGTGTAAGGGTCGTATTACGGGAGTTATTTAAGGATAATGTAAGAAAAAGTTGAGGTCCAGTAAGCAGTATTCTCGCAGTACGGGACCTTACCCTTTTCTTACATTTTTCTCAAATAACTCTTGTAATACTACCCTAATTGTATGAATTTGTGTAGTAAAGTGTGAAATATTGATGATACCTTCTTCTTCTTCTGGGTCACAATTCTAGGATTGGTCTGCACCAAACACTCGATCTTTCCACTTATCTCTATCGTCCGCCAGTCTTTTCATCTCTTTGTAACTGCTTGATATAAAAAGGGTTAATACTGATATATTTTTTTGTAAGTCTATTATTTTGTTATTAGTTATAATAAACAATTTTTCAGTTTCTTTTCTTCCTTATGTCATTACACAGATGTTTCATCAGCTTTCGTTTTGTTATATGAGTAGGTTCTCATGGATGGAAAGTCTGTTCTAAAGATGTTGAATATTTTAGGCCCTATATATATACGTGTAACTTTTCTGTCCAAGTGTTGTCTTCCACTTCCTATCACTATGTCACATCTTTTGTCATTAAATTTCCTACATAATATTAATTACCTATTTAAGTCCTTTAATATTATATTTATTATTTTTTATTAAAAAAACACATATTTAAATGTAAACGAACAAACAACATGATTCCATCGAAGATACGAGATTCTTATGTTTACGCCTGAGAAAATTATAATAAGTATTTATGTATATACCTAATGAGTCCTTATAGAAGAAAAAACAGATCAAATAAAATCCTGAAGGAAAAAAGGTACCTACTTTTAGAGAAAGGAGGGTGAGGACGCAATTTTTCATTTAAACAAAAACGGAATATCCTGGGAATCTATTTATTTATTTATGTCTTTGAAATTATTCTATATATTTTATTTAATAAGAACAAAATCTGGTATACTCGAAGTAAATAAAATACATTATTTCCTACATTACATGTTATTATGCCGCCGTGGCACAGTTGGTAAGCCGTTCGGCTTCTGTGCGGGCGTCCTGGGTTCGATTCTCAGCAGAGGAGAAATTTATTTAAATTCATTTCTCACGCAAATATTGCTTCTCTGGGCTGGAAACACTGGTTAGTTGGAAGAAATTGCCATTTGGCAATAAACTCGCCACTTGCGCAGGGTGCAAGGAAGTGTTTATTATTATTATTATTATTATTATATGTGCCTCGTTATTTTTTCCTTTTTTTTATTTATTATAATTTTGGCACATGTAACAAAAATTTAAAAGACACATGTAAAACATAAAGGCATTTAAATTCCCACAAAGCATTGCTTATGTGCTGGTATGTGAAATAATAAAAAATAGATTTTTATATATGCCAACAGAAAATATTGAAAGTAAGAAATTAAATTTCATTTTATAAAATTGCACCAAATAAGAACGAATAAAATAATATATACACAAATAGTAAAAAAAATAACATGTGTCTTTACACAATAGTGAAATATACAAAAAATATAAAGGTACAAAAATAAAACAAGTATATTGAATGAAGCAAATATTATATTGGCCATGAAACAATGAATAAAGTCTACCCACAAATGCATCAGGCGACTAACAACAATAAACATATCGTTAGTCACTCGATACCACGCTAGGATTCGCACATCGCAGATACACATTTTTTATTTTCCATATACCCAAAAAACAGGTATTTAAAAAAAATACAAAAGAAAATAATGTAAAAGTACATAGGTGCACACATAAATATAGAAAAATAATATATAAAAGTGGGAAAAATAGAAAAATTGATTCCGTATGTTGACGTACTAAATATGAGATAGAAGAGTGAGCGAAGTTAAATTAAAATAAGATAAGCCTAAGCTTTTTTAATCATTGTCGCCCATCTTGTCCCAAAACACACAGTTCACAAAAAATAACATTAAGCCGCAGTTTCTTTTTTGATTCTGACTGATTTTGGGTTGTTTATTGCTGATTTATTATTGAGTAAGTGTTTGTTCTGATTGTTGCGACTTGTTGTAATGTTTAAACATTATACACAAAAGCTCGACAAAATAAGTCATGAATCAACGTATTTTTGGACCCGAGTGTTGCGACTTGTTATTGAATAAGTGTTTTTCTTTAATGTTGCGATTTATTTTTGATTGAGTGGTCGTTCTGAATGAAACAATTCGATAGTGTCTGTGCTTGAGTAAATGTTTGGTCTGATTGTTGCGATTCGATATTGAACAAGTGTTTGTCCTTAATGTTGTGATTCATTTTTGAGTTAATGTTTTCACTTATTGTTGCGACTTGTTATACAGTTAGTGTTTAAACAATTTACACAAAGCTTGACGAAATAAGTCGTAGGAAAACGCTTCATAGTGTTTTTTGACCTGAATGTTGCCCACCATAAGATGTTTTTAAAAAAGGAGGTATATCTTTGAAGCAAGTCTTCAAGAACCGGCATTACTTGGCCGTATGTAAGCAAAACTCGACGTTTTTATCATGAGTGCATATATGCACATTTTATTTATCGAAAGCAATTTAGAAATGTTTTATTAGTCAAATTTATCTCTTTGAAACAAAACATTGAAATATGTTCACTAATTTTTTTAACATGAAAAACAAATTTATCATTTATAAAGACAAATATTTGAATAATTCTTTGTTAGCTAGCACAATATTTTTGAATGACTATCGCGTGTTTCTATAGGATGGTGATTTCATCTAGACAAGAGAAGAAAAATAAAGGGGACATGAATAGAAGAACCCTTTAGGGATACCCTTAGCTAAAAAGGAAAATAACACAAAGATTTCAAATAATTTTCGAAACATGAAAGCATAACGTTAATTTTATAAAGAATAAGAAAAAGGAAAGGGGGATCCCTTTGAAAATAATTTTATCTTGAGGTTTATAATATCAAAATATTTTTATCTTCGCAAACCAATTATTAAATATTTAATTTTTAACACAAATTTATGCATACCTACCATCACGCCAAATCGTTCGCAGGCTGATAAGAGCCACACGTTACTGCCTCGTCATGCTTCTAATGCATAGCTACTCTCCAGTCTTAAAATCTCCTTTCTTTCTAGCTGTAATGTTAAGTTTTCTGAAAAACACAAACATACATTATATACCTAATATTTGTGTTAATTTTTTTTCCTTGTTTTTATTTTTAATAAAAATTAATTTTCCCGTCAAACTGCATGGCAGTTTTTTGTTTAATTATAAATATGGTCTTCTTTGTTTTGTTATATTTTTTTTGTAATTCATAAATATTATTTCAATTTATTATAAGTTTTAGTAATTTACTTTTTATATTACGCATAATGTAATATATGATGACGAGGCAACTCAAATTTCTGTTTGTTAACCCTTAAATTATTTTAAATTATTATTCAAATTATTTAGGTACTATTTTATTTATTTATTTATTTAATAAACAGAGACATCAACAGAACACTGAACAACACAAACAAAAAAAAACATGAAACAAAAAACATAGAATCTCCAGTGCTCCAATAACAGGTATCTCCCGCATGGCTATTGTGCATAGTTAGGTATGTACTATCGTCTCCTGACCATTCAAATTATAAAAAATACATTACTTTGCACAGTTAAAAGGAATGTTTAAAATACACATATACATATATGTAGGAAAACAAAAATAAAACAAAGATAAAACAAAAAAAAATAAGGAATAATTGAACCGAGACAAAAAAAATAGATTTTGGCCCAGCATATTTTAAGGGATAAAAATAAGCAATTTATCAAAGATCAATTTCTATAAAATATGTACGTTATTGTCATTACATTGAATTGTCACAACGATTCAGACGTGACACGTCTGAATCTACCAATACAATGACACTTCGACACGGCAGAATGTTACTGCATTGGCAGGTACATACGCGAGTGCAATGTAACGACAGTCAATAAAGAACGTCGCGGAAAATATCGCGAACTCGGCAACATGCCCGTCTAACTAGAATATATTACTTATAAGTAAGATTCATAAGTAATACATTGTCGAATTTGCTGGTTTATATGTCGTACTATACACGTGTTTGTATTTTTTTATTTTTAAAACTATAAAAATTAAATAAAAAACTAAACATACAATCAAGATACCAAATTATCCTAATACAAAATACAAAAGTGGGGAGAAATGAGCAATACAAATCAACACCCACAGAGCCACACAACATCAGGGTGTCCCTATCACTAGATTTCCTCGAATCAATCGTTTGAAAGTGGACACCGGATTATGAAACACACCAAGATCCGATACAACCCTTGAAAAACTATTACATGAGGTCATCATTCGGCTTATAGGACAAAACTGTCCCACATTGGTTCTATACCTTTTCAGACGAAACACTTCGCATGAAAGTTTAACAATTCTATGTCAGATGTGTCCAAGAGACCTCGAATCAGCTTACGAAGATACATTAATTAAGTATGTTAAATATTAATTTAACACGCAACCAATAACAAGTTGCCACATTCTGGAGACTTACGATATTAATTGTCTCACATATCCAGACTGAAAACACAATTAAAAACGGTGTCTCCACCGGGAATCGAACCGGGGACCATCGGATCAGCAGTCACATACCTAACAATTAAGCCACGAAAGCCGGCATATAAATAAATAAATAAGTTATAACTTCTATCTTAGCTGAGAATATATAAATTCAGGAATCTTAATTTCGTACACATATTTTTATGTTAGGTATATAAAATACATAAATGAATTTTTTAACAGATTTTTAATTATCTCAATAGAGACGAAGTTGGAATATTTATTGTAGGAGAACCGGGAAATCAAGGCACCTACAGGGCTTACGACCTGTCATCGGCTGGTTTACGTGATCACTTTATGCGCTTGCGCAACGTTCACCAATTATGCCTTTTTAATAAGATCCCTATCAATTCAATTTTGGAAGTTCTATATATTGTAATACTGAAATTCTTTTCGCTTGAAAATAAGGAATTTTTACTATAGCCATCTATGGGTGAAATTATGAACAACAATCTTATTATTTTTTATTTATTTTGTTGTAACGCCATCTATTGAGAGAATTGTTTTTTTTTGTAAATAATGAAAGCTATAATTCTTATATCTGAGGTGACAATGCATTTTTCGCATAGAAGCGCATATGCAATAATAAAAATATTCGATTACATAAATGAAGATTAAAATAATGTATACATATTTATTGGAACAAAAAAATATTGACTTTCAATTTAAAGTAAAGGGAGAGGAAGTGTATATCTAAAAATGAATTTCATAAATAATATATAAAATGAGGTACCTCTATGTACAAAAAATTGTGAAAATATCTGTCTTATTTTATGAACACTACCTACCATCCCTCACTAAATTAAACAGAATCAAACGTTAAAAAGGGCTTAGATTTATTGGCCGATTTAATAATTATGTTCGTTTGTTAACAAAATATGGCTTGTTTTGCATAATAAAAGTTTTGCGGGCATTTTTGCCCGCACAATAGAGGGAGATGCCTCGATGCTACGGTCCATACATCATCTTGAGAAATGAGATCCCTTGGAAAAATACGTGTTTATCATCCATTCTTTGACTAAGAAAAGTTGACTCACATAAAACAGGTCACTTCTATACTAACAGAGCATAAATAAGACCAGAAAACATATTAATCAGAACACTCTTAGTAAGACTTTGTACAATATTTTATTATTTATTGCATATTATGTGCACGAATGAGTTACGTTTATTTGTAAGCCTCTCTATAAATCAATGAAAATGTTTACCTACCTAATTTCCTACCATAGTTTGACAAAGTTTTTCTAACTCGAAAAAAAGTTTAAATATACCTATATTTTGTAGATGTTCAAAGTCATTAGTTATCTATGTATATAAATAACCAATATTAATGTGTCATAGGGCCGATATTACAGTCTCAGTTTAAGAGCTAAACTCAAGTTTTACAAAAACATAGCGTATTACAGTGTCCGTTTAGGCCTAATCTTCCCTCAAATACGTCACTAAAACGACAAATATTAAGCGAAGAATAATGCCAGTCATGACTGATATAGGAACGCTCACTGACGCTCATCGATTGTACGAACGCAAAAAAATGTTGATGACTATAAAAATTATAAGGCTCATAGGTACAAAACGTTGCGTCACAAAATGCTCAACACAAAAAAAATCGACTTGAATTATATGTAATAATACCGCGACGCAAAAAAAATGCGTCACGAATTGCAGATCAGTATTACCTTCCCCCTTAGTCAAATGGAAAACGCTTAACAATATCGCCAAACGCTATTTTTTTTGTATGGGATTTGACATTTGTTGTTTGTTATGGTAGAAAAAAATTCTACAACAAACGTCAAATTCCATACAAAAAAAAAATGCGTTCGGCGATATCGTTAAGCATTTTCAACTTGGCTCATTCCCCTTGTCTCTGTACTTGTAAATGTTGAAGTAAAAAAAGATGTTTTTTTTACTTCAACATTTACAAGTATAGAGACAAGGTAATGCTGATCTGCAATTCGTGATCATAGGACAAAAGGGGAACAAGTGATAAAGTTTGTCCATATAATATATTACATATAATATGTGCCGCAAGTTTTTCAGTACAATTTTTGTATGGGTTGGTATTTTAGTATATCTAAAATTTTCAGTACAATCTTTCTACTAGTACATATTTTGTTGTACTAGTATTTTGAGGGGGGAGGGTAAGGAATTGTGTATCGTGTCCGTAAAAACGTGGTCCCATGATTTAATATGGTTAAAAATATATACCCCATTTAAAATTTCATATGATGACCGACAATATTCCATTTTATATTCGATATACCTATTCCGTTAGTGATCGCATTATAAATCTCAGCACAACATTTTCTGAGCATGAATATTCTGTCTTAAATCCTCGTACAAGAAATCGTCTACAATTTAAGATCAAATATAGAAACATTAAACGAATCAAGCAATGCGAAAAGTACAATATTATAGTATACGAATTGAATATTATGAAGAGATATATGTATAATATATAATACCGGTTAGTGGTTAAGTCCACAGATACTGAAAATTCAGAGGGAATCTCTGGAATATTTCACCTCGTGATATGTGTAAAGGTATGGTCATGCTTTGTGTGAAATGTAATTTGTATGTGTTCAATCGTAAATTAACATGGATACCTACATTCACAGGTAGACGTCAGATAAATTAATGCATTATTCATAAGTAATTCCCTTTATCGCCGTATATATCAAACATTCAACTCGGAAAGATAGGTCTATTTGTAGTTTCATGTCACTCAACTTAATAACAACATTATAATGTAAGCTTATTTTAATAATTGCATCAAATAATCTAAGTTGTAATATTTTGAATCGTGTATAAAACGGAAAACTTTCATCTTCAAACTCGCATTTTCAAAACGATTTCAATTTAATTTATTATACATGATATTATAAAAATTATTACCCTTCTGTGTATGTAGGTTTTGACTACAACTGATATCAAGCTAAGTACATTTCAAGTGTTAGAGCGGCTAACACGTTCAATTAGTAATCCAATGGCTGTGAGTTCGATCGATTTCGTTCACTTTTAGATACATTGAGATATAAGCATATGCTTAGTTTTGGAAATGTATGAAGACAAATATGTACAAAGTTCTTTATCACAAAGACATATAGATAAAAATAGATTAATAATTGGGCACAAACCTAATTTTTTAAAAAAGTTGCAAAAAAATTCCTTTTAACAAAATTCAAATGAAATAATACCGGTGCCATTAATCTACATTTATACAACTTTATGTTAGTAAGAATGCTTGTATGGTTGTATGTATGGTATGCGCTCCTAGGGTGCGTTCAGAATGAATGCCAAGTATACTTAACGATGATCTAACCCGTTCAGAATGACAGGAAACAGACGCTCTAAAGACACTGTCGCGTTCAGATTGAAAGTTTACTTTCCAAACGCTCTGACAGGTAGGTATAGTATCTGTTGTCTTCTATTTTATCTGTGGTAAGATTACTACTATTTGTTTCTGTGGTGTATATTATGTAAGTTGAGATTATACAAAGAGGTTAATCAAAGAAATATATCATTAAAATATTATTTTATGTACCGTGCTTGCACGGTGTACAATGCTTTCTTTAATACACTCGACATCTCTGCGAGCTCTCTCAGTGTGTTTAGGACAGCTGTCTCCTAGTAATTTTATTTATTCAGTTGTCTTATCTTAGTGTTTTTATTTATTTATGTACTAGTAAATCAATTATATATTAATTTATAACAATAAAATTACTTTGTATAAACCACTTTTTTTAGAACCAAGTCTACATGTTTCAAGAACAATGTTCTCTTCCTCAGGACACTTGTGTACTAGTTAACAAATCTTAAAAATAATATGTAATAGTAAAAATACTGCTTTTACCTAAACATATTATTTTTAAGATTTGTTAACTAGTACACTAAGTGTCCTGAAGAAGATTAGGAAAGTCGCAGTCACCTACCCCACTCCATAGGGAACGTTATAGAACTAAAGTGTTCTGTTCATCCCCGGAGCGGCTGCTCGTCGGACGAAACAAGAACTACCACCATGCATATTTCATACCACTGCCACTAAGAGTCCAACCACACTCGTGAAGGCCCGTGAATCATAGCAGGGGTTACTCTCCCAGCAGCTCCACGAACAACAGACTGCCACAGGGAGCCTTCGCCACGCCCGTAGTACTTTCAGTTCTTCGATTTCCACACCAGGCGCAGCGTTAGCTGCACCTGTCTCGTCATCAACTCGGGTACCGCCGAGTGGGTCGTGCCGACCAATCATCACGCGGGGCTCCTCCACCCCTTAGTACTCATGTTGGCGAATTTCAGGTACACCACCGGACAGTACTTTCAGTGCTTCGATTTCCATCGCCCGATGATGCAGACTTACTCATCGCCACGTTTGATGAGTCACCGCCGAGCGAGGCATTAAGGCGTCTGCCCTGCTCTTCCATAGGTAAGAATTGAAGAGGGTACTGATCTGTTACCCAGAATCCTAGGGTGGGGCTGCAGCTACCCTCAACTTTACTGGCTAGGCCCCTATGGCCGCAACCTTCCCCCTGAAGAAGAGAACATTGGTATTGAAACATGTAGACTTGTTTATTATAAAAGTGGTTTTTACAAAGTAATTTTATTGTTATTAATTTACGATGGAGCCACAAAACAATAATTTCGCATTTGATAAAGCAATTACACATTATTTGTAATTTTTTGTATCAATATTAATTATCCAATTGAATAATGCATGGAGTTTTCACTGGTCCACTAGTAAAGCAATGTTCATTGTCTGTTTTATAAATTGTGTAGAATGTATAACTCTCTATCGACCAATAAAAATAAAATAAAATAAAAAAAATTCCAATAAAAGGTCAGCTAGCATTATTTACTCCACTGACCATGTTGTCTTTCGAGGAAAATGTAACCTAAAACATTTGACATTTGAAACATCCCAAGCTGTATTCAGGTTCAAACGCCACCGCCGCCCGATAAAAAAACGTCATTCTCTACAACTTCGGGTACATCCGACACTAGACGTCGAATGTTCTATAATTCTATATGAACGCAGCCCTAAACCGTTCATCGGATTGCGATGAAATTTTTGTAAATTTTCGATCGTATAACTGGAACGGTTTCTGGATTTAAACATTTTTCCTCTTCTTCAAAATTCATCGTGTATTAGGTCAATAACCTGTGAAGGTGAACTATCCTAGGGAGTGGTTCAACTGTCCTTCCATCTCTTTGCAGGTCATCCGGGTAGTCTTCTGTTGTTGGGTATTTCTGTCTTTACAATGTTGACAATTCTACTGTCATCCATGTACTCGACGTGATCTCTCCAGAAGCGAACACTGAACTTAACTATTTTTATTTATTTAATATCACAGGCAATACGAATATTGTTGGGTTTCACTAGTGAATAATAAAAAATAACACAAGAAGTATAGTTACTTATAAGTGTGAACCTTTACATTGGTACCTTATAGGTCATAGAATTCAGATTTGAAGAAAGATTACAGTTTGATTGCCTTGACGTTTCAAGATCATTTCAGCAACGAAAATTAACATAAAGTTCAAAGGTTAATCAACTCAGAAAATTTATTTGTAATACAAACTTTGAAACTTGGTAATAATTTCATGCGACGATGTCTACAATATTGTTGTCTGGAAGAGATCCATCTCAATATTCGATTTCAGAGAAATCAATGATTTCAAACTATATGTAATAATTTTTTTTTCTAACTACAAAGTATTGAATTTTAATAGAGAAACATGTTTTGTTTACATTATAATTCAGTATTTTTATTTATTCAAATTATTTTTTTTTCGAATGTCGTATGTGATAAAATGGAGAATATAACTAACCTTAAATGGCTTTATTTAAATTTATAGATTATAAAAAAACAGCATTCAAGTTTGCATTAAATAGTGAGAAAACAGTTTGCTTGGCTGTTTTATGCTATGCGTACTATAAACGTAAAAGGTTAGTAAAGATCTACATTATGTATCAAATTATTAAAATTTTCTAGAAAAATGATGACACAATGTTCATAACGAATCACATGTTATAATGCAAACACAGAAATAAAAACCGCTCACAAATTAGGTAATTAAATATTTTCTACCTTTTTTTGCATTGGTGCTCAAGTTAAACGTTATTTTTATCAAGCGGTCATTGATTTCAATTTTTCGATTTATCATATTTCAAAAATATGAATAATATGGACATACTAATTTAGACTAATTTAGAACCTTTCAATTTTTAAATGAGGAATCGATTGTAATTCAATGATAATATGTTGAAATATTTGCAACAATCACGCCATTAGCAAAAGTCGGAGAGGTTTTTTACTGAGTATACCTATACTTTAACTGCTTCTGAACTATAATTATTTATAGATAGCCTCAAATGAAAGTACATTAGACTGTAACTAAGTACCCATTAAAGCAACACAGAAGAATCGGAATTTCGTATTTTATTTTATCGAAGAATTTCAATAAACTATCTCATTTCAGCAATTCCTTTACGGTTTCAAATTGCTTTCTTCGGTATTTTAATGAAATTTGTTACAAGTTACCTACCGACATTTTTGGCTACAACTGTCTTTGACTGAACAATCTTTTCGATCTTTGGGTCGAATAACTGCGGAATTTTGGAGAAAAAAATATCTACCATAGCTTCTATCTGTGGATATATTCTGTCATGTTTTAACGAATATATAGGAGAGCCCCATTTCTGTGCATCATAAGTATTTTTTTGAGAATCAATTACGACTTCAATAGTGAGCCTCCCGCTTGGACTTCCATTGGTCTGTTTCCTGTCATCGCACCATCTGGTCTGCGTCCTGTTCTTGGCCTCTAGTCCATCTTCCATTTGACATCCGAGATATATGACCCGCCCAACTCCACTTTATCTCCGCTATTCTTTTGGCCACATCCGCTACTCCTATTTTCTCCCTAATCCATTAATTAGTTAAGTTAAAACACATATACTTTAGTAAGGCAAACTGATCAGGTGATGCAAACTGCTCTAGCACTCCCAGAAAATAGGAAATGAAAAGGTTATCTAATATCCACATGAATAAAGCACTTGCTTGCGAAAAAAATTAGACCATGCTTGCGCCAAAAAATTAAAAGAGCCGATCTAACTAAAAATAGGGTAAGGCAAAGAAAAATAAGAAGATTACTTTAGTAATCTTTAAATGACTTCGTAGTGAGTCAATAATTAGTACAGTTCTTATGTATAAACATAAACTAGACATGGAACTCTTTCCCTGTTTCCTATGACCTTTATTAGAATTGCATTATCATCTATCTAACAAATATTGACAGCAAATTTTCAATTCAAGAGAAGTTAAAAGATAACCTTGATTACCTACTTAATACATAAATATCTCGTATTACGATGTTCGTTCACAGTAATCTCTATTTTTACGAAATTTTCAAAATTTCTATTGTTAGTTCCGATTGAAAGATAAGATTGTTTTGGATCAGTTATTGAGATTAAAAAAAATATTTTTATTTTTACAACAAAATTTTTATATTTCAAATTTAAAAAAAAAACTAAATTATATGTAAACACAAATTAGATTTTCCTACAACCCATAAATTTTTTACAGGAAAAAGGTTTGTAATTCGTTTTTAAGATGTGTTAGGTATCTTTAAATATACGGCGGTGTAAACAATCTATTGACATTGTATTACGCATCCAGAGAACGAAAAAAAAATATTTATACTTAAAATGAGGTCTATATAATTTGCAATCTGTGGCAGTACAACGTCTGCCAGGGGCCCACTAGTAGGTATCCTATACAAAACGCTTGCGTTCTGGTCAAATTTAATGTTTCACAGAACTATACAATTATTTTTTCTTGTTTCAAGAATGATGTTTATAGAACATTTTCTTAAACCTTCCTGTCTGTATTAGAATTTTAAAATCAATTATTAACTTACATATATTATGTACGTCCCGGCCATTTAAAGCTCAGATATTTTCAGAATTCGTGTATTTCCGATGAGCATGCGTGATAAAGCTATTTCCAACTAGATTAATTTGATATTTTGATAAAATTGAAAAATCAATTTTATTTTAATTTAAACATGAAAAGAGTGTTTTCAGTTTGCTCGTTTTTCCTCAGAACAACCTATACAAAATTTATTTGCTATTTGGTTAAATATACCTACCTAGTTATTTATCGTATGACACACTCAGGTCGATCGTATACAAAATACGATCACACACTCAGGTCGAGGGCTCCGAGCCAGTCCACAAATACAGACGTCAACTCGCAAATATCCGTCTTTAGACCCTCATATGCACGGACGCTGCATTCCTCCAATATAATATGTTGCTTTGTTTGAAAGGGATGGCCTCTATCGCATTGAGTGGATGGAACAATGCCCCACTTTTCCATGAGGTAGTTACAGCGTCCGTGTCCAGTGCGGATTCCATTTAGAGAGGTCCACAGCCTTCTTGGCAGATCGAAAACTAGAGCTATCGTCGTTGGAGTACCCATGTACCCATTAACATCCAGGTTGGAGTTTTCCCAGTCATTATTCTAAGTCTCATTCAGGCTGAAACCCTCTCCAACGAGGTCACGTCCGAGTTTTGCTGCTGGATTCCTTGAAGAAAGTCTTTGCTGAACCTCAGACGGGAAGTCATTGTGGATTGGTAAAGTGCTATTGTCACTAATACTCTTCCACAGATTTAACAGGGAGAATCTTCTTCTTGTGTCATATTACATACCTAGAAAATTAGTTATAGTGTTAAATGTTAGATACTTTCCCAAAAATACAAAATTTGATTATTTTCAGATACGTAGGTACATATCCTCTCAACTCTGATGGTCAATTGATATTTATTTATTTATTTTATATTTGGGAAGCAAACAGCTCATTTACAGTTTTGATTATACAATTTACATGACATAGTCAGAGCCAATAAAAGCATTCCATCAATAATAAGTTAACAACAATAACAAAAGACAGTTCATACAAAGAAATCAACAAAGAGAAAAATATTATAATTAACAAATTAAAATTAGGTATGGGACTGATAAGAGATAAGGAGAATTAAGAGCGTATCACCTTCAGTATTTCCCCAGTTGAGAATAACGTGTTATCGGAATCACATATGCGTGGAATAGTAGCATTCTTCCTAACATTGGTTCAGCACACTTGTACATACAAAAGTTCAGGTCGGCGAACTGTTCTACCTGGAACATTGATACCTACTAGGTTAACAAGCTCAGGCGAGTCGATAGCACCGTTCAGAATTCTATGCAGCAGCGACAGGTCGTGTAAGACTCTTCTACATTCGAGAGTATCGAGTCTGTGATATTAATGATTCCTGATAGTTAGAAAAATTTAAATGAAATTTATCATTTAAATAAATGACAAATTTACGTTGAACTCTTTCTATTCTATTGACGTGTATTACATATGAATATATATATATATATATATATATATATATATATATATATATATATATATATATATATATATATATATATATATATATATATATATATATATATATATATATATATATATATATATATATATATATATATATATATATATATATATATATATATATATATATATATATATATATATATATATATATATATATATATATATATATATATATATATATATATATATATATATATATATATATATATATATATATATATATATATATATATATATATATATATATATATATATATATATATATATATATATATATATATATATATATATATATATATATATATATATATATATATATATATATATATATATATATATATATATATATATATATATATATATTTCATATCAATAAAATGAATTCATATCAATATTTGAATTCAAATTTTTATTACAACCTTCAAAATTCATGTTGGTTAATTTCATTTCAGTGTATGAATGGAAATAAAAGTATTATAAAGTTCATCGGAATGCAATCAACCGCAAATGGTTGCACCGGAAAATGTTTTGCCCATTCAAGCATCCATTCCACTTAAGTATGGATGATCTCTTTCTTCTTTCCCTTTACTTTTTTCTCTCTGCACTGGCTATGAACAATTTCAAAATGGAAATTAAAGTGCTTCGTAAACAAAAAAATGCTCTAGCATTTCATTCTGATGGATCTTCAAAACTCAAACGGCTCCACTATTTCTGCTGCCTGTTTTCCATGGATTTATTTTATATTTCAAGTGTTACTCGCCCCCGTGAAGGTTTCATTAAAACAAAACAAGAGCGTTAACTGGTGAACAGATTTTATTTACTGAACTGAATAGTATGTACCGACAAACACTTTCGTTTTAAAAGCGTTTAGTGTATTGAGTGATTGCGATGCTGGTAAAAAAATACGGAGGTCTGCGTTTTTATTTTCTAAAAACGGTATATTGGTAACGCTTCTTGATGAAACTCCATAGAAAATTAGTAAATAATAATATTTTTTTATTTATTACTAGTTGCATGTAACACATGAGATCCAACTGTCGGTGGCGATAGCATGCATAATCAAAGAATACGTACCAAACTATAAACAACACAAATTAATAAATATTTGAAGATATTTTATTTTCTATATAAAACATGTTGGTATGTTTGTCAGGATAGGATAGTATGGAGGTCAGTCTGTTTTTCCTACACAGAATATGAAAACAGTATGATGGTATATATGTATGTATGTTTGGAGATTTATGTAGGTAAGTATCAAACTATTAAGTCTTCTTACATATTGTGTATAGGCGACTACCATACAAATTGTATGAAGTGATGTCGTCACTTAATTCAATTTTTATAAAAATTGTTTTTTATAAAAAATTGATATGTGCTTATACAATGTTTATATTTTTTATATAAAATTAAATTATCTAGTTGGGGTATTTCGGCTTTTTTCGATATTTAAAAAAAATGTAAATATAGGCAGTTAAACTCATAAATTTATCATAAAAAAAATATTTTTCTTAATAAAAAATGTTTGAGAAACCGTGGTATTAAAAAAAAAAAACAAATTTGAGATTTTGTATTTGTCTATGTTTATATCAATTTTCAGCGTTCTAGCTTTTACGGTTTCTGAGATATATGGAAAAATAAATCAAAATTTCAAAAGTTGATAACCCCTGACTGAAACAAAAATTCACAATTCTGAGTATAAAAGTTTTGTAGGCCTGTAACTGTCTATATATGTATTCTGAAAATTTGGGCTCTGTAAATTGCTTCTGGAGGAGGCCAGGACCCACGATGGGTTCTAGTGCCACTGATTATTATTATTATTAAATTGAGCGGATCAAAAGTTATAAGGGGGGGGGGGCACAGACACACAGACACACACACACATAAAACTCACATAAAATGTTCTACTCCGAATTCTGAGTAAATCCATGTATGGGGAACATATATGCTGCGAGGCCTCTAGTTGGTGTTATTAGCATGCAAAAAGTCCACTACACCATACAAAATTTTCCTTCGTACACGCATCTTGGCTTAATAATGTCGATTCATTAAGAGAATTGAATTCTCATGTACGAATCGACAGTCGGATTAATACAGAAAACAAATATAACACATATTTAAACTGACTAATAACGCCCCACTAGGCAAAAGCATGTTCTGGGACTGTTATTTTACACAGTTGAGTATCTTTATTCCGCTGTAATTTTCATATTTTCTCATGTTATAAAAGAAGAGTACCTACATACATACATACCATCACGCCATGTCCCTTACGGGGTAGGCAGAGAGAACCGAACGCCACTTACTTCTATCTTGACATACATTCATCGCCTCAACAACATTCATACATCGTCTTGTACATGTTCGTCTGTTGTTCACGCTTCTAACATTTCCTTCTTTCAAAATACCGTTCACATGGACGTGCCAACGTGCCATCCCTTCCTTGGGCGGCCCCGATCTCTCATTCCATTCCTGTCCGCAATGTATATTTTTCTTCGTCAGGCGTTCCTCATTCATTCTCCCCATGTGGCCAAACCATCTCAATGTGTTCACTTTCATTCTATTAATACCATCTTTCTTTATCCTACATTCTTTCCTTATGTCCTCATTTCTGACCCTGTCATACATCGTTCTATTACAGATTCTTCTTAGGGATCTCATTTCAACTGCATTTATTCTACTTTCGTGCGACTTCTGCCATGTCCAGGTTTCACTTGCATTGGTCAAGTTTGGCACTAAGATAGCATTATGAATGGCAACTTTAGCATCCTTAGATATGTTGCGGTCATTCATAACTGGTTTCAGTGCTCGATTCATTCTGTTTCCTGCCATAACTCTTCTTTCGATCTCCTTATCACTCCGTCCATTCCGTTGAAACATGCTTCCCAGATAGACATATTCGTGGACTTGCTCGTGCCATTCGTTCTCTACTTTAATTTGGCAAGCAGTTCTGCTTTCAAAAAGAAGAGTAAACAAGAGAAAAAAATATATATGTGTAAAATGAATAGTACAAATACGCAAAAATAATCAATTGTACAAAATATTGCAAAAAATAAATATAAAAAGTATTGACAGAAACAAAAAAAATGTGAATATAAATAATATGAGATGTGCCGGGTTAGAAGTCACGGGTGGATAACCACTTCCGCATGGTGCCTACCTGATATCTTAATCCAGTTTATCAGTGCAGCTTTGAAGGATCTAGTTTTAGTCAAATCTTTAATACTACTATCCAACTGGTTAAATGAGCTGTTAAACAAAAATGGCATGGCATGATATGGTAGTATAACATAAAATTTCGTTAATATTAACATTTTTTTCGGTAATTTGAGTACCTATCGGTCGTTTAGTGACCATCCATACATTTATATTATTTAAAAAGATCGCAAGTCCACGAGTGTGAATTTTCCATTCACATTCGTCGATTGTTCGTTTGCACTATGGTGCCGAGATTGCTAATCTAGAGGGCTCCGTGAGCTACTTTTCGTGCTATGCATTTTTTTCTTGTCGATCACTTAGCGTTCTGTGAGGGGGCCGTTTACACTCCCCATATGCAGGACGGGTGGTGGTGTCAGTAGCGGACTATCCATAAAATTTGAAAATGATCACTGAATAATCGATAGCATACGTATATTTTAATTTAATACATATTTCACTCGATATCAACGGATGCTGATCAGAAAATAATACATCAAAATTGATAAATGGTTAAAAAAATAGTACATAGCTACCATTAATTTTCTAAATTACAATGTTAAAGAAAATAGCTATAAGACCTTCATATCTTTAATGAATCTATGTACCTACTTATAAAAGACATACTTTCAATTTTGATATTTTGCTCTTTCGGATATATTTTGGAGAGGATTACTCTCGGAAATGAAAGTACACACATACGATACAGCTAGTATCAGAAAATTCAATTATTTTCAATGGAAAATGATAGATACATTTACCCTTTGGTGTATTAAAAGTCTTATCTCGAATATGAAAGCTTTTTCCCATTTCCTCATAGGTGACATAATTATATATAGGTAAGTCTTTTTAAGATTCAGATTAAATCCATTCATTATTAATCTTTAGCATGGTCATGGTATCATTGCACCGACACATACATATTATTTATCAAGAACCTGAAATAGCGATATTAGAGGATGATATTATATTACATTTCTTTATAAATTGGGAATATGAAGATACATTAATGTGCAGATAACATTTGATAGAAAAATTGTTGGAAGAATGGCTATCCTATACTGAAGGAGCCCATTACAAAACCTTGCAAGACCATGTTTATAAGGATTTTTTCGTTTTACAGTCATAAACTTTCCAAAATTGACGTCTTCCTACTTTGTCGCTTAGGAATTGGTCATCTCTCTTAGGCATCCCATTAATTAAGGATACAGGGTGTTCGATCCCTAATGTGTGAATGCGGTGAACAAGAAGAGAATATCGATTATGCTTTCTTTGAATGCTCTTTAATACACAGAGAGGAATAATTATTTATCTCTGAGATTATTAAAACATGCACTTAATTTCTTGTAAACTCTAAATTCCTATTCTCATTTTTTCTCATTTTCTCATTTTATCTCAAATAATGTAGGTAAAAATATATATAATAATCATTGACAGCCTATTGTCATTGAGTGATGTAAATATTAATTTAAGTATTACTAAATTATTTGTTGTTGAAAATAAGCTGTTTATACCATTGCCATCTATGAAATGACGAAGAAACTTTTTTGTGACGCACATTATTGAGAAATTGGTTCATAAATATCTATGAATGAAATATAATATATATTTATTTTTATTGACAAACTTTATAACATCTCAATAGAGACGAAGTTGGGATATTATAGAAGTACCAGGAACTCAAGGCACCTACAGGGCTTACAAACTGTCATCGGCTAGTTTACGCGATCACTTTATGCGCATGCGCAACGTTCACAAATTATGCCTTCTTATTGAGTTTCCTAATCAATGTATTTTTGAAAGTTCTATATATTTGAATAATGTGTAACGATTCACCTGAAAATAAGACATTATTATTATTATTGAAATCTATGAAGTAACGAAGAAACATTTTTTTTAACGCTATCTATTGAGAAGTTGGTTTGATTGTAAACAATGAAAGCAACATTCCTGATAAATTATGTGACGGTGTCTCGCACAGATGTCACCCCTGAACTGCGCCAAAAATTCAAAGTTTGCGTATATGCAATCAAAAAAATATTCGAAATAAATACCTATATAACTTTCACATAATTGGATTGATAGGGATCTCAATGAAAATACATAACTGGTGAACGTTGCGCACGTAAACCGGGCGATGATAGGTCGTAAGCCCTGTAGGTGCCTTGACTCCAACTTCGTCTCTATTGAGATAGTAATAAAATTTTCATAAAACTATCTTTGACTCCCGACAGGATAAAAAAATTCAATGATTGCTTTTATGCAACTACAAAAATATTGGCTATAGGTAGATATTGTTTATTATTAGGTATTGTAACCGACACCCTCTCGAGTGCCAATAACAAAGTTTCAGAAAAGGGGGTGGCTCGCCTTCTCACCAGGACGTGTCAGGTAGCTCACTACCGTACCTCGGCGATACACAGTGGCATGTATCACAGAGGGGAGGTCGAACGCTCTGCTCGTGGTAGTGCAGATAAGTCGAAGTACAGGGTACAGCGGCAGCAATAGTCCAGAATCCAGGCAGGGTCAATCAGCGGTATCCAAGCAAGTCCAATCCAGTGTCAAATCGAGTCCGTGAAGATCAAGCAAAGCAGTCAAAATATATCGGTAGGTTCAGGAACAGAGAGATAAAACAAAAGCGGTCGTCGAGGCGTACAAAATGTAAGTGTTTATTTACAAAACATAACAGGTATTTATATGGTTACGAACAATGCAGTGGGAAATACCGCCGATTATCGGCCGGCAGGCACGACATTGGCGTTTACAAATAACAATATACGCACACGACAGTGGCGTTTTACAATTGATTATTATCACTATTTATTCCTATTTATATATTTATTTATATATTTTCTCGTCCGTAACAGGTATTAACCAAAAAAAGTGATTGGAGAAGAAAAAGGTGATTGGATTATAAAAAAATATATATCCGGTTGCGGTTTAGAAAACGCGAAAGCGATTGGAGCCCTTCAATAAATAGAGAGAAATGAAATTAAATTTGAATCAACAAATACCAACACGAACATTCAATAGCTGCTTTTCTTCAAATTTGTACCTACTCAAAATACCTATATAGGACGGTATGTACGTGGTTGGTCGCTGTCGTGGTTACAGAAATAATTTAATAGTTAATAGAATAAAGTTACCTATCGTTGTAAAGTTGAAAACCCCTTGATTTACAATAATTGCCAACTCCGAAATTCGTGCTTTTTGTAACTTGTAATATTTTGGCCGAGTTTTCTCATAACTTGTTCAAACCAGTACCTAGGTAGGTACTGGTTTAAACTGATGTTTCAAACCTGGAAAGGTGATGATAAATTACTTTAATATTTAGTCATAATGTTTTATATTTAATACAAAATTTCTCTATTTTCATGTTTATTTTATTTTATTTTTGGATATCCAACAGTACAGTAGAATATAATAACATAGTATGATATTAAAAACAATGGAAAAAACAGTAAATGATAGACTACGGTACATAATAACAGGACCTCATATCAAGAAATTTTTAACGATTTACATACAATTTTTAACAAATGAGAAAAATAAAATTAAAGGATCATACCTGAAACATACAGGGAACAGTACAAAGAGGATTTTATTCTAGAATCATAACATGGGATTCTAATGTACTTAAGGATTAACAAATAAGGTGTTTATTTTTATTTTTATTTTATTTTACAAAGGACAGCACACAGTACATGCATACAATTATTAAAATTAAATAAATAATAATACAAAAATAACATGTACCTCTTACGTACTATACCTAATATCAAAATAATACAACAAAAAAGTGTGAATTAGTGTGGGTGTGCGCACGAGAGAAGAGTAATACATACATGTGTGTGTGTGAAAGAGATATCTAGAAAGAGTGTGAGTGTGTGGGTGTGTATGTGTGTGTGAGAGAGAGGGTGTGCATGTGTGTGTAGACGAACATATATTGATAGATTCATGAGTTGAGAAGAAAAAGAAAATATATTGCTGAGGGTGGTTGGGAAAAATAAAATTAATCAGTAACTAATTGTTATAATGTCACGATGTTAGATATAAGTTTATTTTTGAATGTTATATGTGAATCAAAAAATATGTCTAAGTCGTCATTTTTTTCATAAGAGTTAAATAAGTTTATCATTCTGTTAATCGGAGCGTTTTTGGAAGCATTTGTTTTACAGATATTGGAGAAGAAAAGTGACGTATGTCTTGTCCGGCGAGTAGATGTATTAAAATTGATATTGGTAAGAATTTCATGGCATTCTATGTTTCCATTTAGTATACTGTGAAGGAACATAAGGTCTGAAATTGTGCGTCGCGTGGTCAAAGAAGTTAGTATAGTAGGTTGGTAAGTATTGTTACAACGTTAGTTAGAAAATTTAATGAATTTATTCTGAATTTGATCTAACAAGTGAATGTAAACCTTACTGGGGATTCCATATATGTAGTTGATGCGTGTTGCAACCATTATGGTGACACATACATACATGTATATACTAGAGAGTTGAGTTATGTTATCAGTGCAAAGTTGGCGCTTTATCGCAATTTTGAACGAGAGTAGAGATTGGGTATGAAAGAAGTCAATGTTATTGAGCAGGTTGTTAAACTTGGAGTTGACCCGGTTAGTAAAAAAGTTTTTCCTAAGATTAGTTTTACAGTGTGACACAGAAAAAGTAGGTTTTGATCTGACATTGCGGTTTGGAATGTGAAGTGAGATATTTTCTAATAAATTTGGACAGTCAATAATGTTATGAAATAGTTTATACAAAAATAGTGAGTTGTCTACATGTATTTTAATACTTACTTGACTTTTCGTGGTGCTCTGGTACTTGTATCTTCTTCACCCATATGGGCAGCGTCTGAGTTTTACAGCCTTGGATCAAGTTTTGTCAACCATTCCACCGCCTCCGGTCTTGCATCGTGGATATCCTGGAGTGTGCCGCTAAATTTCCTGAGCTGGCAGTCTTGCACCATGTGCTTTGCTGTCTGCTCAGCTCCACAGTCTGGGATCTCCTTCTTTCCCCATCTCCAGAGCAAAAAGTAACAGCAACCTTGTTCCGTTCTTACCTTGTTTTTTTGTTTTTTTTTTAATAGCGAATCTTCATACATTTCTTAAATAAAAACACAGCTTTAAAAATAGCAACATTCATTTTACAGGGTTTCTCAAAAGAAAGTTTATATTTAGTGGATCGATAAAAAAAGTAAGCCGTGTATCGAAAAAATGTTTATTAATTATTAAAGTACACAATTTGAGAATTTTTTTTTAAAAATAATATCGTCAACTACTGTCAGCAGGGATTATCGTCAGCAAATTCTCAATTCATAACAACATACACGAAAAAACTACTAACATAGGACACAATAAGTGGACCATGGGCTACACAATCATTCTATATAATAGCTTACAAGTTAAATTATTAATATTATGTAACTAGTCTACCACCTCGGAACAGGCCTGGCCTAGTGAGGTGGACCAAACCAACCCAATTTATTTGTTATGTTGCTTATATAAAATAATGTAATTTTTGATACATGTAATAAAAAAATATGTAGACATTCGCGTTCGCAGCACCCATTTAATCGAACAGTAAAATTACTTGTGAAGGCACGACAGGTGAACTCAGTGATGGCTACCATTTCGTGACGAATATTATCTTTCAAATGCGCCAGGGAAGTCGCTTTACTGCCTTAAACTTTAGATTTGAGATAACCCCATAGGAAAGTGCATAGGAGTTAAATCAGGAATGCGTGGAGGCCAATTTATGTCACCTCTCCTGGAGATCAATTTGCCTGGGAAAATTTCAGGAACTCGTGGCAGAGATGTATTGGACGTGTGTGACGTTGTTCCGTCCTGCTGGAACCATGTTCTTTGGTTATAGCCAGGAAAGTTTTGCAGTTCAGGCACCAAGAAGTCGTCTAACATCTCCACATAACGCTCTGAATATAAATATAAACTTACTTTTGAGACACCTTTTATAATAACGACATAAGCATTTTTTTTTACTTTTTTATCTGATTTTTTTGAACAAAAAAAAAGAACATAATTAACATAAAAAACACTATAAAGACATAATTGGGTTAGCAAATAATATATAAAAAATGTGGAGCTCTTTTTTTGTAGAGCTGTTTCAAATTGTGACGATTTTTATTCGATGAAACATTTTGATCAAAAAATTTAAAAATTAAACTATCCACATTTTCACATCTTTTTAATTAACTTCACATGTTTGTCTGTATTAAAATTTTGCAATCGTTTTTAACTAAATTCCCGATCAGATCGAGCTCTGAAACTGATTTTGTGTATTTGGATTATAATGCATGCTAAAAATGTTTTCAGATTGATTCATTTACTAAAATTGAACAATTTCGTATTTTATATATGTAGAGTAAACAATAAAGTTTTACTTATCGCATGAAACCAGATGTATTATTATGAATTTCTTTCGACAATAACATTTATGCTTAATTAAGGGAATCTAGGAAGATGTACATGTACTTGTTAAACAAGGACATATTAATTTTTTTTTCATAAACATAACAAAAAAATAATGTAACCTACACTCTTTGGTTTGGTTATCAGAATCGATACAATAATAATTTATTGAATAAATAAATTATCATCGTATAAATAATAAAAAAGATACTTCTTCTTCAATGGCTCTACAGCCCATATCGAGCCTTGGCCTCCAGCAACTTCCTCCTCCAACCTCTCCTGTCACCTGCTGCGACCCTCCAGTTTGGCACATTCAGAAGCTGGGATGCGTCCCTCCCAATATCATCTTCCCATCGCAGCCTCGGTCTCCCGACCTTTCTTTTGCCACCTGGGTGCCCCTCTAAGACTCTTTTTGGTACCCGTGATGATGGCATTCTCTGAACATGCCCGGCACATCTTAGCCTGCTTAGTCTTATATGTTCAGACAGTTTGGGTGCTTTGTAAATGCTGTATAACTCATCGTTGTATCTAATTCTCCATGTTTGTCCATCATTCACGGGTCCCAGGATTTTACGCAGCACTCTTCTCTCAAAGATGTCCAGCATCTCTGCAGACCTTATTGTCAGTGTCCAAGCCTCACACCCATATGACACAACAGTCCTCATGATTGTTTTATATAGGGTTACTTTTGTCTTTCTATGGACACTTCTAGACCTGAACACCGGTAACAGAGAGAAGAATGCTTTGTTACCTGTCATTATAAGTCTTTTTATTTCTAGGGTATCTTCATTATCTTTATTAATAGTAGAACCCAGGTATGCAAACTCCTCTACAGTTTCAAAAGTGTATTTTTCTTTGAAAGTTATGTTGCTTTGTAGAGCGTTTCTAGCATTTCTAGTTTGCTTCATTATTTTGGTTTTATTTACATTAATTTGCAAACCTATTTCTGCTGCTGCTGTTTCAAGTGGGTCAAAGACTTCCTGTAGGGCTGCAAGGGATCTTCCGACAATATTGAGGTCATCTGCATAACCAACTATTTGAGAACTATTAAAATATATAGTGGAGCTGGTGTTAACAGATGTTTTTCTGATAGCATATTCAAGAGCCAGATTGAACAGTGTAGGTGCCAAACCATCACCCTGCTTGAGACCCTGGGATACAACAAATTCTTCGGTCATCTCGCTGCCAATTAACACCATGCATTTTGTATTGCTCATTGTGGATTTAACCAGCCTTATGAGTTTTGATGGGATCTTAAATTCTAGTAGGATGCCATAGAGCTTTTCTCTGCTTATGCTGTCGTAGGCCTGCTTAAAATCAATAAACAGCTGGCATATATATACGTCAAATTCCCAAGTCAAATAAGTGTTTGCCTAACTGTGAACAGTTGGTCGCTGGTGGACCTATTTCTTCTGAACTCTGCTTGGTATTCTCCTATAATGTTTTCCGCATAGGGCTCAATCCGGTTCTTCAATATGGTGGTAAATACTTTATATGCGGTGCTTAGCAGCGAGATGCCTCTGTGGTTTTCACACCTCAATTTGTCTCCTTTTTTATGTATTGGGCATATGACACTCATCTGCCACTCCTCAGGTATTTCCTCAAGGGACCATATCTTTGTGATCAGTTCGTGAAATAGCGTTTGCAGGTGATCGCTGCCATATTTGAGTAGTTCAGAGGCAATGTTATATACTCCTGGTGATTTATTGTTCTTCAGGCTTTTTATTGCTGCCTTTGTCTCCGCTAGTGTTGGTGAATTCACTATCTGATCATCCTCTAATGATATGGCTGTTGGTTGAGTTCCTGTGTCTGTATGTGGGTTGAGTAGACATTGAAAATATTCCTTCCACCTATCTTTTATCATGTCCGAATCTGCTATAATATCTCCATTTGTGTTTTTACACAGGGTTGTGTTCGGCTTAAATCCTTTCTTGAATATGTTTACTCCTTTGTAAGCTTCACGAGGATTATTGTTTATAAAGTCTTGCTCTACTTTCAATAGGATATTATTCATATGAGCTCTTTTCTTTTTTCTTAGGAGTTTGTTAGTGTCCCTTCTGGCCTGTTCATATAACTGTCTCTTAGCTCTTGTCCTCCGCTCTATGTACACCTTTCTGAGTTTGTTCTTACAGGCAAAAACAATTAAACATAGATAAACACAAAGCGTAGGCTGTATGCGGATTGACCCATTTTATAAATAATTTCTAATTACAAAAAAAAATGTACTGGGTACTATGTATATTAATATGAAATACGTAAATAACGTATCAAGGGAAACGTATTATTATTGGAGAAAAAATCTTCGTGCCTACGACCACTTACAAATTATTTTATCTAAAATAAATAATACATTGTAAGAAGTCTGTTGAAATTTTTCTTTAAGGCAAAATTTTCAGTAAGGAAAATTAATTATAACAGCAGAGTATCAAAAACTTCCCTTTAACCATCACATAATTCTATATTTTCATAAATTATTTCAAGTATTTTGAATTTTTGACTTACAGCACTTCCAAGAAAAGACCCGAGAATAGAAGGTCTCCTGCCGAGATACTATATCGGAGATGAAATCAAAGTCAACTGCACGTCAGATCTTTCATTACCTCCTTCAGACATCACGTGGTATATCAACGATATTGAGGTTTGTAATTATATTAATTATAATTATTTCTATTTCAGTTAAAAATAAATAGTTGCGGAGTAGGCATTAAAGTCGTAAAAAAATAATCCATTATTCATTCAATATTATAAATTAACATCTCTCATTTAACACATAAGTTTTATTTGTTTTTTCAGACTTGAACAATTCTTTTTTCGTTGAATAGATTCTTTCAACCAAACCATTTGAAAACATATTGTCGGCCTTCGTGGCTCAGTTGGTTGGGTATCTGACTGCTGATCCAAAGGTCCCGGGTTCGATTCCCGGTGGAGACACAGTTTTTAATTGTGTTTTCAGTCTAGATCTGTGAGACGATTAATATCGTACCTAAGTCTCCAGAATGTGGCAACTTGTTATTGGGTGCGTGTTAAAGTAATATTTGACATAGTACCTGTTAGTTGCCCGAGAAGCAATATTAAATAAATAAATAAATAAATAAATATATTTATTCTAGTATTTGCAATGTTTCTTCGAATCCTACACAACCTTTTAATTAAAATGCCTTTAAATTTATGAGGGCAATCATTTGCCACAGCAAACCAAATTTTTATATTTTTAAACAAAATAATAGAATTAAAACAGTTGAATATGCAATGATAGTAATTAAAATTCATTGAATTATATTTTTATATATTCAAAAAAAAAATAAGAAATACTTTTTATTTGTGTAAATACTTACCTCTAAATTTTGAGTAAACAGATATTTGAGTGCAAAAAGCACACTTTTTGACGGTTCTATCGTTAAACATTTAAAAATAAAAATTCAAAATTTTGAAATAAATTTAATAATTTTACATTCTTACATGACATTCCTTCAAATATAATGGTATATTCAATATTGTTATATACTCAAATTTTTGCAGGAGGCATAAAACAAACACACACACATACATTTACATTATCATTGCTTTATTACTTTAGATTATTTACTACAAAAATAACCTCGAATATAAAATAAAAATTCGATAATTTTTGGATTTTTCTTATGATTTTCATTCCGTCATTTAATTAAAAAAATATTTAATTTTTTTCTTAGTTAAAAATTATTGCAGTATGTAGGCACAATAAGTGTAGGCACATAATACTTGTTCCCGATTTCCCTATAGTTTAAATACCAAATATTATAATAACATTAAAGAAATATTTACTATCTCACCGCACCAATAAAATGTTTTCATTTCACAGGCATCATTTTTAAACCTGGAAGGACCATGGTCCAGCGCTCCAGACCGCCTCGGTCTCGTCAAAAAATCTCTTGGAATTCGACTCATAGCCGAGAGATTCCTCTTCAACTCCGGAGGCCTGAGGCTCAGATGTTCTTCATCGTTACCGGACACTGTAGTCGGTGCTCCTCACAGGAGGCAATCTATAGGGGTAGCATCATTACACCCACCTGCTTTTTTGGACAAATTGGCGTGGCTAGGCAGTGGAAAGACGAAACACCACTCATCATTTAGTCTTACGATCGCAGTGAATTTATTATTGTTAATTTTATTTTTGAGACTGTATTTTTAGAAAAGAAATGGATTTTATAAATACTCCTTGATTTATTTCTAAATATTATACCTACTGTTATTTGCAAATAATCATCAGAAAAACACAATGTAGAACCTGTATTCGTACTGACCTGTGGTACCGATTTCGGCAAATAGCTATAAAAATCACGTGGGCTGCGCAGAGCGTGATTTTTTTCAAACCACTCCCATTATGACAGAAATTCTCATGTTACTTGCCGTAAACTATTCTAACCTACTACTTAAATCATTATCTACACTTATTGATCCTATTTTTCCTATAATACAACATTCTGAAGATACTAGCCATGATATTCGATTTTGTCTCGTGTCTTGTGTCATATAGATCCTTTGAAGAATCAAATAAGTGGTACTGTATCGCAAAAAATGCTGCTATAGTTACGTACTGTTAGATTTTTCAATTGTGTACCTAGCTCTCCTTAAACGTCTTTATATCCTTTACTTTTTTATTTCTATGCGTCCCGTCTCATCTATGAAGGTTAGTGTCCATCTCCACTATCTAGGACTATCTTCATCCTGCACGGCGACCATTGCCTCAGGTTACGAAGCTATTAAACTCTCCACCGTCCTAGTCCTCTCCTGCCTTGTATCTTTCCTTAGATCATCAGATGCTTCAATCAATTTTTTTAAATCAGATTGGTCAGTGGCAGAGCGGGCTTCGCACTGGCTTAGCAATCCAGTAATGGCGAATTCAAACCCCACACTGGCTGCCTCGTCCCATTTCGTTTGCCTATAGCATAAGAATTTATGCTAAATTTAAGGAACATGAAGGGTCAGCTTACAGTCCCCATATGCAAAGCGGGTGGTGGTGGAAGTAATGAAATTTAGGGAACGTATGGGGATGTTTAATAATGTACTTTACACAAGGACATATCAATCCATCCTTGTTGGAAATGATGGATGTCATAATCCATGAAACACCACTATTATGATGCAAATATCTATGAAACATCATCATGATGATACCAGTACACATGAAATCACCACATAACGCCAAATCTATGAAACATCACCATCATGATACCAAAATTCTTCTTCATCGTCATCGAGTATTAATTTGGTCTTTTGACCTGTTTTTGAACTATTCTGGGAGGAGGAGATCTAACAGTCTTTCCATCTTTTCGCCGGGTATTTTCTGATGTTGGGTATTTCTGTCTTAACAATTTTGACAATTCTATTGTCGTCCATGCCTAGATCAAAGATTTTTATTATTTTTAGAATGATGGTTAGACTTAAACAAAAAAAAATCATGGCTAGTAGAAAAATTTCAAAATTTATAAGTATATTAATATATTACATGTACAGTGCATATAACATAGGATATAAAATTTATGTACAAATTGTGTAAATAGATTATCTTTTTTAGACTTGGCAACATCCGGATAATATGATTTCTAAAATGATATTAAAAACTGTGGGATTATCGCTTTCATCTGGGCTAACTAGTCAAAAAAATACGACGCTTATCAAATATGACTTGTTAGTTATTCTATTTAATTCATTCATGTAACATTCAATGTTGGGTGAAATCTCTTTAAATAAATGAAATTTAAATTAATTTTTTATTGCCATCAAAATTCAAAAAGTTTACAACCGAATTTCTTTAATAAGTGATAATTTGTTAACATCTGAAAAAAGTCGAAGATAGAATATTATAATAGAGCCGGGAAATCAAGGCACCTACAGGGCATGCGACCCGACACTGGCTGGCTCACGTGATCACTTTGCGATTACGCAATGTTCACCAACTTGTAGAGTTCCCTAAGAATCCAATTTTTCGAAAGTTCTATAATATTTATATATTCATGAAAATCTTTCATTACGCCATAACAATGAAAGCAACAGTCCTTTTACATTTGTCATAAAATACCATATACCTACTCCATACAGGGAAAAAATCCAATGTTAGCGTAATTAAAATATTCGACTTTTAATTTTGTTTATATCACAGTAAAAACATTCGCAAATAATATATTTGGATAATAGCTTTCATTATTTTTATTCATATTCTTTTTTGCATGTTATGTTACCTTGAACTGTGCATAGATAGGATTATATTATAAAATTAAAATTAATTATGATAATTTTTACTAATGAAACTAATGCATTATTAAAATATCAACATAATGTAAGTAGTAGGTATCCTTATGCACCATTTATAAATTAGATAGTCATTTTTCGAACTGAGTTATTTTGAAAATTTTCTCAAAAATAAAAATATGTATATTAATAAATAAAAAAACATAAAGATTATTTATTACTTAAGATATATGAATAGATAATTAATGTATCGGGCAGGTGACTGTGATATTAGGAAAAATGTGTTTCAGAAATATTACATGAATATACCAATTTCAAAATATTTATTTAATTTCAATATTGCATAGGTACATATATTTAAGATACTAAAAAACATCACTTTAAAGTTTAATCGTTTGAAGAACATGATGTATAAAATTGTATGAAAGATATATTGGTAGGTATTGAATTTTAAATAAGGCAAATAGGTATAATAAATAATATAATGTATATATGTACATAGTTGATGTATCATTGCACATGGCATATGAATTTATATAAGCACAATAAAACCATATTTGTCGTTATAATTATTTTGTTTTATTTCGATGTCAAAACTTTATATTTTAGACCCTTTTTTCATTTGGTGCTTGTTAAAAAATATTTGAAAAAATAAAAATAAAACAAACTTTGTAATACTTCTAATTTACAACTTGCGACTAAGTTATAGCGCTTTCGAGCTTGCGCTCATTAAAAACATATTTTGTTAAAAACTAAAGACATTTTTTGTTAAAAACTAAAGATTTTTTTGTTTTCCCACAAGCTGTATATAACAGTCTGTTCCTAGAATAAAATAAAATGAAATGAAATGAAATGAAATGAAATGAAATGAAATGAAATGAAATGAAATGAAATGAAATGAAATGAAATGAAATGAAATAAAATAAAATAAAATAAAATAAATATATTATAAGAGTGCAACCGATCATGACGTATACTGTGGAAACGCGAGCAGACACTGTACGAACCATGGGGCTCCTAATGATAACGGAAATGAAGGTTTTAAGGTCAATCACTGTAAAATCTCTCCGAGATCGTGTTCGCAATGTTGAAATAACGAAAACATGTGGAATAGAGGACATCGTTCGGTGGAGTAGGTCTAGAAGAAGACAATCCCAGTAGGAATATTTTCTGAATAACAAACCAACTAGGTATACTAAACGAAGAAGAAGAAACGATTAATGAGCTATGACTGTTTTCAAGGAGATATATCTGTGATTAAATCATAAGATATTTTTTATTTTATTTTATTTTATTTTATTTATTCAAGGACAGTTTTTTTAAATACTTATACATATAAATTCAAATTAAATTACCAAACATAAAAACAAAAATTGTAACACCAATTACTAAATTACGATCTTACGAAAGAAAAACAAAAACAAAAAAGACAAAGAAAGATAAAAAAAAAAAATTAAAATAAGATCAGTCAAAATTAATTAAACATATATACCTATGTATAAACAATAATTGTTAAAAAAAACTTCGTATCAAGATGTGCATGTTATTTTGTTATGTGCATATTCATTCCATACATATATTACCTATATTTTGTTGAATTAGCATAAAAACATGTTTTTATATTTTTCATAGTAAACAATCTTCGACGTAGGTAATTGATTTTGAATTGTTGATTATCATAATTATTACAGTAATTTGGTTGATGGGACTGGGTAACAAATATTATTCTTTCAACCTTGAACAAATACAGTATTACATATATTATGTATATTGCCATATATTTTGAAAGTTTTTAATATCCTCGACGATGGATTAGTATAGTTTTGATATTAGAGCTTGATTCCTATCCAATTTTTTCTTACTAAGTTAAACTTATCAACGGATTTAAAAATCATTTGGATTGTTTATATGGATGCATTGCAAAACTTAAGTTCTATATTATCTAACTTCTTATTATTTATGGTTGACCGTAATCTTGAGTTAAGTCGCAAATGGTAAGGATTGGTGATGAGCAATCATAAATTTATTCATTTATAATTTAAATGTAAGCAATTAACTACGTACGTACCTACTATCGACAGAATACTTACATAGAATAAATACATAGTTTTTTTGTCATATTTCATTGCAACTAAATGTTTATAAATACCTAATAAGAAATATTTTTTTGGAAATATTGCAAAACCTGCAAGACTTGCAAGACCAAGGCCAAGACTAGGTATTTGCTCATCACTGGTAAGGATGTACCTACGATAAGGTTATAAGTTGGTACCTATTAAAGTTTTGATTTTAAGATGATGCGCTTTCCATAAACTATGATTTCATCGATCACCTATAAAAAAATAATATTCTCCTGGATAAAATTCAATCAATTTTTCATCGTGTGTATTCTGCAACGATGATCGGATATTCTGAATATTTTTTTTTTTACTTTATTTAAAGTAATAATTTATTTATTTAATTTTTAGAATTACAACATTTTTATTTCGATATGAAGTCAATTTCAGATTATTCTTTAAATATGTTCATTTATTTCATTATCAAACATATTTATAACCACTAAATTTTTGCAATGGTAAAAGTTAATATTTTTCAAATATTTGTTATTAAGTATTAAATATTATATCAAATATTTAAATATTAGTTATTCGTCGTTCGACATCTCTACATATAGAAAACATTTTTTGCACATGTATAAATATCTTGATACTTTGCAGCTATTACTTTGTGGTTCATTTTAACTAATAAATTAAAATAATAACTTTTTTGTTTACACCACTTTTGAGTATTTAATGTTAACCGGTTTCAGAGCTGACCCGCTCCCTCATCCGAACAAACGTATAAGTTTGTTCGGATGAGGGAGCGGGTCAGCTCTGAAACCGGTTAACATTAAATACTCAAAAGTGGTGTACACAAAAAAGTTTTTATTTTAATTTATCATGTATAAATAGTTTAATAGGTTAGTTATACAAATCCTTTAATGCAGTTCTGATCAATCTTCATGCTGGAGGCAGTAGCGTGTATGGTTAACAAATTCCATAATATAAAAAAAAACAACGAAGATTTCAGCGTTGACTACAGCTTATTCGTTACATAATAATTTAAGTATTATTTTTTTATGTTGTTAATGATAACACACATTTGGTCCAATAATCACACATCAGAAAAAAAGGGTGACCTTCGCTGATGTGTTAGTTGGATATCTGAAGTCCAGGAATAGATTCCATATGATTCACTATTATCATACTTAATTTAGGTCATATAATCATTTGAATACATATCATTTTAGCAGAAACGAGCTGATAAATTCTGGATATGGTAATGTATATTTCATAAATTAACGGTAGGTATACCTACTAAATATAAAGCAATTAAGTAGTTACATAAATACTTGTTCGATAAAACAAAGACATATTCAATTTTTTTATCAAAATAAATGTATATAATATCCGACTACCTTGGATCAGAGCGGTGATAGCCCAGGGGTAAGGTCGTCGCCTCACATGCGTGAGATCGACGGTTCCAATACAGGCGGGGCACGCACCTCTGGATTTTCAAAAAATCTATGTGCGGATTTATATCACTAGCTATGTAATATGTAGCCATGATCCAATTTGTCTGGTTCCCCTTTCTAAGGGTTACGAAGGTCGCTTCAATGTAATTACCAGACTCGCCAATTCCAGGATCATGTTCAAAGCGTAATACCCCGATAGAAACTACCTTGGAATAGTGGTGAAATGTTTGACACCAGAGCTGACGACCTGGGTTTGAATACAAGCAGGAAAGAAATTAATTAAATATTATCTCACACGCAATTTATTGAACCATTGATAAGAAATAATATACGGTTCTCTAAGTCTATGCTCTTGACGCATATGATAATATATTATGAAGTCGATCAGACGTATAGTTTGGACTGTAGAGAGGACTCAAAATGGACACGGCGTACGCCACACATACAAACACATCACAACGATACTCAGTGTGCACTCACTACATGATACCCGTTGAAAAATTGATGTAAAAAATACGCTTAAAAATTGTGAAATCATGACTCTCCACTCTTCCATGGAAGTGGGGAGTAAAAATATATATGAACAATAGTACCTACCTATTCCACAAAACATGTAAATGATTTTTGTTTTATTTATTGTAAAACATGAGATTCAACTAGCGATGGTGATCTATGTATATAGATTTGCAGGTCTTACGATTGACTTGTAAGTTTCTGCGTTCTTCTGCCCTTAGTTTGTATAGGCATTCTTCTACATGTATAATAGAACGCCAGCGAGATGTATCAACCATGCCTCACAAACGCGTCTCATACAATCATCAACGTACCTATATATTTAACATCAAAGACGTTAAACCCACCTACAAATGTATGTATTGAATTCGCGTGTTAATAATACTTAGTGAATAAGTGGTATGACAGAAATTTATATTATTTGAGAGTGCCTATTTCAGCTTAACATCATGTGTTTAGACGCGCAAGCAAGTATATACATTCATTTCAATGTGTTCGAGATAATAACGTATATAGGTAATTCTATACCTAAATTGTTATCTCCTCTACAAAATTGTTTGTACCACAGACTTACAATTTATATAGATATGACATAAGCAAAATTTCATGTTACACAGTAGGTATACCATGTGACAGTTTCACCAAAATTTAATGTCAACCAATACTTATTTATTTAAATTAAAACTATGAAAAAATTATATTTAATTTTACGTTCTACTTAACTTAAAAAACTTATTTATTTATTTAATATACAGAGATACCAACAGAACACTGAACAACACAAACAAAGAAATCATGAAACAAAAACATAAGAATCTCCCGTGCTCCAATAACAGGTATCTCCCGCATGGCTATTGTGCATAGCTTGGTAGGTATAATCAACGTCTCCTGAGCATTCAAAATAGAACAAAGACATTACTTTGCACAGTTAAAAAGAAAGTTTATAATACACATATACATATATGTAGGAAAACAAAAGTTGACTAATAAGATGAAACAAAAAAAAGAAGGAAATATTGAACCGCAAAAAAAATAGATTTTGGCCCATCATATTTTAAGGAATAAAAATAAAAATAAACGTACCTATTTGAATATTATCGGAATGATTCCGAATGAAAATTTTAATTATTACTCAACATTAAGTGGAACACAAAGGAGTGGGTTATGGCCAACGCTCAACTCCTCACTACCAAGTCACTCCACAATGTATTCAATTTTTGTATGGAAAATATTTAGAATTTTCACTAAATGAGTTGATGTTTAATGTTTCATTAAGAAAACTTGATAATTCTTCAATGCCATCTTATGTATGTGTTGTGCCTTTTTACCCAGTTGAAAATAAAAATATTAGTTTTCAAGTTTCGTGACCTTGGAGTCACTTTGAAATATATTTTGACGGTTAAAAAAAATGAGAATCACTATTCAGATATCTGAAATATATTTTGACGGTTAAAAAA
This sequence comes from Molanna angustata, assembly GCA_963576475.1. Taxonomy (NCBI): domain Eukaryota; kingdom Metazoa; phylum Arthropoda; class Insecta; order Trichoptera; family Molannidae; genus Molanna; species Molanna angustata. The sequence goes on from OY754981.1 coordinate 16,698,618, forward strand.
AATGAGAATCACTATTCAGATATCCATCTAAATCTAATGAGGTCTAAGCGAGTAATTTGAAAAAGTTCGATGAAGTACTTTTAGTCTTTAATCGATAAAGTAGAAAAATCAGGCGTACATAGCACATACAACACAACTTTCAGAATAAAACCTTAGCTTGATACTGGTTGATAATTTGAAATAAAAAATAGCCTTACAAATTGCAAATTAATTACTCCCCACTATATCCCCTTGGGTTAGTGAGGAGCAATAAGTAGGTACATGTTATTAAAATAGATATTTAAATTTCTAATACCGAATACTTTGACTACAATAAAATAATTTTTTCAATGTTTGTAACTGTCACTTCATGATAGAACTCCATAATCAACTAGAATTATGAAAAAAAAATATATTTAATTTTACGTTCTACTTAAATTTTTCGCAAACGCGACTCCCATTCACCGGTATCGCTCTATGCTGAGCATCGTCAGAATGGCACGTAAAATTAAATATATATTTTTTTCATAATTCTAGTTTACTATAATATAAATGTATCATTTATATTTTTATTTTATTTTATTTAAACCTAACAAACATACAGTCATACAAACAAATATTACAACAAATTTAATTTTAACAATATATCATAGACCAATTTTGTTTGCGGATATTACATTATCTTTTTAAGCTGCACAGTGTAAAATAAATTGCTATTTAAAATTTAGTAAGTACCATCCAATCCAATTTATAAATATCCAATTTATATTTAAACTATGAATGTGTTTGGGATATCCCCGTTTCACCTTACTTTGTATACTAATCCCCTGACCATAAATCGTAGCTTATGTCATATCAGTATATTTCTTGCTCTGTGGTATGTTGTACATTATTAATTTAAAATTTACAAGAGATTTCATTTGTAAGTTTAACGTTCATATTAAATGTCTATTTTCGTAAAAGCTTTTTTTTCTAAATACGTAGACGTGCTTTGAGTATTTCAAGTAATTGAAAGCAAGTGAAATTTCTTTATTTAATGAGTGTGTTGTGGCCAACACTTTACCCTTTACTGCATAAGCAAGTATACATTTACTGCCTCTGCCAGAATAAAGAACAAAAAAATGAATAGCACGAAGAGTAGCTCAAGAGGGTCTCTAGATTTACCAATCTCGACAATACATAATTCGCACATCCACCAGAAGAGGGTAACATCTCAATAATTATAACTTTGAAGAAATCGCGTTTGAAATTAAAAATTTTCTGCGCCATCATGACACTCCCCTTCCGTGTCGAAAATAGTTACTAGCATACTCTAGCGATTTAAAGAGAAGATACTGATAAAATGCTTATCTAAATTCTACAGTGTTTACTTGAAATCGTGAATTTTTGACATGTAACACTTCTAATGGATGTGCGATTTGGTAAAAAAAATAACAATCAACTATTGTAAACCGAATATTCACACTATTGGACTTCGAGTAGTATTATTAACTGAAGATCCTCATGTGATTGGTATCTGATATGTGACCAAGGTAGTGTTACTGCCTAATATTTCAAATATTTTTTTTATATTTTGTTGATGTACAAACACATTTTTTATCGAATATTTTTATTATTGCATATGCGCAAACATTGGATTTTTTTCCCCTGTCGGGAGTCAAAGATATTTTTTAACAGATTTTTAATTATCTCAATAGAGACGAAGTTGGAATATTTATTGTAGGAGAACCGGGAAATCAAGGCACCTACAGGGCTTACGACCTGTCATCGGCTGGTTTACGTGATCACTTTATGCGCTTGCGCAACGTTCACCAATTATGCCTTTTAATGAGATCCCTATCAATTCAATTTTGAAAGTTCTATATATTGTAATACTGAAATTCTTTTCGCTTGAAAATAAGGAATTTTTACTACAGCCATCTATGGGTGAAATTATGAACAACAATCTTATTATTTTTATTTATTTTGTTGGAACGCCATCTATTGAGAGAATTGGTTTTTTTTTGTAAATAATGAAAGCTACAATTCTTATATCTGAGGTGACAATGCATTTTTCGCATAGAAGTCACCCCTGACATTTTTTATCATACTATCTATGTAATCTGGGTTGGTTGGAAAATATTACCTAATAGCAATAAGCCCGCCAAACTGCAATACATATGTGTAACTTTTGTACCAAAAAGACAAAGAAATAAATAAATAATATATTTATCGCATGACATAGAGAATTAACAACATATTAAAATCAAATAAATAATTACATAATTAAATATAATACAAAATATGGTCTTATATTATATATGGTCTAGCATCTTCAAAGCACCCAAACTATCTGAACATATAAGACTAAGCAGGCTAAGATGGGCCGGGCATGTTCAGAGAATGCCATCATCACGGGTACCAAAAAGAGTCTTAGAGGGGCACCCAGGTGGCAAAAGAAAGGTCGGGTGACCGAGGCTGCGATGGGAAGATGATATTGGGAGGGACGCATACCAGCTTCTGAATGTGCCAAACTGGAGGGTCGCAGCAGGTGACAGGAGAGGTTGGAGAAGAAAGTTGCTGGAGGCCAAGGCTCGATTTGGGCTGTAGAGCCATTTAAAAGAATTATATATGGTATTATATAATGTAGTCGTCAGCTAGCAAATATCCTTTACTGCATTCCTCCAATATATGTTGCATTGTTTGAGAGGGATGGCCACAATCGCATTGAGCGGATGGAACAATGCCCCACTTTGCCATGAGGTAGTGGGGCATTAAATAAACAAGAAGCTTGAACAATCGATGAGCATGTATGAGACGATGAATGGATGTAGAGAAAGGCAGTAATGCGTGCTAAAATAGGTGTAGTATGTACTTATATGCCTTAGATCATAAAATGATAGCTTCTTCTTCGTCGTGTACGTCATTTGACCTGTTTGCGACTGTGAACTATCCTGAGAGCTCTGGTCAATCTGTCCTTACATCTTTTCGTAGGTCTTCCGGATGGTCGTCTGTTGTTGGGTATTTCTGTCTTAACAATTTTGACAATTCTACTGTCGTCCCTGCATTTGACGTGGTCTCTCCAGAAACCTAGTAAAATTAAAGCGAAAAACTAAAACTTCTTGAACGTTTTCAAAACATATGTATCAGATTCATCTTTGGGTTGAAAAAAATTGATCATATAATCATTTTACCGCAATCTTCTTTGTTGGCCCAAGATACGCCAGCGGCGCAATGTACACATTCTGTCGCTATTGTACAATATTCAAACCTGCCGCAATACCTAAAAAAACAAATTCACTTATTTATCCAATCATGGACTTCCACTCCGATCTGCTGAACGTACGACACTATCTATCTCCGTGAAAACACAGAATTTTTCAGCTCGTCGTTAGAAGTACAATCAGCAAGACTATGGAATAGTCCGGATATTGCGTCATCTAACTCACTTTGAACTTTCAAGAATAAACTAAAGAAGGAATATTTATCTCTTAACACCAGGGGGGCAGGTCTGGTTCGACCGGCGAAATCAAAACCCCAGTGATTACCCATATCATGGATATAATTATCGTATGGAGTTCTATGACATCTAAAGATATTGTAGAACTCCATATAATAATTATATCCATAATATGGGTAAACAAGGAGGGTTTTCATTTCGACGGTCAACCAGACTTGCCCCCCTGATCCCGATTTCCACTCTTTGTTCTTTTCCAATTCTTTTTTTGTATGTTTTTTTTCTTTAATATTTATCATTGTAGGTATAATTTTTATTTTCTTTGTTTTCTTTTTTTTTGTTTCCATTCTTTTGTTGATGTAATATACAATTTTGTCATACTTCGTAATCTGGTTGGTAAGAAGAAATTGCCTAGTGGCAATAAGCCCGCTAGTGTGCGTTATATTTATTTAATGTTAAGTACAGGAAGATAAATTATTACAAATAATCGCCGATTTACACAACGCGTACACAAAATTGACATCATTTTATTTATTACAATAACACACGACTAAAAACAATATGAGACACAGAGTTAAAAATAATATCTAGATATTGTGTAGGTACACAAAAAATACACATGAATAGGCACATTCCTATATATAGAGATAGATTATACAAAAATATGTTATAACAAAGAAACTATGTCTTTTCATAATAACATGTCACTGATAAAGCACCGTTTGCAATAAATTTCATACCAAATCAACATTACATATTACAATATTATAGGTACATAGCTACTATGGGATTTCTGTGTGCTGTGTATGCAGAAACTAATGAAGTTGCATCGAGATCATGCCGTGCATACAATATGAAGATCCGGTATGAAAAGTGACCATAATGTGTTCCTGGCCTATTTCTGGACAGTTAATGTTGGCATAGAAGCTTACAAAGTGTCAAGTAAACATCATGACATCACACTTGGCCGCAGTTGTGGTACGGATTTTCAATCATGTTTTTATTTTTATTGTTTTATTTTATTTTATTTTATTTTAATCGATCCAATGAATATATATTTTTTTATCACAATTAATTGTGTATATTGTGAGTCACTCTGGCGAGTTACCTACCAGTTAAAAACTCCTTCCAGCCAAACAGAAATTTCATCATGAAAGAACAAATACTTAATGATTTTATTATCTGTATAAGATAGCTCTGTGCACTAGACAAGTAGAAACTTGAAATCACGTTTTTACGTAGTGTACATATAATCCAAGACAAATTTTATTAAGATATACCAATCAACAATTTAAATATCTCACTATTGTACTCAAATACTTCTTAAATTCATTTAACTGTCGACGAATCCATCGAAGGGTCCAAGAAAAAAATGATGTTTTTTGACACAAAGAATCGAATCCAGAACTCCAGAACCTTAGATTATATATGATACAGATACCTAGTCATCGCAATGGAAGTATGACAACTAAAACTAAGGACAATGTTCTGAGTTTCACTCGCCCGACATATAGTCATAGAACACAACATAGTAGAACACGTAAAATCTCTTTTCTATGCAATATACGTACACCTACAGATTCGATTACCGATTTACCGCCTCACACACACATGTAAATAAAACTTGAATTCGAAATTTATATTGCACGCGGCTTCTGTACCTTATAATTCTATGGTCAGAACATAAGTGAAACGATTTACCATGGTCTGGAAAATAAAATGTAAAAAACATATTTGAATATAAATATTTATTCATGCGATAATAATAATTGTATAATTAATGTTGATTGAAAGAACGCGAACTTAATAACCGTATCACCCACAGCGAGATTAAAAATATGTAGCAGTGTATTGTTGTATGTGGCAGTGAAACAACGCGTTGTTCTTCATTATAATCTATACAAAATAGCAAGTTATGTTTTTATATTCCATAACATTGAAAGATTAACTGAAAACAGTTGTGAATAGTCGGTGTTTATCAATGAAACTGTATAGTGAGATCGTCTAAGTGTTTTGTTCCTAAAAATGTAAGTAAAAATAAACCATTTTACAGATCAATTTTAACTTGGGAAGAATTTTGAATGTTTTGTCTGAAGATATCAATCAACAGGTGGTTTGTATTTTTTTATGTCAAGACAGCGATCTGTGGAAATAGAAAATAGCTAACCGGTTAAAATAAAAACAATTAAAAGACTTCGATGTTTTCATTTATATACTTTAAAAACATCAAAAAATTACCTTCTTTTAAAATTTTTTGAAATATTTTTAGAATTAAATATTGTGAGTTTATTTTTATAATAAATACCTACCTATTATTTAAACGGGGATATATTAAATTAAATTACTTAATGTTCCACATAGAATGAATTATTTTTTCTGGTGTATCAGGCCATGGAAAGTCAGCATTAACAAAATGTAAAAAAAAAACATTTATAATATGAATTCAACATATCAAAGCTACGGTCTATTGTTTGAGTAAGTAAAAAAATTGTTCTTAATTATTTGAAATTCTTAATTATTTATTCATAATATAAACAAATATAATGCACACTGGCGGGCTTACTGTCAATTTCTTCAAACCAACCAGATTACAAAGATTATTCTTATTTATTTTATGAGAAAGTATTTAATTGTAAATCAAAAATATGCATTTGGGATTTTTACATTGCAGCATATGGCCAATATAGCTAACACCCTGTTTTTTAAAAAAAGATATTTCATTTATTTGACTTGCCAAAGTGAATGTAAACCATATGAACACAAGATTGTATTACAACAAAACGCACATTTAAAACGATATCAGCAATATGAAATTAAAACATCGAGAAAAAAATACACAAACAACAGTTTCTTTCCAATTAAAAATAAACAAGTTATTGTAAATAAAAAAAAACAGTGTAAATGTTATGGAAAACATTAATTTTTAGACTTTTGTTCTAGTAAATTTGAGTCAATTTAAATATACCAAACCTTAATATTTATTTTTGTAATATTATGCAATGGAAAGTTAATTTTTAAATTCTTTTACATAGCATTACGACACATTTCATAATGATTTAGGCAGAGCTAACTTAGCTCCATATACTTCAAATATCTCACTAGATATATGCACACACATGCACAATTAATTTCTTAGAGTATATGTATTATATATATTGTATATGTACAATAGGAGTGGAAAAGGAGAGGGGAGGCCTATGTCCTGCAGCAGTGGGCAAACACAGGCTGATGATGATGATATAATATTTAATGTCTTCCGGTTGTGATTTTAATCTTTATCTTCATCCTTATATTCAATATCATTTCATCTTTCAATATATTTCTAATATCATCATGAACGTCTACTCGTTGAACAGAACAGCGTTAATTTAATTCATGATGTGTTCAATGGCGGGTTACAAATAGAGTAGAAAAACGCACAGGTCATTTAACTAAAATGTCGGATGAGATGTCAAAAAAACGCGAAAATTTTCAACACAAATAATTATTCATTCATTCATTCATACCATCACGGCATATCCCACAATGTGGGGTAACCAGCGAAAGGTGTATGGGTGTGCATTGCCTTATAAAAGGGAGCACAAAATATATGTGTATACCCACACACCAGTCTCGTCTCACCTAAAAAGGCACTATATTCAGAATGGGTGGTGAACCTCATTGCTGAACTATGTGAGATGTTATAGTTGCCTGTTGTATTTTCGATTACCCGGCTCTTACGGGACACTCGAAAACAATAATAGAAAAGAGTGGAAGCACTATTCTAAGCCGGTGCCTCACAGAAATTATAAGTAGTATTAAAAATAATACGTATCATACAAATACTTAAATTATATGTTGAGAAATCTAATTTATTTTAAAAATGTGAACAAATGCGAATGCATAATAGACTCTTTCCTAACCTCAAATGGCAAAGGTGTTGATAGCATTTTTCCTGCAACCAATATCCATTCAATTTATAAAGCAACTCGCTCTTATCATTTAATTCTAACTGAGCCTTGTCAAGCCATTTGCCTTGTCACATTTTTCAAATAATTTATATAATATCAACATATTTTTACCTACTTTTATGATTTTTATCACTATTTATATTTTTTTATGTTAAAGGGGGGGGGGAGTGCTGCCAACGTACCTATTTTTTCAATTTGATATACCATCATTATTACTAAACGAATCATTTTGAAAAAAATAACCTAGTTAGTTTGGATATTAATAAAGAGAAATATACCTTAACTTTTTGATTATGTTCTGTATATATTCTTGTGGAAAAATAATAAGCATACCCCGATTTTAGCCATTTATCTTAAATTTCTAAAAAAATATAAGGTATAGAACAATATTTTTTTAATAAATTAAAGAAGAACTAAATACCTGGAAAAATATGATACGACGTTGCATTAACGCATCAGGTTAAGTAAATAAACCAAAAAAACTTTTATTACGCAATGGCGCTGAATGGAAAATAAATGTTTTTTAGGTTAATTTACTAAACCTGAAGCATTTATGCAACGTCACATCATATTTTTCTAGATATTTTTCTAGATATTTTTCTCTTCTTTAATTTAAAAAAAAAATATTACTCTACGCCTTATAGTTTATCAAAAATATACAATAAACGTTGAAAATCTGGGTATGCCATTATTTTTCTACAAGAATTTATACAGAATATTATCAAAAAGTTAAGGTATATTTTTGTTTATTGATACCCAAACTATCTAAATTATTTTTTTCAAAACGATTTGATAGTAAATAATGATGGTATATCAAATTGAAAAATAGGTACGTTGGCAGCAGTCCCCCCCTTACATTATCGTGTTTAATGTCAATTTTGACAGCTCATCCGACATTGGTAAAACGATCTGTGCGTTTTCTAAGCTTTAGTAACAATTAGAAATACAAACCAAAGAAACAAGAAAAGAATGAGATAGAGGTGGTTGTGGGTGGATTAGAGAGGATGGAGAATGAATGTCAATTATGAGTTATGACAGGTATAACAGTATTTTTTTTAAAATTGAATCGATCGAGACGTCGTAATATCATCGCTTAAATTACTTCAAAAGAGGAACTGAGAATTCACACTTCATGTATATTTTTATTATTTTTCTAATATTTATTCATTTTTAGAACTTATGAATATTTGTTATAAAGAAAAATATTGTGTTAAAATGTATTTATTCAACGTCAATCTATCTTAGATAAGTGGCGTTATAAATTGTCAATATATCTTTCAATTTAGCATACACCCAAAAGTTTATTTTCAAAACAATACTATCCATATGGGTCGTTGATATGGCTTATATTACCGCATTCCAACTCTGTCCTCTAAATGGATTTTGCACTATGAAAAATGATTAATGCCAAGGGAAAATAGTCTGTAAAATATGAACTGATCGAGACGGGATAGCGTTAACGTGAATCTCTATCATTTGCCAATGTACAATTTAAGTTTAGCGACATAAAGACATTTCAGCTTTCTTTGACGTAATCTTTCAATCTGTCCTTTAACAAAACATATTTATCCATATTGACAATATATAAAAATACTGTCTTTAAGTTACATTGTAAAATATAAATGCAATATTTATTTATTTATGTATGAAAAAAATATTCTTGTTCTTTGAGTTTTTTTTATTTTGTATCGCTTCTCGGATAAATCACAGGAGTATCGTCATGTGTTTATATGACGTAGTTACATACATACTATAAAAGTTTTCTACATTATACAGTCCATACTATCAATCAATTCCATTCTTCCATGTAAGCCGAGCTAATTCATAGTTTTAAAAATTTCTTCAAAATAGTACCTATATGAACATCACAAATTCCATTCGGAGATTATTAACCTTTAGGTAAAAAAAAAAACACTTTTCTATGTAGAAGAGCGAGTTTCGTGTTGGCCACGACTATATTTTTATTAATTTATTTCGTTATTTATTTGTTTGCTTATTTATTTAATTATTTATTTGTTAATTTATTTAATTATATATTTATTTATTTTTTTCGTTTATTAATTAATAAATTATTAAATTTATTTCGTAATGTTTATCATTAATTTACTTATTAAGTAATATATTTATTTAAATATTTATTTAGTTGTTTTTTATTTATTATTTCATTAATTAATTCATTCATATATTTATTTATGTATTTTTAATAATTTATTTATTTATTCATTCATTTTTTTAATTAATTAATTAAGTACTTAATTAATTCATTTATTGATTATTTTTTTATTTATTTATATATTTGTTTATTAATTTATTTATTAAGTAGGTATGTGACTTATTTATTTATTTAGGTTGTATTTATTATATTATTTATCTTCTCAAAAAATGTACTTTATTTTATTTATTCAAAAAAAATATTTGTATATTCCTACCATAATAAATACACAAATCCATCAACTTTCTAAAACGTGCATAATATTAGGGCTGCTCGCCAACTATTTGATGTGATGTTTCATTGCAGCATAAAATTATATTTAATAGCTATTTGGTATTACGTCGAATCTAAATGTATGTTCTATTATCTTACTTATTTAGAAATAATTTTGTAATCTTTGGCAACGAAGTATTGATGAACGTTTTTTTTTTCATCGACAGCGATGTCAACATTTAGAAAAAATAAATCTTTAACTAATGTTTCATTACGTTCATCTGTCAATAATCTGTCAAAATAGCGTGTACAGTGGCAAATAATTTAGGTTAGTGGCATGATACAAAAAAGATGGAATTTGCTACTCATTTTGAATAGGTATTGCCTGGGAACAGGCTTTTGCCTAAGTGAGGCAATATATCCAAGTACCTAATATTGATATATATTTTATTTGTATTATATTTAGTATTAATGTTGTTATGTTATTATGGCTAGTGTAATTCTTTTTTATTTGGAAATAATAAAAAAAATAAAAAAATATTGCGAGATAAAATTGAATGTTTCAGTCAGATAAGTGTATAAATATGAATAGTTAGTAGTTTCATATGAAGAGGATAAAAAATGAAGATAAATGAAGATAAAAATAAATGAAGATAAAACAAAAATAATGAAGCAATATAGAATCACGACCAACAATCCACAACGTACTGTAAAATTCAAAGATAAATATAATTTTGAGACGGTGGATGACTTCACCTACCTGGGTTCCAATATAACAAAAGAAAACGAAGACTATGCAGAAATTAAACGAAGAGTCGCAACAGGAAACAAGGCATTCTTCTCTCTATTACCAGTACAAAAGTGTTCACAGGAATATCAAAATCACCCTTTACAAAACAATTATTAGAACAGTTGTGACATACGGCTGTGAGGCGTGGACAGTGACAAAAAGACCGCAGAGGTACTGGACACCTTCGAGAGGAGGGTGCTGCGCAGAATACTGGGGCCCGTGAATGGTGGCGAAGCCCGGAGAGTGCGCTACAACGATAAGCTATACCGCATCTACAAGGCACCCAGAATATCTGTATAGGTATGCCAGATTGAACAGGCTAAGATGGGCACCAAAAAGGATCCTGGAAGGGCACCCAGGTGGAAGAATGAGGGTCGGGAGGCCAAGGCTTCGGTGGGAAGATGAAGTTAGGAGGGATGCTGCCGAACTGCTCCAGGCAACAGATTGGAAGGCCGAGGCGAGAGACAGGAGAGGTTGGAGGCGAAAACTCATGGAGGCCAAGGCTCGATATGGGCCGTAGAGCCATCGAAGAAGAAGAAGAAGTAGTTTCATAGAGTAAGGACGGGACATGGACGTCGTTAGCGAATATTTGAGAAATTAATTTGGATTTATCGAAAATGCATTCGTATTGATTTAATACTCTTGTGTGACTACCTATGATAAAACATTATTTTTTTTTAAATGGTTGCATGTTGAATTTTAATGTGATTTTTTCTTAAAATCATGTAGTTCAGTATTAAGGGTATACGCATACCTGTAATTACGTTCAGTTACTATAATTGCAGATTCCAAAGTATAAGGCGAAATGTCGGGGACCAGTTTTTTGACTGATTCGCCCAATACGGCCTTGAGCAAGACGATTTTGACCCGTTATTTGGACCTGCCAGTACCCGAGGGCATAATATTGGCCACATACATATGGATCGATGGGACAGGCGAATACCTCAGATGTAAAGATCGGACTCTGGACTTTATGCCTAGCAAACCTGAAGGTAATTAATATGTTTAATTATGTTTTCCTCGAATTAGCGTTATAGTGTGATCACCGATACATCAGAAGTAGTGGTAGAGTTATCTTAAACATCTTGAATAATTGCATGGGCTGCGCATAGCGAAAACGGTTTTTTTGGTTGTTGTTATCTAGTAACGCAAACCGCATCATTCTCCAACGAAAAAATATCTGTAGGTATATTATATCTTCACATTTGAAAATAATTCCTTTGTGGCACATTTAAAGTTATAAATTGAAATAACAAGATATTTGTTTCCACCACTATAGAGTATTTTGTTTTCCGGTTTTGTGATTGTTCTAATTATAGCCCTTTATATATGTAGGTAAAACTGGTCGAAACTTTGAAACTAGATTCAAAGAACACATGAGATGCCTAAAAAGCGACAACTTTTCCGAATTTTTAATATATATGTATATTAGGTAATCATTCTTTTGGCAAGCATTCGGTGATAAAGTCTTGCATATAAATAAAGCGGGTCCAATAATAATAATAATAATAATTAGAATTTATAAAGCGCCATTTAGTGATACAAGATCACTCCAAGGGCGCTGTGGCTTATTTGTTGGCTCTACTAAACAAAGCAGTCTTAAGTAATTTACTGAAGGTGTCAACGCTCTGAACTCCACGTATATCAGGGGGCAATTTGTTCCATTTTAAAGGCCTGTTCACACTGAAACTGCGATCATAGTAAGCCGATTTATTGACTCTGTCCAACTCTTTTAAAGAATTGGTACTCTGTGATCCCGATGATCTCAATGAGAGTTGTCTTCCTGATAGGACATTCTTTTGACATAGTTCTTGTATGTAGTGTGGAGCCAAGTCGTTCAGAGCCTTAAACACCATCAAGCACACCTTATAGTCTACTCGTTCTGGACACTTCAACCAGTGCAGTTCATTTAGAAGAGGTGTTATGTGACATCTTTTGTCAGCTCCATATATCAACCTCGCAGCCGCGTTGAAAACCATCTGCAGTCTATCCAGCTGATACTTGGGCAAACCAGAATATATAGCATTACAGTAATCCAGCCGTGATACAACAAATGCATTGATAAGCGTTTTAGCTTCGCTTTTAGGTAAGCTGCGGCGGATACTTTTCAATTGCCTCAGATGAAAAAAGCAAGAGCTAACAGTTTTAGAGATATGCAAGTCCAGCGATAGTTTATTATCCAAGTGGACGCCTAGAAATTTAAAGTTGGTTGATGGTGTAATTTCTTCTCCATTGATGTTAATTGGAGTGTTTTCTATGAGATTCTGTCGTCGCGGTGAAGCTACCCACATAAATTCTGTTTTTGTTGGGTTCAATTTTAGCTTGTAGAGCGACATCCATTCAGCAATTTTATTAATACAACCAACGGTATCATTCCCAAGACTATCCTTGTTTTCTGCAGTGGAATATTTTACAATCAGGCGATCGTCAGCGTAGGCGTACGAAGCGAAGCCTTCATTATATATAATATCGTCAAGATTTTTTATATACAAAATAAAAAGTATGGGCCCCAAAACTGATCCCTGTGGCACCCCAAATTTGATTTTTTCCAAAAGAGATGATTTATTTTGCAATAAGACAGATTGTCGTCTATCTGACAAGTATTCGTTTTCCAGGACAAAAAGAAGTATGCCATGATCCACGGTGTCAAAGGCAGCACTCATGTCTAAAACTGATAGCAGTGCAATATTTCCGGATTCGATTTCTGTAATAAGATCAGAAAGAATTCGCATTAGTACAGTCCAAGATTCGATAACTTACATGCTCTAGAGACGCAGAAATCAATAAATAATATAAAAGAAGAAATAATTAATAATCTACTAAATTTAAACAGAACTCCTATGTTCATTATGTTCCCGTTACTTGCCCGTATAGTTGTCGCCACAAATCATGAGCCGTTTCGCCGAGAAGGGGGGCGATTTGCACGTACACCAACGAAGCAAAAAGACATAAATTTGCGCTTTGCCCACCTGGAAGCCTGGTTCAAGATATTTGGCGAAAATTATACGTTAAATTCCGCCACCACTTTTAGTATATACCTCGCTCACCAACAAAAATAGTTGCACACACGTTCTATACATTAGTATAAAATTATTGATTAGAGTTTATTATAAGATTGTTCGGAGGAGGGAGCGGGTCAGTTCCGAAACCATTAACATAAAACACTCTACAGTGGAGAAAGTCATACGTTGTAATTTTAATTATTTTTTTGGATATTTTCTGATACATTTACTTCAGTGAATACCTTATATTCAAGAGTTACTAAAATACCAGAAGAGGAGAGAAAAAAAATATTTCAACACACTAAAATAGAGGAAGAAAGACTCGTTGGAGTAACTTAAAAATATTGACAAACATTCATTCATACTATCACGACTTATCCCACAATGTGAGGTAACCAGCGACAGGTGTACGGGTGTACATTACCTTAAAATATGGAGCACAATAAATGCGTGTATACCTACACACCAGTCTCGTCTCACCTAAAAAGCCACTTAACAACAATAAACACAAAGAATATTAACTGCATTAATAAAAAAACGTTTTTCAAAATTTCAGTAATTACCTACATATTTTGTGAAGGTTTGAAATTTTCAAATTAAACTGAGATATTCATTGTATTGATACTCCTATTAATTTCAATCATCAAATAGATAAAACATTTAATTAATATTTGATTATGATATTAACTATTGTTTAATGAGAGCATTGGTCAAGATCAATTCCAATTGCCATCAACTGAAACTATTGATGAATGCCAAAATTCACAGGCGACAAGCGTTTTATGTATTTCCTCCGCATACCACACATGAAACAGATTTCGCAACAGTATCAGTTGTGATTTCCCTTTTCTTGGGCCAATGTCGTTCATTTATCATTCTGTCTAAAGTTGTGTATGACCTTTAACTATCGGTCATTAAATTGAGCGTGTTATTTGTTCAGAAAAATCTGTCCATTTCATGTTGCATTGTAGGTACTCACTGCTGGTAACAAAACAATTATTTTTTCCTGTCTAACGTGGCTCCTGAATAGAGTCCTGGACATACAGAATATGTCCACGGCCCTGATCTTTTCCAAATTATTATTCGTGGTAAGGCATCGGTACAATGGCGAATTCTGAGCGGCATTAGTGTTTTTTTTTTGTCTAAAAAGAACGTTGAGGTGTGTCTTGTTTATCTTGGCGTTCTTCTTTATTTATGAAAGTCACATTGAGTCTGATTATGCCATTGTTGCGTCACCGAAAAAAAATCCTCCAGACGCTTCTTTCCTCAACTTTTAGGGCCGGTCATTGTCGAAGAGACCAGTCACTCAAACGAGAATGGGCTCACTCCCAGTTTTTCTTCTTGGTTACGATCCAAAGATTGGTCAGCCCCAAGCACTTGAGCTCTCCGCTTATCTCTTCTATCCGCCAGCCTTTTGAACCTATGTTGGCTGCTACAGCACACATCACCTTGTTCATATTATTATTATTGTTTCTAGAACATCTTTTTTGTTTTTTTCCTTCTTCATTCCGCATAAAAATATCCGACAAAATTCATTCAATATTCATTGTTGTTTTGATAACATTGATACTTCTTTATTGACAGCCCATTTTTCCAGCATGACTTACTTGGAATCATAAAAATTATTCAACCGTTAACCAAACTTCATTCTTATAAAGTAACTTCCCTCGGCAATGTTATATTATTATGAAGCTACCGTGTGCGACATACTTCCTGCAGTACCCAAGAATTTTCCCTTTTAATTAAAAGTTGGAGATGGAATTTGCTCTACGTAATCAGAACTACTTCACTAAAGATTTGATTTTTTTTTGATGAAGCAAACTTTCTTAGCATAGTTTTAGAACAAAACTATCAACTTTATACTTGTAATAAAATTGGATGCTGAATGGAAATTCACATGACTATCAATCCAACTGATGTGGGTTTGAATCCTGCGTGGTTTGTTTTTTTTATACACTTCTATAACAATATTTTTTCCACAATGCTTCAAAAAATAATTTCAATGAATGAATGAATGAATAAACGAATTAACGAATAAATGAATGAATAATATATTTCCAACAGAATAAATATTACAAAGGAACAAAATACAATTTAATTTATACATAATTAAAATTTTACAATACTTTTTTTTCTTCCACATATTTGGAAATTTTACTGCCTCGCTAGACATAGTCTGTTCTGAGGCAGTACTAGTTTAAAATTGTTATAGCTACTCTGCAATCATATGATTTGTTTTCTTTTTTTCTTCTCATATTCCATTCACTTAGAACCAGGATGAAAAACTCTAAAACCAGAAATCTAAGTAAAAAATAAAAAAAATATTCGTATTCATTTATTGAGATATCAACTGAGAGTTTAATTGTGTTGTTAGTCTGGATCTGTGAGACAATGATTATCATAAGTCTCCAGAATTTGGCAACTTGTTATTGGGTGCGAGTTCAATTTATGTTTGGCATAGTACCTGTGAGCAATAGAGATTTAAAATAAAACAATGACAATGTCTAATATACCTCATTGTTCTACCGCGTTTTTTGCCATGTTTTTTTCTAGACTCGTAATTCTCAAAACTGATATTGTTTATTACAAAAAAATCCTCTATTTTCTGTTTCGTGTATGATTTTCATAATATCGCAAACACTTGTTGATTGTGCTCATTCAACAAATAATTTAATATTTCTAAGAATAATCACAAATCAATTTGCAAATGCACGGATTTCATTGAGAGCACTAAGACTGAACACATTTATTATTTAGAACATAATTCAATTAAAAATACCAATGAATTAAACATTTTAAATATTTTCCTTTTATTAAGTTTAAAGATAAAAGTTACTTTCAAAGTCTTAAAAATGGTATTATGCAAACTTGAATCGCAAATAGATATTGCTGGTGAGAGGAAATAAAATAAATTACCCAGTTTATATTTATTTTCAATTTTGCGCATGGTGTATTCGTGTTTCGATAGTTGAGGTTTGTCTAAGATACAATGATTAATTTTGGATTCCTTAAATTTATGATTGTAACTCAGGTCCGAATGCAGAGTCCTACCTAAATACTAAATTCTAAATACTAACCATGTTTTCGTTGCCCAGTCACTCACTTAAGTTAGAAGATCTCGTGACTTCCTAACTGGAGAATGCTACGAAGTTTTTGTATGAGAATCGCATTGCAGAGACATATCTAAATACTTAGCACATGCGCGTTGGCGTCAACTAACATTTGCGAATTGTCAAAAAGTATGGTTGATAGCGAGGAAGCTTACGAGTGGTTTAATACTAAAATACGAGATTTTTTCGGTGGATGATAATTTTATCGGCTTCGTTGAATACCTATGTATTTGGTAATTTAGTCAAAACAAATACCAGAGTATTCAGCGATCCATACGAGATGCCGAAAATTCACTAGAATTTCAGAAAAATCGCGACATTGAGTTGTCAGTGTGATCTTGGTTACACGTGTTTAAGTTGTTATGACAAAAAAAAACATTTTAAACGTCAGTATAGAAATTATCTTTCTCTTTTCTTCATATACAATAATGTGACCTTAATTTTGACATGTTATTAAGTATTTATTTAGTGATGACTCTGCAACGCAATTGCTAACTAAAGAATACTAAATAATACTTCAGTGAGGTAAAAGTTAGTATTTAGGTATCTAGGACTCGGGTTTCAGTGGTTGAATATTGATAGAACAGACAATAAAATGAAGTGAATCTGTATAAGTGCAACAAATTCAAATTATCTAGATGGTGACACGGATATGCATCCAATTAGTCGCATGCGTCGAGATTAAATTTATTCAAGCAAACTCGTTTAGTTGTACTGCTTGCATAGACACAAAAAAAGGTAAAATTCTTTTTATATTTTGCAACGAAATAAAATCAACCATCTTCATTATTCTTGTTCATCGCTTGAGCTAATAAAGGTATGAAATTAAATTCATTTTTTGCCTTATTTTGTGTTTTGAATACCGCCCACGTATAATTTGCTATATTTTTTCTAGTTGTCAAGAACATCATTTGGTCGGTACTTAAATAATTTGTTCCAAATTTTTATTGTCACGTAACTACTAGGTAGGTAAGTACTTAATTGATTCCATGATCACCGCACTCAATTGAATAATTATTACCCTGATATTCTTCAATGATGCTTTGATATTAAAACTGTGATATGAGGGTATCTAAAATGAGATTTTTGTTGCTGTAGTTGAAGCAACACCATAATTAGTGTAGATAAGTGATTTTATAGAATCAACTTGAAATTTTGATTCTATAAAATCAAAAGATTTTGGTCTGAAACTTTTATAATTTGTGTATAAACAAATAACAACGCATGCTAAAACTGTTTTCAGCTTGATATGGCTAAGTCAAAAAGTCGTAAAAAATATTTAAACTTCGACCATATATTATGTCAATATTCCTTATAATAAAGGAACAATTTTCTCTCTTTATCGTACCTATAGGTACTATGTTAAATTTATTAATAATAATAAGGACCTGTCGCTGTTCACCTCACTCTGTGGGATTTGCTGAAATTTATTTTATTTATTTTTATTTATTTATTAAACAAATTTCGGTACATAGTATAATATAAATAGATACAAAAAAGAACATATACACATATTACACAGATCATATTACACATTACACCAAAAATCCCACAAGGCTTAGCCTGTATGTGGGTATACCTAAATAAAATTTACAAAGGAAGATGTTGGTTGCGCGTTACAATTAAACAGTTTTTAGACAACGTTTTAAAGTAAAATAAGTATGTACCCACTTATATTAAAACAAATCATAAAAAGCAATGAAGTAAGATACACAAAAGTAAACAGATACATGATGACACAAAAGTAAAATATAGATAAACAAAAGAGATAAACACATAGAAAAAGACAGAAGAGAGAAGAACAAAAAAAAAAAAAAAAATCATAAAAAGAAATCTTGAATGTTGTCATTGTTCTTAAGCCATGTCTTAAGATGACTCACATATTTTGAATGGCAATTTAAAGACTTAAGAGACAATGGCAACATATTGTATGATCTGGGAGCTATAAATACAGAATGTCTCTGTGTCGATCTCTTATTGAAATAGTATGAGTAAATGAATAATGAGAATATTTTTGTCCGTATCTTATCATCTTATATAGAATCAAAGTTTTCATTATAATTAAATAATACGTTCATTATAATAATTGTATTTATAAAAAAAAAATATTTGCCAAAAAAAAAAAACGTAGAGATTACGTTGTTATCTATGCTGACGAGGAAGCGGTAGGTATACGCTCCGAAACCGATCGAATATAAAAACTGAAATAGTGGTTATAAATAAGAAATAAATTTATATTTTTAATGTAGGTGTGTTAACTACCACAAAGTGAATTTTGTGAATATTAACAATATTTTATTTTATGTTCAGATGTGCCTGAATGGAACTACGATGGAAGTTCCACAAACCAGGCCACAGGAGAGAATTCCGACATCTTTCTTTTTCCTCAGGCGTTATACAAGGATCCGTTCAGAAGAGGAAATGCCATTTTGGTCATGTGCGATACCTACAAGTACAACTATGAACCAACTGGTAAGTTAGATTTATACTTTTTTTTTTGTTTAAGTCCATGTACTACAATAATGTACTGACACAAAAAAAAATTAATCGAAAATTTTGAAAATACGATATATGTACAATGCCATTTTTCAATATATTGATAATAAGCCGAACTTTGGATTTATACGGGAAGTTAATAAAACACTAATCACGTAAACCAGCCGATGATAGGTCCGAAAGCTCTGTTGGTGTCTTCGGTTATGGCTTCTTCTACGTTCCGGTTCATCTATTAACATTTTAAAAACCACCGTGTTATTTTTTGTTGATTGATATATGTAGTGGGGAATTATGAATTCGCAATATTCAAGGATATTTTTTTATTGCAAATTATCAATTAGTATCACGAGGAGATTGTATTGTGAAAGTTTCATCGCAATGTATCTGTGTGTGTGCTGAGTTGGTACTATGTGGTGCTATGTAGCCGTATTTATTCAACTTTATCGATTATAGACTCATTCGATTTTTTTAGATAATTTAATTTGCGTGTTTCGTATTTATTTTTTTATTATTTCCTACTCCAATTTCTTTGTATCAGAATATCCTGGTTGGTATGACATTCTTGTTAAATATCATACCGACCAGGGTATTATGATACAAATATGTTACATTTTTTATAAGTAGGTATGTTAGGAGTGATTATTCAACTAACTTTCAATGAATGAAGAAGAGCTCTTTATATAACACTGAAAGTATTTATATTTCACGTATTTTAAATTTATTGCACAAGTAAGTACCTATCCTTTTTGTTATTTTATTTATTTATTTATTATTAATTACACAATATTACATTTTTGCTAATTTACAGTGATAAACACATATTAATGTATGAGTCAACATCAATAAGGGAATTCTTCGTGTAATGAAGTGAGTCACATTTTACAAAACAATACAAACTAACTAAAACTTAATACACAAATTTTGATCTACACACCATATTTAACGAACAAAAAATTTAAAAACTTAACAACCCAAACAAAAATATATAAAAATCTCTTGAAACTTATAATCCTAACACAAAATAAGATAAAAAAACAATAATGAAGTACAAGCATTTATGTTTAATTTAGGAAAAGTAGGAAGATGTATAATACGTATGTACTTGTTTAACAAGGACATATAATACTAATGACAAGTAGGTTAATGGTAAGTAGATTAACCTCAGAAAAGTAATATGAATGATACATTAAATACTTTACAACTATTACTTATCTACAAATATGATAACAAAAGAGTAAAGAAAAATAAAAAATCACGAATTACTTACGATATATGTATAATATTCTTTCACTGTTAACAAGAATTCAGGACAAAAATCCAATGTTTGCGCATATGCAATAATAAAAATATTCGATTACTTACACATTGGTACAAGTAGGTAAATAAGACAAAAATGACCTTATAAGTCTGGCGCAATTCAGGGGTGACTTCTATGCGAAAAATGCATTGTCACCTCACATATAAGAATTGTAGCTTTCATTATTTACAAAAAACCAATTCTCTCAATAGATGGCGTTCCAACAAAATAAATAAAAATAATAAGATTGTTGTTCATAATTTCACCCATAGATGGCTGTAGTAAAAATTCCTTATTTTCAAGCGAAAAGAATTTCAGTATTACAATATATAGAACTTTCAAAATTGAATTGATAGGGATCTCATTAAAAGGCATAATTGGTGAACGTTGCGCAAGCGCATAAATTGATCACGTAAACCAGCCGATGACAGGTCGTAAGCCCTGTAGGTGCCTTGATTTCCCGGTTCTCCTACAGTAAATATTCCAACTTCGTCTCTATTGAGATAATTAAAAATCTGTTAAAAAATATCTTTGACTCCCGACAGGGAAAAAAATCCAATGTTTGCGCATATGCAATAATAAAAATATTCGAAGAATTCAGTACATTTATATTAGCTATTTTTTTTAAATTGCACTGGTTAGTCATTATACTGGTCATTATTATTCATCGTATGACATAGTGAATAAATCAAACAAACAAACACACAGTTAAAAATAAACAAAATTATGTTTGTCATTATCCGTTAATCATTATCTCATAGTATGAATAATGATTTTGGTCAAAAGATATATTTTTTTAGGTATTTTTATCATTCCATTTATACGAGGAGTTATATTATCTATGGGGTTTATTTTGTTAGTAAAATATTCTTTACATTATGTGCTTAATAGCATTTCTATTTATATAAAACTAGTTGCATGTAACACATGAGATCCAACTGTCGATAGCGATAGTATGTATAGTTGAAGAATATCAAACTATAAACCCATAAATCAAATTATTGAATATTTTAAGATATTTTGTTTTCTATACAACACATGTAAGTATGTATGTCAAGATAGGATAGTATGGAGGTCAGTCCTTATTTTCTACACAGAATATGAAAACAGCATGGTGGTATGGAGATTAAGTATCAAACTATTAAGTCTTCTTAGATATTGTGTATAGGCGACTGTCATACAATTTGTATGAAGCGATGTTGTCACTAAATTCAATTTTTATAAAAATTGTTAAAAAAATTTAGTTGTACTACTACAATGTTCATATTTTTATAAAAAAATCCAGGGTTTTTCAAACATTTTTTATTACGAAAATTTTTTTTTATGATAAATTTATGAGTTTAACTGCCTATATTTCCAATTTTTTAAAAAATATCGAAACACCCCATTTTTAAAAAATATCGAAAAGCTGAAACACCCCAACTAGATAATTTAATTATCTATGAAAAATATAAATATTGTAGAAATACATCTCAAATTTTAGTGACGACATCGCTTCATACAATTTGTATGGCAGTCGCCTATACACAATATGTAAGAAGACTTAAGAATTTGTTACTTAATCTCCAAACATACATACAGAACCATCATGCTGTTTTCATATTTCGGGTAGGAAAAGAGGACAGACCTCCATACTGTCCTTTCTTGATATACATACCAACATGTTTTAAAATTTTCAATAATTTGGATTTATGGGTTTATAGTTAGATACTTATTCTTCAACTATACATACTATCGCTATCGACAGTTGGATCTCATGTTTTAAATGCAACTAGTTAAGTTGATTCTTCAAAATATTGATCAACAAATATTCGCAAATAAATTTGAGATAAATACATTATTAAGACATACTGTCGTACAAAGTAATATCAAATATATAACATATTACACATACCTCAATATTGATTTATTCACTTTACATGTAAAGCATGCACAATTCTAGTTAACAATAATCGGAATATGTATGTTAATTCAACTATTGTATATTTAGTAATACTAAGTAGATAATTTACCTGATAAAACAATATCTAGATTTAGCAATGGATTACTTGTGTACTACTGATAAGAGACCATAATATTACTCGCATACATACCTAAACGATACCTAATCTCAGAGAATATCATTACTCTCACGGTTAAAGTCATTCGGTTAAAATAGTCGGTTCAAATGTATCGTATATAAATACAAAACACCAGATATGGGTAAACAATTATTTTAAATTGGTACTCTTTCAATCTAAGTGCAAGAAAATAAAGGTACCTAACGACACTACAAGTATTTTTACTGTCGTTATGATTGCACGATAACAAATAAAAATATAATCCAACTGTCGATTCGTTCATGAGAATTCAATTCTCTTAATGAATCGACATTATTAAGCCAAGATGCGTGTACGAAGGAAAATTTTCTATGGTGTAGTGGACTTTTTGCATGCTAATAACACCAACTAGAGGCCTCGCAGCATATATGTTCCCATACATTTTTACTCAGAATTCGGAGTAGAACATTTTATGTGAGTTTTGTGTGTGTGTGTGTGTGTGTGTGTGTGTGTGTGTGTGTGTCTGTGTGTGTGTGTGTGGTGTGTGTCTGTCCCCCCTTATAACTTTTGATCCGCTCAATTTACAGAGCCCAAATTTTTAGAATATATAAACAGTTATAGGACTACAAAACTTTTATACTAAGAATTTTGAATTTTTGTTTCAATCAGGGGTTATCAACTTTTGAAATTTTGGTTCATTTTTCCATATATCTCAGAAACCATAAAAGCTAGAATGCTGAAAATTGGTATAAACATAGAAAAATACAAAATCTCAAATTGATTTTTTTTTTTAAATTCCAGGATTTCTCTAACGTTTTTTATTAAGAAAAATATTTTTTTTATGATAAATTAATGAGTTTAACTACCTATATTTCCATTTTTTTTTTAAATATCGAAAAAAGCCGAAACACCCCAACTAGATAATTTAATTTTCTATAAAAAATATTAACATTGTATGAGCACATATATCTCAATTTTTTTTAACAATTTTTATAAAAATTGAATTTAGTGACGACATTGCTTCATACAATTTGTATGGCAATAGCTACACACAATAATCTAAGAAGACTTAAAAGTTTGATACTAATCTCCAAACATACATACATACCATCATGCTGTTTTCATATTCTGGGTAGGATCAAAGGACTGACCTCCATACTATCCTATCTTGACATACATACCTAGGTACATTTTTTATTAAGAAAAATATTTTTTTTATGATAATTTAATGAGTTTAACTGCCTATATTTCCAAATTTATTAAAAATATCGAAAAAAGCCGAAACACCCCAACTAGAAAATTTTAAATATATAAATTATAAAAAATATTAAAATTGTATAAGCAGATCGCAATTTTTTTTTAACAATTTTTATAAAAATTTAATTTAGTGACGACATTGTTCCATACAATTTGTATGGAAGTAGCCTACACACAATATCTAAGAAGAGTTAATAGTTTAATACTAATCTCCAAACATATATACATACCATCATGCTGTTTTCACAATCTGGGTAGGATCAAAGGACATGTGTTGTATAGAAAACCAAATATCTTAAAATATTAAATAATTTGTATTTATGGTTGATATGTTATAAAAATAGTTGGTTAAAGTTCTATTATATTTATTGGATTATTGACGCGTTTCGTGCAAAGCACATCGTCAGAATAATGCTCTACAAGACTGAGACTAGTGGTTATATACAAAATTTACATGACAGGTGTATAAAAATGTTGTAATTTGTATTTATGGGTTTATAGTTTGGTACTTATTCTTCAACTGTACATACTATCACTATCGACAGTTGGATCTCATGTGTTACATGCAATTAGTTTAAATAAATAAGGCTAATGATTTAAAATTTATGGCAATGCGTGGATTTGCTGGTTCCATAGATTAATTTGATACTGGTGAGATATGTGTCTGAGATTTTATGCACTGCAGTTCGATAATTATGGACACTTCGTATAAGTATAAGACAAAAGGAAATAATGCCCTTACCTTAAGTAGGCTGGCAGATTCTTGGACAGAGGGCACTCTTCTCCTGCAGTGATAGCGGGCGTTTGATGATTGATGAAGCGGTTAAAAAACTATCGAAACCGCGATGTTATTATAGAAAATAGCGGCGAAGATGGCGAAGATGGCGAAGATTATGCGGTGAAGGTAGCGGTTGGAAATAACCGTGTTTTATCAATTTGCGACGGTCACAATGACGCGAACAAATAATATTAGATGCGCGTATATTGAATGACAAGCGGGAAGTAAAAGAAAACCTTATGTAAATGTAGAAAAAATATGAAGTTTGCATTAAAACACATAAAAAATAATGTTAAACAGAAAATATCATTGTTTTAAATGAAAGAATATGTAATCGAATATTTTTTTATTATTGCATATGCGCAAACATTGGATTTTTTTCCCTGTCGGAAGTCAAAGATATTTTAATAATAAGTATGTTGTTTATAATTTCACACATAGATGGCTGTAGTAAAAATTCCTTATTTTCAAACGAAAAGAATTTCAGTATTACAATATATAGAACTTTCAAAATTGAATTGATAGGGATCTCATTAAAAAGGCATAATTGGTGAACGTTGCGCAAGCGCATAAAGTGATCACGTAAACCAGCCGATGACAGGTCGTAAGCCCTGTAAGTGCCTTGATTTCCCGGTTCTCCTACAGTAAATATTCCAACTTCGTCTCTATTGAGATAATTAAAAATCTGTTAAAGAAAGAATATGTCCTTAAATTAAGTACATATGTATAGCTATATCCTCAAACATTCCCCAAACTAAACATAAATGTTTGTAGGTGAACGAAATCAGTCGAGACGAGATTCGAACTAGCGAATAATATACATAGCTTACAAGCCGCTCTCCCACGGATCTATCTGATACTGAGATAAAAACAACTTTAAATCAACAATACCTAAAGATTTTTATATTAAAGATTTTTATTGTCGGCCTTCGTGGCTCAGTTGGTTGGATATCTAACTGCTGATCCAAGGGTCCCGGGTTCGATTCCCGGTGGAGACACAGTTTTTAAAATTGTGTTTTCAGTCTGGATCTGTGAGACGATATATATCGTAAGTCTCCAGAATGTGGCAACTTGTTATTGGATGCGTGTAAAATAATTATTTGACATAGTACCTGTCAGTTGCCCGAGAAGCTACATAAATAAATAAATAAATAAATAAATAAATAAATAAATAAATAAATAAATAAATAAATAAATAAATAAATAAATAAATAAATAAATAAATAAATAAATAAATAAATAAATATTTTAATAGCTATGTTTTTTCGTAGACAACATCTGAATTTTGTGAAAATCTTGAATAAATAAACAAATTATTACGACAGGATCGCATGAAGATATTGATTATTCAATGTGCACCGTTCATCATACTTAATAAATTCATGTATCTCTTGTTTATACACAAAATATATTTTTGTTTATAGAGGACGAGCGTATGTAAACAAAAGTAATTAAACTCGGTTGTAATATTCCTATGGAGGAGAGACAAAATCACTAACAAGAGGACAAGAATATATTATTAATACAGAGAAAACATTGTGTTGTGTTTGTGTAGAGCTTATTATGATATCTCATATTGATAACAGACGCTAGGTATTGTAAAAATTGTGATTTGTAACAAAACAAAAAAAAAAAGATAAACTATCAAGCCAACGCATATATATCTATCAATCAACCATACCATCACGGCATATCCCACAATATGGGGTAAACAGCGACAGGTATGTGGGTGTACATCAACTTCGTGTGGTAGTCATGTGGTTGGTGGTCCACAGGTGTGCGTCATATCAAGAAGTAGTATTTTCATCAAGGCATATTCCAGGGGCGTGTCTAAAACTTTTGGACACCGCAAACCCCGAAAAAACATTGGGAAATGACGAAAATTTAACGTTTTTTAGCATCGTCCTTTATTAGTGGCTACGAGAAACATTTTTAAATAGCATCCCAAAATAATATTTTCATTTGTGGCCCTGAAAAGCATCATTCAATTTACAATCTTGTAGTATGATTGCAATAAAACAGTCAAAAAATTATTTAGTGTTGATTTTAGGCAAGCCAAGATTATCGGCTTCTATAAGCAATTCCGCTATAGGCTGGCCAATCTTGACTTTGGTATGACTCATCGCAAAAATATGTCGATCGAACAAAAATACTTCTGCTTTTAATGTATCTATTTCTTATTCTCTGTATATAAAAAAACAAAGACGGAAGATGAAAGTAAGTCTCAGTGAAAAAACCAAACTCCCATATAAAATGTTGAAACGTACGTCTTTTATAAATCATACACTTATTTCGAAGATACCACGTGACGTTTGTGAATGTGAATGACGTTTTAAAGAAATATTTCAAATCTTCGTCTATAGGGTGACAATTTGTCCTAGTGCGTATTTTTAAACAACAAAAACATTATTTTAACAAATAGAATGTATGAAATTTGTTTCATACACACCACAACCATTTATTTGTCATTGATATTTTATTATTTATTAAATATTTTGTCAAAATTTCTATAATATTCTTATTGTAATGATTACGAAACCATGTAAGGTACGTAAAATAATGTGCAAATATTAAAATATATGTACAGTTATTGAATAAAATTATACTCTTTAGAGAACTGCAGAAGCATGTGGTATCACCGAATATAATGTGTCCACGATAAAAAAGAGAATGAGTAGTGATACACCTCTATTAGAAACACCAAAAAAACGTAGAGTTATAAAAATTAATATGTCGACGTTGACAATTTTACAAAAGATGCAGTCAAAAGAAAAATATATGAAATGCATTCAAAATATAAGTTGAACATCTATAAAAATGAAATTGATTATGATTTATTACCCTTACTATTCTTTTCATTCTATCAATATTTGTCCATCATATCGGTTTTTCAAGTACCTATTGTGAGAATTTAAATAACTCAAAATAATGATGAAATATTTATATGTTTTTAGTAATACCTGTCACTTTGAAATTGCTCGAAACGAATGATGACACACCGGATATCGAGGACAGTGATTAAATGACATTGAATATTTACTAACGTGATGTGTTTAATATGACCTGTTTTACTTTTGAAAAATTGTTTATATTGTGTAAAGTCCTCAGTTGCAACATCAATTCACAGTAAACCTTCAACATACTCGAACCAGTTGCTTCTCGGACCCCTCCATTAACACAGCAGCCCTACTATAGAACAATCTTGACCGAATTCTGTGTTTCACCTTCTCTTATTATAAGATCGAAAAAATATATTATTAATTTATCAGATTGCAAACCTTCCCAAAGGCTACGTAGTGCACTACTTCGGAAGCGTAGAATGGACCCAATTCCTTATAGCTGCCCTTACGCAGACATGTTAAGTAAGGTAAGAATTAATAATTACATTCTTTATTGTCTTAAATGATGTAATAAGTGAAAATGGAAAGATGATCAAAGTTAAATAAAAAATTGGGTCCATTGTAAACAAAATGATGGTCACCGTATTGGCATCCAAATTACATGTACAAACATACGACTTACGACGGGTCGCATAGTTTTTTGATGACGTCATACTAAAGTCAAGCGTGGCCGGCCTATACTAGCATATTCCCAAGTGTGAGGTAAAGAGGGACATGTGTGCATTTAATACTTTATAAAAGGTAGCACGAAACGTGCGTGTATCCCCACAAACCAACCTTGTCTCACCTATAAATATATAAATAGGTGGTGAACTATGTGAAATGTTATTTTGCTTCTTGCATTTTCGATTATCCGACACCTACGGGACACCCAAAAACGATGAAAATAAAAAAAGATTACCATTCTTATCCAGTGCCTTACAGCATAATATAATCCATAGATTATCAAAATCTTTCTAAATAAAAGTTATTTTATTTTAATTTGTTTTATTTTTATTTGTTGGTAAATTCACAGAATGTATTACATAACATTGTTCACAATGTTTACATAATCTTTAAAATATAAATTCATTCCAATTACAATGCTTGGTAGAAAAAGTATTTACAACTAAAATAAACTAAACTATGTTGATTGAGGAAGTAACAACAACAATAAATCAATTTACAATAAAATAATCGAGAAGGAATAGATACAATAATTATACAGAAAACAAATCAGAAACAAATTGAGAAAGTAAAATAGGTAGAAAAATCGATAGAAAGATCAGGAGAAAAATCAAGGTGCGCACAATCTTTCAAGACTTACGTCATGAATTTCTTCGTATATAAAATATATGAAAGAGAAAATAAATATCTTTGTTGTTATATACCCAATGTAAAAATTACACGATTATCAAAAAAAAAAAATATATATAGGTATATAAAATAATTTGTTTTGATCTCAGTTATCTTATTCGAGCATTACTAAGACTATAATACGTACGTGTACACATTGAGAGTATTCTTTATTAGCAGTAGGTACATCATGAGTAAACATTACATATTATGTAGATCTTGGTATAACTTCATATAATATTATACTCTCTATCTCAATATCATTGGCCCTAAAAATCATTGAACTATATGTACAACGTATGTAGTACAAAATAATCAATGCTAAATATAAAACTGTTATATGGGCGTACACAGATAAACCAAACAAATAAATAAATAAATAAATTATACATATTGACAACAATTAATATTTGAAAAAATTAAAAAGAGTTTGTGAATATACTATTTTGTGATTTTTCAATGTAATTTATTTATTTTTCTTTGTATTTGTACACCGCTTTTGTTTGTGTGTATTCTTTGACAGTTCTTTCTAGCAATAGGTACCTACTAATTAAACTGACGAAAAAAAGGTTGCAAACCCCTTAACCTGACAAAATATAAGCACCAGCCACCTCTTGTTTTTCACACTTTGAAAATGGTCACTGGATGACCGAAACTAGTCATTGTCATTAAATAACTAGTAGAACTTTAAACTGTAGTTTTTTAATTTTTTTATAGGTATCTAATATTACTTCTCGGGCAGGTAACAGGTACTATGTCAAATATTAATTAAACGCGCACCAAATAACAAGTTGCCACTCTCTGGAAACTTGCGTTATTTCTTTTTTTCTTCACATATTCCATTCACTTAGAACATCGACAACCAGGATGAAAAACTCTAAAACCTCTATCTCAAAAAATCTAAGAGTACCGAAGCAGATCCTTCTCTTCCAATCTGCTTCAGCCAACGAGTAATGAGGTCTTTGAAATTTTTCCCATCATGTGATATGTTTTGTTCAATATCCATCATTATTTTATTATAAAACCTTGGTGCCAAAAAAACTATATTTGCGCAGCGCAAATAAATAAGAAATACTCTGGACAAAATTTAAATACAATAAATACAAAAATTACAAACTATTAATGTAACTTTAAAATAACAAACAAATAAAAGTAAGGAATTAAAATAAATACACAGAAAAATTACAATAAAAGCAAAAAACAAGGTGATACCAAAAAGTTACATTTTCTTAAAATAAAGGCTACGATTTTAATGTTAGGTACAAAATTATATATGTATATAACAGCGAAAGAAAACATGCCAAGGTACCTAAAATGGGAATATAAATTAAAAGGGTATAAAATCCGCACAAGCATCAGTTGAGTAGAAATAATATCAAATTGAAAAAAATGTGAGTAGTTTTTTTTTATATTGCCTCGAGCATTCACAAAATAATACATAATATGTACATAGTGAACCATAAACGATTTTAACAGAGAAAAATTTAACTCTTTGTGGTGAAAGAACATTGAGAGAATACGTCTTTTTTATTCTTTCATGGTTTCTCTTTATTTCCCTTTCAAATTTATGAAATATACACTTGAATGTAATATCTTTTCAATATTCTGAAAATGTGTTGAGTTATGATTTAACATTCTTTTAGTATGTAGTAGTTTTTTCATCATTTTTTTTAACAAATATTATGTTAATGGTACATACATACTAGTCACACGTAACACATGAGATCCAAATGTCGATAGCGATATTATGTTTGGTTGAAGAATACGTACCAAACTATAAACCCATAAATCCAAATTATTGAATATTTTAAGATATTATTTATTTATTTATTTATATTTTGTTTTCAATACAAAACATGAAGTTATGTATGTAAGGATATGATAGTATGGAGGCCAGTCCTTTTTTCATACTCAGCGTGATGGTATGTAAGTATGCTTGGAGATTAAGTATCAAACTATTGAGAGATATATTGTGTAGTATATAATGCCTTACAAATTGTATGAGAGGATGTTGTCACTTAATTCAATCTTTATAAAAATTGTTGAAAACTGTTCGAGTAGTAGGTACTAATATTTTGTACTACTCAAACAGTGCTGTTATTTTTTTATAAAAAAAATAAATTATCTTATTGAGGTGTTTCGATGTTTATCAATATTTAAAAAAAATGGAAATATAGTCAGTCAAACACATAAATATATCATAAAAAATGTTTTTCTAAATTGTTTGAGAAAATCTGGAACTTTAAAAATGTGAGATATGTGAATGAAAGAGATAGCATGTCTGTGTGTGTATATAGTGTGTGAATAGGCACGCGGCGCGTCATTCATCGTTACGCCGTTGATAGCTACCTCCGTGAATTGTTATAGTATTTGACCTTGATTTGTATATTGTATATTTGAAGTATTGTAAATAAAAGTGTAAAAGAATATAACATCTTTTACTACAATTACTAAGAGTTTCACCCCAACAAATAAGTAGTGTATAGGGACACTATACTGGCGCAGTCTGGAGACGAATCTATAAAGAAGATTTTGAATTTTTTCGAGAAGGAAAAAATTCGGCGACACAGACGACAATAATTTTTTTTCACTGTGGAAAAAAAATTGGAGGTACGAGATCGTACAGGTGTATAGAGACACGGTACGAAAAGATCTTCAAGGAAGCAGTATTGGCTGAGGAAGACAGGAGTCTTCGGGAGTGATACGACTTCGGGAGATTTTGGACTGGACTTCAAGGGGACCAGAGGGGACCAAGGAAGACCAGGAAGGACAACGGGAACGAGAATCAGAGAGGACCAGGGGACCACAAGGATTGGACAAGAGGATTGGCTGCTTGCTGTGAACGAGCGTCGAGCAGTGGCAACGGAAGAGGACCAGAGAGCTGGAAGACCAGGATTCGACAGAGACGACTTCTGCAGAGACAGGGTTGGGCCGTAGTGCAGGTTCAAGCGACTGGACAGGATCGAGTTAAGATAAGTGTATTTTTCTTTTCTTGTCTGTAGGTATTCTTTTTTCGGTAATATGGAACAAAGGAATCTACCGCTTTTCAGTCACGAGAGTGATTTGTGGAGTGTGTTCAGGGTACGTTTTGAGCAATTCATCATAGCTGATGATGAAAAAATGTCTGAATCAAGGAAGAGAGCAATATTTTTAACCTCTTTGTCTGAAAAAACTTTTGTTTTATTACAAAACTTGTGTGTACCAAGAAAAGTTACTGAAGAAAAATTGTCGAAATTATTTGATCATTTGGATAATTTTTGTAATGAAACTGTTTCTCCGTATATTGAGAGAGAAAAATTTTATTGTATGAAACAGTCTGAACATGAATCAGTAAAAGAGTTTGCTTGTAAATTAAAAGAGCGTAGTATTAAATGTCAATTTAATGATCGTCTGGAAGAATCTTTGAAAGATATTTTTATTATCGGTTTGTGTAATAGTCAAATAAAAGAAAAGTTGTATTTGGAGGACGAGAAAAAGGGTTTTTCTCAAATATTCGAATATGCAAATGTATTGGAATCGGTATCAAAAAATAAAAATATGATAAAAAGTTGTAAATCAGAAATTTGTGAAATCGCAAGTAAACAAAATAGTAGGTATAATAAAAATAGTGCACATAGAAGGAATTTCAACGAAGTTGATAAGAAAAGGAATAGATCAGTATCACCGCATGTTAGTAATAGGAATTTAAAATGTTTTGCATGTTTATCTGATAGTCATTTAATTAAAGATTGTAAATTTAAAAATTTTAAGTGTAATAAGTGTAGAAAAATGGGTCATATTGCGAAAGCATGTAAAAACGATCAGTTTGGTAAAAGCAAAAATAGTATTTTTACTATAGAAAATAATACGAACGTAAATGTTGTTTGCAATACGGAAGGTAATAATGAAATTGTAAATCCATTCATGATTAATATATGTATTGGTAGTCAGATTATTCGCGCGATGATTGATACAGGTGCTAATGTATGTGTAATTCCGAAAGATATTTATTTTAAGAAGTTTAAAAATTATAAATTGAATAAACCGACAAGTATTTTGAAATCATACGACGGTAGTATTTTAAAATGTATTGGTATGTGTATAATGGAAGTAACATACAACAATATCAAACAAGTGATTGAATTTTTTGTAGTAAACAATGGCAACAGTGTAATAATAGGCAGAAATGTAATTCAGAAATTCAATATTTACTTTGAAGGTGTTAACACTTTACTGACCAGTGTTGATGAAAATTTTAAAAATAATTATATTATTAAAATTAAGGAAAAATATCCGGATGTTTTCAGTGAAAAATTGGGAAGATTTTCCAAAGGAAAGGTTAGGTTGTTTGTTAAAGAGAATTTTATACCTAAATTTTGTAAACCTAGGTTAGTTCCATTTTCGATCAGGGAAAAAGTCGAAAAAGAAATTAGAAGATTGGAGAAAGAGGGCATAATCACGGCAGTGACGTCGAGTGACATTGCTTCTCCAATTGTTCCTGTTATAAAGAAATCGGGGGAAATCAGGATTTGTGGGGATTATAAAACAACAGTGAATCCACAGTTAATTGTTGATAGATATCCGTTACCAAAATTCGAAGAGTTAATGTCGGAAATTAGTGGAAGTAAATTTTTTAGCAAGATCGATTTAAAAAATGCTTATACTCAGTTTGAGTTGGATGAAAACAGTAAAAAATATACAACGATTTCCACATCGTTAGGTTTATTTCGGTATAATAGGTTAGTTTTCGGTTTGTCATCTAGCCCAGGAATTTTCGCTAAAAATTTAACAGCTTGTTTATTAGGTTTAAAAGGAGTTGTGGTATTTTTGGATGATATTTTGGTTTCAGGAAGAACTTTAGAGGAACATGATAGTAACTTAGAGGGATTATTAAAACGTTTAAAAAAATGTAATTTGACTGTAAATACGGAAAAGTGCGAATTTTTTAGGGATAATGTAGAATTTTTAGGACATAAGATTTCGGAAAAAGGGGTGGAACCTTTAAAAAGCAAAGTTGAGGCTATAACTTTAACTCCATATCCAGGGGATGTTCATGAGTTGAAAAGTTTTTTAGGTTTAATTAATTTTTATAGGAATTTTATTCCGAATATGTCTAGTATAGCGAAACCGTTATATGAGTTATTAAAAAAAGATGCAGTTTGGGAATTTAGTAGCGATTGCAAGAAGGCAATCGATGAGTTAAAAAAAGTTTTAACTAGTGGGAATGTTTTAGCACATTTTGACGAAAATTTACCATTAACTTTAGTTACAGACGCGTCACTGAAAGGGTTAGCGGCGTCATTGTTAATTGGTAAAGAGCAACAAAGACCGATAGCTTTTGTATCGCGCACTCTGTCTAAGGAAGAACAAAAATACGCTATTATCGACCTTGAGGCGTTAGCTATAACATATGGATTAAAGCAGTTTTTTCAGTATCTGTACGGTAGGAAATTCACATTATTGGTTGATAGCCAACCGCTAACGAGAATTCTTAGTGAAAAAAAGAATATACCGACGTTAGCAGCAAATAGATTGCAAAGATACGGGTTAATTTTGGCTGGTTTTAATTACGAAATTAAATGCATTAAGTCTAAAGATAATTGTTCTGATTATTTATCGAGAGTACCGGTTAGTGAACCAGATAATAGTTGTGATAACTTGACAGATAATTATTTAAATTTAATATGTGACAGTGAGCAAATTTGTATAAACATTGAGCAGATTAGTGAGTCAACTAGTTGTGATGATGTGTTAGTGCGTATTATGTATTGTTTACAATCAAAATGGCCGGATAAAGTTAACAAAGACAGTGATTTGTGGCATTTCTGGATAAAGAGAAATGAGTTATCGATTATAAAAGGGTGCATTTTGTGGAATCATAGAGTAGTTATTTCGTCAAGCTTGAGAGATAAAATTTTAGGTATGTTACATAGATCTCATCTTGGTATTGTGAAGACAAAGGGTCTTGCAAGAGGTTATGTTTATTGGCCGAAAATTGATAAAGACATTGAAGAATTAGTTAGTGAATGTTTTGAATGCTCAAAAGTTGCCGCATCGGAACCAAAAAATGTATTGACAAGCTGGCCTAAGGAAGAGTCGGTTTGGACGAGAATACATATTGATTTTTTTGGACCAATTGCAGGTAAATCATTTCTTGTAGTATGTGATGCATATTCAAAATGGATTGAATGCTTAGAAATGAAGAATATTAATGCGTTTTGCACCATTAAAGCATTAAAAAAATTATTTTGTCAATTTGGATGTGTCAAAACGATAGTATCGGATAATGGTAGTGCTTTTATGTCAAATCAATTTCAGAGTTTTTGTGTTGAACATGGTATAAAACATGTAACGTCACCAATATTTTCACCTTCTTCCAATGGTCAAGCGGAAAACACGGTGAAAACGTGTAAAATGTTTTTAAAAAAATTATTAATAAATAATATAAAATTTATGAGTGATTATGAAAATAGAATTGATAATTTTTTAGTTGATTATCGGAATTCTCCGCATGTTTCAACAAAGGTTGAACCATCAGTTTTAATGTTAGGTAGAAAACTAAGGACAAATTTTGACATTTTCATTCCTGAATTTAATTGTAATGATAATAATGATCATGATGATATTATTGGACATAACTTGTTAAAAAGCCAAAAGAGGCAGCATTATTATTATGGAGGGAGAGAGAGGAAGGAATTGGAAACAGGTCAAAAATGTTGGGTAAAAGACTACAGGGTAGTAAACAAACCAACATGGGTTTTGGGACAGATTACTAGGAAAATTGGGAAGGCAATTTACTTGGTAAATGTTCTGGGTACTAGTTACACATGGAAAAGGCATGTTAACCAATTAAGAACCACAAGTGTAAAGTGGTCAGATGGGGGGTAGAAAGTTGTTCTCATAGTTCTTGTGGGTCTCGACTCTGAAGCTTATGGATTGCTTGAGTTTGGACCCGGACACCCCAGTTCACTCCTCGGATGCTAAGTTGTGTTTCCTCTTGTTTCAGGTTATCGGGAGGGTTGCCTGGAGGCAGGATGGAGGAACACTTGGACACTCGATCCTGGACATCGGTTATCCCTGCAGGCCAGTGTAAGGGATGGATGTCAGAGGTTAAGTGTGGAGGAGTGTGAGATATGTGAATGAAAGAGATAGCATGTCTGTGTGTGTATATAGTGTGTGAATAGGCACGCGGCGCGTCATTCATCGTTACGCCGTTGATAGCTACCTCCGTGAATTGTTATAGTATTTGACCTTGATTTGTATATTGTATATTTGAAGTATTGTAAATAAAAGTGTAAAAGAATATAACATCTTTTACTAAAAGTACTAAGAGTTTCACCCCAACAATAGTAGTGTATAGGGACACTATAAAAAAAAATAAGTTGAGATTTTGTAATTAATACCAATTTTTGGCATTTATGGTTTTTGAGATAGGTATATGGAAAAATAAAGTTGTAAGTCAAAAGTTCATAACCTCTGACTGAAACGAAAATTCAAAATTCTGAGTATCAAAGTTTTGTTGGCCTAAAATTAAGGCTCTGTGAATAAAGAGATTCAAAAGTTATAAGGGGGGGATGACACAGACATACTAAATGTTCGACTTCGAATTCTGAGTAAATTCATGTATAGAACATTATATTCTGCAAAGCCTGTATGTTGGTATTTTTCACTTCAAAAGGAGGAAAACCGTGCAAAAACTACATATACTACTGCTTACAATTCTCTCACACGGTTCAAGATTATTACTGTCGATTCATTAAGATAAATAAATTCTCTTGACGAATCTATACTTGGACTATGAGTTTCGTGCTGATGTTTTGTGACAGTGTGTGGCGTATGGCGAAGGTACTATGAACGTATTTTCCAACAGTCGATTCGTTCATGAGAATTCAATTCTCTGAATGAATCGACATTATTAAACCAAGATGCGTGTACGAAGGAAAATTTTGTATGGCGTAGTGGACTTTTTGCATGCTAATAACACCAACTAGAGGCCTCGCAACATATATGTTCCCATACATGGATTTACTCAGAATTCGGAGTAGAACATTTTATGTGAGTTTTGTGTGTGTGTGTCTGTGTGTCTGTGTCCCCCCCCCTCTTTTAACATTTGATCCGCTCAATTTACAGAGCAAAAATTTTCAGAATATATAAACAGTTATAGGCCTACAAAACTTTTATACTCAGATTTGTGAATTTTTGTTTCAGTCAGGGGTTACCAACTTTTAAAATTTTGGTTTATTTTTCCATAAATCTCAGAAACCATTAAAGCTAAAACGCTGGAAAATGGCATAAACATAGACAAATACAAAATCTCAAATTATTTTTTTTAAAAAAATTCCAGGGTTTCTAAAAAATTTTTTATTAAGAATTTTTTTTTTTTATGATAATTTAATGAGTTTAACTGCCTATATTTCCAAATTTATTAAAAATATCGAAAAAAGCCGAAACACCCCATTTAGAAAATTTAATTTTCTATAAAAAATATTAAAATTGTATTAGCACATCGCAATTTTTTTTAACAATTTTTATAAAAAATTAATTTAGTGACGACATTGTTTCATACAATTTGTATGGAAGTAGCCTACACACAATATCTAAGAAGACTTAATAATTTAATACTAATCTCCAAACATACATACATACCATCATGCTGTTTTCATATTCTGGGTAGGATCAAAGGACTGACCTCCATACTATCCTATCTTGACATACATACCTATGTACATGTGTTGTATAGAAAACCAAATATCTTAAAATATTAAATAATTTTTATTTATGGGTTTATAGTTTGGTACTTATTCTTCAACTATACATACTATCGCTATCGACAGTTGGATCTCATGTGTTACATGCAACTAGTTCTATCAGCTGCATATATATTTTCTTCATTCAGTACTTACTTTATTTCATATCTATAAACTATCTAAAAGCGATCGTTTAATATTAGCATGCTAAATTAAAACATAAATAAATTCGAATATTTTTTAATTATATATAATATATATACGCAAACATTGGATTTCTTTCCCTGACGGGAGTCAAATGATATTTTAATTGACAAACTTTTTAACATCTCAATAGAGACGAAGTTGGGATATTATAGAAGAACCAGGAAATCAAAGCACTTGCAGGGATTTTGATCTGCCATCGAGTGGTTTACGCTATCACTTTAAGTGCTTGCGCAACGTTCGGCAATTATGCCTTTTATTGAGTTTCCTTATCTTCTTCACCCTGGCCATTTCTTCCCATTATGAGGGGTCGGCCCTCCTCGTCCTAATTCGCCAACTCTTTCTCTCATGTTTGTCTTTTTCGCGTAAGTCTGCTTCCCGTTACTTTCTTCTGACGATGGAGCTGTCAGCAGTCTGCCTGGTATTCCAGCTTGAACTTGTTCGCTACTACCACCACCACCCACTCTGCTAATGGAGACTGTAAACGGCCCCTTCACAGAACGCAAATTTAGCAATACAAGAAAAAAATGCATAGCACGAAAAGTAGATCATGCAGCCATATAGATTGGCAGTTTCGGCACCATGGTGCAAAAAGTTCAATTGACGATTGTGAATGGAAGATTCACAATCGTGGAATGTCATAGAAATCAGATATTTTTAAATGAAAAGCATCAGAGGTATGACTAAAAATTCTGTAAATAATTTACCTAATCAACTTAATAGGAATCTACCAGATAAGTTACCATAACTTTTCGACGCATTGTGTTCCCATTTCAATCAATTTTTTAAAGTTCTATATAACATGTACCTCAACAATATCTTGATTGCTTGAAACTAAGCTGATATCACAATCTAGTTGCCCAAGGATGGAATTGGAAAAAAAATTAAACAATAATAAAAATAAACACTTCATTGCGCCTCGCGCAAGTGGCGAGTTTATTGCCATATACCAATTTATTCCAACAGACCAGTGATTCCAGCCCAGAGAAGTAATGTTTGCGTTATAAATTAATTTGAATAAATTTCGTTTCTGCTGGGGACCGAACCAAGGAAGCACAAAAGCTAAACTTACATACTTTGGAGACTTACCAACTAAGACCCCGTTCCCACTTGTCGTGTGTGGGTCTAAGGCTTACCAACTGTGCCATGGTGGACCACATTATATCGATAAAGATATGTTTAATACGTGGGTATTCAATATATTATTATCGGTGTTCATAAGAAAAATTTTCAGAGAAACATGACAAGATCAAATAAGACATGAATACGTCCTTAGTAGTGTCTTGGAGTACGTGACGTTGTAGATAGCCTCAAAGAAAGTAGGTCAAAATGTTTTGGACGTGTAGAGCGTAGATCTTAAGAGTATACTTATTGGAAATGCCGTCATTAGTCTGAATGTTGTGAGTATATGTCAAGAGATAGGTTTCAAAACAGATGGAATGATACAATTAGAAAAATATACGGAAATAATTCCGATAGAGCAAAGGGCAAAACGGCAGATAAGAAATGCAGACTTCACTAGAATTCTACTTGAATGATTACATTCAAACACTACAAATGCATTATCAATGTCAATTCCAACTTGCTTATAGACATTGTATTCCTTGCAACGCTTTCAATAATAATATTATATGTATTCTTATAAAATATATTTAATTCGACTGTAATTTTCGGGTTTTTTATTAATTACAAGTTGCATGTAACACATGAGATGAAAGTGTCGATAGCGATAGTATGTATAGTTGAAGAATAAGTACCAAACTATAAACCCATAAATCCAAATTATTGAATATTTTAGGATATTTTATTTTCTAAACAACACATGTAGGTATGTATGTCAAGATAGGACAGTATGGAGATCAGTCCTTTTTTCTACCCAGAATATGAAAACAGCATGTTGGTATGTATGTATGTATGTTTGGAGATTTAAGTATGAAACTATTAAGTCTTCTTACATATTGTGTATAGGCGACTGTCATACAAATTGTATGAAGCAATGTCGTCACTAAATTCAATTTTTATAAAAATTGTTAAAAAAAATTTGAGATGTGCTAATACAATGTTAATATTTTTTATAGAAAATTAAATTTTCTAGTTGGGATGTTTCGGCTTTTTTCGATATTTTTAATAAATTTGGAAATATAGGCAGTTAAACTCATTAAATTATCATAAAAAAAATATTTTTCTTAATAAAAAATGTTTGAGAAACCCTGGAATTTTTTTAATAAAAGTTATTTGAGATTTAGTATTTGCCTATGTTTATGCCATTTTTCAGCGTTCTAGCTTTTATGGTTTCTGAGATATATGTAAAAATAGAGTAAAAATTCACAAGTTGATAACCCCGGCCTGAAACAAAAATTCAAAATTCTGAGTATAAAAGTTTTGTAGGCTATTTAACTTATTTAACTATTTATATATTCTGAAATTTTGGTCTTTGTAAATTGAGTCGATCAAAAGTTATAAGGGGAGGACGGACACACACACAGACACACGAAATGTTCTAATCCGAATTCTGAGTAAATCCGTAAATGGAACATATATGCTGCGAAGCCTCTAAGTTGGTGTTTTTTGACTTCAAAGTTGGAAAAGCCATGAAAAAAGTAGACCGTCCATACAATCCTCGCTTATCCTGGCATGAAACATTGTCGATATTTTAAGAGAACAAAGTTCTCATGAACAAATCGACAGTTTGAAAAATGTTCACAGACATCCTTAATGTGTTATACTTTTATCTTGTCATAATACATACGCTATTTTTCTTGTCCTATTTACCAAATTCTTTCCAGATCAAATATTTTTCAAAATATGTTTTTTTTTTATTTATTTTTCATTCACTTTGAAATGATATTGTTTATTGTTACGTAACTTATATGAAATAAGATAATATGTTATATTTAGGTCCCCGATTAAGACTCATGTTTAAGTATGCTACAGTTTTAAACAATATATCAGCAGTATTCTAGTATTTACTCCAAGATTTAGCCGTTATTACAGTAAATAACCATATCGCTTTATATATGTAGCTGCCATTATCGAAAAGTCATTATAATTAACTCACACATAATCGTTTAACTAAGAATTATTTTACTACGATCATTCAAAATTATATACCTGAAACGATATGGAATTATAAATTTACTTTAACAATAGATTTTTTAATCTAATATGGCTGAGAACACTCTTTATGAAGACATCCAAATATTAAAAAAAATAATCACATGACGTCCAGTTGTTTCGATCACAATATGTTTACTCCTCATTTTCCCAAGTGGGATGTTATGAATACGCAAATTTTGAGGTTATTATTTTATTGCAGATTTAACTACATAGAATCATGCTGAGATTGAATTCTTTCATCACAATGTATCTGTGTGTGTGTGCTGTGTGCTTTGTATACCTACATATACGGCGTGTTTATTCTACTTTATCGATTATAGACCAGCGGTAAGGTCGTCGCCTAACAAGCGTGTGGTCGACGGTTCGAATCCGGGCGGAGCACGCACCTCTGGATTTTCAAATATCTATGTGCGGATTTATATCACTGCCTATGTGTAGTCATGATCTAATTTGTCTGGATCCCATTTTTAAGTGTTACGAAGGTCGGATGGCAGTCAGTCGCTTCAATGTCTTAACCAGACTCGCCAATTCCAGGATCAAGGTAAAAGCGTACCTACCCCGGTAGAAACGGGACAAAAGCGCTAAGGGGAAAGAAGAAGAAATATCGATTATAGACTTAAGTACTCATTCGATCATTGTAATATTTTGCGAAATTGTACATATATGTAATACTCGCTTAGATTCCATTAGATTTAGAAGGATATCTGATCAGTGCTTCTTATTTTTTTAACTGTCAAATATTTCAAAGTGACCACAACCTCATAAAAATTTAATTTTATTTTCAAATTACAAAAAAGGTACCCCTCTTTCATAATATGGTATTGAAGAATTATCAACTTTTCATAGTGAAATATTTAAATCGATAATAATTTTTTAAACTCATTTTATAAATTTGATGAAAATTTTCCATAAAAAATTTGAATACTTTTTGGAGTGGTTTGGTAGTGAGGAGATAGCGTTTCAAAAAAAAATACTCGTTTTTTTAATATCAAGAAAATATGTACCTTTATATCTTAAAATTGTCAATTTTGTTTGGTTGAGATAATAATGAGTCCTGAGTTTTGAATAATTTCTTCCTTTGCAAGGTCTAATATGGGATATTAAGACAACTAATTAACAATAGGAGAAAAATGAAGAAATCATTAATTTATTTTATTTATTTATTTAACATATAACTTTACATAACAAATAATGATATAATTATTAGTATAGTACTTTTTTACAATGTTTTCTTTGCAGTGCCTCATCAAAAAGATTGTAATCTTGTGCTTGATGAGGGAATCACTTATAAAAAATAAACGATATCAATACAATGCAATTAAACAAAGTCATACATAAAGTAAATAAAACAAATCATACATGAACATAAAGTAAATAAATCAAATCATATATGAATAAAAAATCATAACAAAATAAACATTAAAAAGTTTGAAAATAAATGAAAATGAGGAATACACAATGAGGAATAACAGACGATTCAACCATATCAAAACACCTATTCAAAAAATAAAAAGAAAATACTGGCAATTGAAACAAATCAAACAAACAAATCGAAAACTACCATTTTAGATTGTTAAGTGCAATTTGAATTTTTGTTCAAATTTTTTATAATTCTTTATCTGCTTTTATTCATTTGGGAAACATCATTAAAAATTTCATTAAACGAAACTTTTGATTGAAAGAGAAATTGTACGCAAAAAGCCTTTTAAAAGTATCAATCATCAACGAAACAAGTTTACAGGTCTTGTATGTGTGGATTGAATTTTGAGATGTCAAGAAGAACTAGCACAACCATATCACTGCACCAACACGTTAGCAAACTTTAGCAATTAGATTAAAGCGCGCGCTCCTATTTTCTATTTCATAACCAACTTACTTCCCATCAGTTTCCCTATTCCTGAGACAAATCACTTCTCCTTTTTTTCCTTTCCCTCTCATAATGTTGTATCAAGTTTCATCTAAGATTTATTTAACCGTCATTCTTGCGCATATATGTATGTATTTATTCTTTTAAATATAATACAAATGTATCATGTTATATGTTTATAGTTTAATGTAGGTTTTTTTTGTACGTGTAAGGTGAATATAAAAATAAGGTGAATTTTCAGGAGAATTGTTACACATTATTCAAATATATAGAACTTTCAAAAATTACATTGATAAGGGAACTCAATAAGAAGGCATAATTAGTGAACGTTGCGCAAGCGCTTAAAGTGATCATGTAAACCAGCCGATGACAGGTCGTAAGCCCTGTAGGTGCCTTGAGTTTCTGGTTCTTCTATAATATCCAAAATTCGTCTCTACTGAGACGATAAAAATTTTGTCAATTAAAATAGCCTTGACATCTCTTATATGGTTCAAAGAAAATAAAAACTTTATCATTCATATGGTCCACAGAAACAAATCACAGGAAAGAGTGTGACGAAGCATACAAGAAGTGCAAGGATGAGATTCCATGGTTCGGTATAGAGCAAGAGTACTTTTTGCTGGATTTCGACAAAAGACCGTTTGGCTGGCCCAAGGGTGATTGTCAACCAGTTCCTGGAGCAAACTATTGCGGCGTTGGGGCCAACAAGGTCTTCGCCAGGGATTTGGTGGAGGCCCATTATAGGTTAGAATACCAATATGTGTGCTGTAATTATCAAAACATCTTCATAATATTACAAAATTAAATAATTTTTTTTTATATTTTCATGAACTTTTGGATACAATTAATAATGTTTTCTGACGAATTGACGTTTGATTATTTTCTTGAAAAATTTACTTTCTTATTTTTTTCTGAAGTTTGATAATTGATCATTTGTGTATATTACTAAAAAAAGGACATATATAGGGTGCAATGGAGACGATTCCTTGAGGAGGCCATGCCCATCCTGGGTTGTGGAGCCACTAATGATGATGATGATGTGTATATTACTAATTGTTTGGCGTTACTTGAATTAAATTTTCTACTAAGAAAATGAAACAAACTTTGATTGGTGTTTTTAAAACAACTCTATTTTTTCATAAAATACCTTCACTGTACAATGTTTTTATTTCCAATTTATCTTGGGTAGATATTCTGGTTATTCTTTGATAAAACATAACTCGTACTGCATTAGTAGTCATCCAATAATTAAATCTCTATTCATTTTTTTTCTTTCAAATTCAACCAACTTCCTTCATAACACTTTCTTCTACCTGTTTGACCTTTATAATTCAAACATTCCCATGTGGATCGAGTGAAGGCTCATATTCTTTAAAAAGATTGATGGATTTGACGGTAACTTTTTGGTAGTCCATGATAAAATTAATAATGGTACAAGTACTTTTCAAAATGGAGAAAAACGAAGAAATATTTTGAACATAGATAAATTATAAACAAAAATAACAAAAAACCTTCCTACCACAATAAAACCAGTCCTTTACACAAATAATAACCTCGGTAAATTACTTTGCTACTCGAAAACAAAGATAGACGTTAAAGAAAAAGTGGTATATATGAAATTACATGTGGAGACTGCGATTCATTATACATCGGCCAAACATCCAGAAATATAAACACGAGGATAAAAAAACATAGGCGATGCATTATGAATAGCTACTTCTCGGAATTCGCAAATCACATAATAGAAACTAACCACTTATTCCATTGCGACACAGTTAAACTCTTACACCACGTCACATACAAAGGTCATTTGATGAACAGCTTAGAAACAATCGAAATCCACAAAAACATCAATTCAAGTAAAA
The DNA here is from genome assembly GCA_963576475.1 of Molanna angustata. Taxonomy (NCBI): domain Eukaryota; kingdom Metazoa; phylum Arthropoda; class Insecta; order Trichoptera; family Molannidae; genus Molanna; species Molanna angustata. The sequence continues at coordinate 16,743,191 of OY754981.1, forward strand.
CGCTTATCAACAATACCAAATTCCTCAATTCTTCTCTATTGTTGAAAATTTTCCCGCTATTCGTACCGCATTCTTCTGTCCAACCAATCACAATACCGAATACCTTACCCCTACCCCATTCTACACCCCACCAATCAACACAGCAACACACTTAGTAGATACTAAGTTTAACTTATCAAGTGGTATTTAGCAAAGTACTTGCACCGTTATTGTGCCCATATTCTTTATTCACGATTTTTTTTTACTTTTACAAAATAAGTATGTAATGTACTTTTTTCTGCTATATAAGGTGTTGCCTGTATGCTGGTATACCGATCAGTGGAACCAACGCCGAAGTGATGCCAGCCCAGTGGGAATTTCAGATCGGACCGTGCATTGGTACCAAAGCTGCTGACGACGTATGGGTAGCTCGGTTCATCCTGCACAGGCTGGCCGAGGAGTTTGGAATCATTGTTAGTCTGCATCCCAAACCAGTACCAAACTGGAATGGCTCTGGTGCTCACACTAACTTCTCCACTCAGAAGATGAGGGCAGAAAATGGTATCGAGTAAGTAAATGAATATTCTTCTAATTCTTCTTCTTCCTAGCTTTCCCTCCACTGCTGGATGTAGGCCTCTTCCATCTGTCTCCATTTTCCTCTATTCTGTGCCTCTTTAATCCACTTCTTTCCGGCGACCACAACAATATCGTCGGCCCATCTCTTCTGTGGCCGACCGACCTTTTGTATTCCCTTTGGCCTCCACTTTAAGACTTTGGGAATCCATCTTGAATTAAGCTATCTGGTCACGTGTCCTGCCCATTACCATTTCAATTTTGTGATCGGCGTCTGATTTCTGTATTTGTCATTCTATCCCTCAGATTTATTCCCAAGATTTGCCGCTCCATGGATCGTTGCGCGCATTTTAATTTATGGACAGTATTTATGGTCATGGACATTGTTTCCAAACCATATGTCATCACAGGCAAGATGCATTACACTTTTATAATCAAAGTTATCAAAAAGATCGGCTGTCTGCATTCGAGATGTAGTGCTACAGGCGCATGTTGAAGATCCACTGGTAGGACCACATCCAAAATTGTGAAGTGCTGAGTAGAGCCGGAGAAACAAGGCAACTCCTCAAAAGGATCGCCCAACGACGATCCAACTGGATAGGCCATTACATGAGGCACCCGGATCTGCTCATAATCATCGCGGAGGGAATGGTGGAGGGTAGCAACTATAGAGGCCGACCAAGAAACAGCTACATAGACCAGGTGATCGATGACATGTGCTGTATAGCTTCATGGAGATGAAGAGACTGACAGAGGACAGGGAGGAGTGGAGTTGAAGAGAGGCAGCCATAGCTGTTACAGACCGATCCCAGGATTGCAACTTTACTGATAAGAAATCAATGTTTAAAATTATATAGGGGCACGGAACCAGGGAGAGACTTTTTCTTGAGAATCATTTACTTAGATAAACTTGGGTAAAACTTGTAAAAGAAATCAATCAATCTCATAATGAATTAATGGGCCAGTAAATAAAAGAGAGGCATTGCGAATAAGTTTCAACGATGAACAATACCATTTATGTATATAATGACATACAAGTCACGAGGTTCATAAAAATTGGTTGGGGCACGATTAGTTTCCTGCACTCCTCCTCCATATAAACTTTATTATAAAGGAGTCCAAAGTTTTCGCTTCACGTATTAATTAATATGTCATCGAATTGTTATGGGCACCTTAGATTCTCCCACGTTTTCCATTCTCCTGACCCGTCCAAGTCGTCCAGATCACTTCCGATGAACTTTGGCAGAAAGTCATGAGGTTTATTTCATCACATGTCATATAGGTACATATTAAACGTCGCCGTATTTTATAACAGACACATTTTTAAAATTTATTAGCAATCGTATAAAGAACACACACCATTATGCTATAATCGATTTCACATAAAAACCATATTTTTGCCGGCATACCAACTAAATATGCTTAACAGGTATGGACCGAAATTTGTCGGCGTTTATTTCGCAGGTGTTCAATGTTAATAATTTATTTCCGAGCGAACACTCTTCAATGATTAAAATTTATTTTATTTGCGATCGACTTCTGTCCCTAGATTGTGTAAATCAATAAAATGGCAGATAAAAAAAAAACAATTCCGTTGCTTCGTACCGATAAAATTTATTGCATAGCAAATACTTAGAGGTCAGCAGAGGCAATAAAAGACCAGGGTGGAATAAAGCGAACATTATTCATGGATTCCTATAAAATATTTGTCAGTATCAATAAACACTGAACTTAAATTCGAGGTTTTTGTTGCTGTCATAAAGTGTATCGAAGGAGATACGTAGGTAACGATTTTACTTTATTACCTGTAAATCTGACTTTTTTATAATAACATTGTTTTATGTAAGTATTTGTTTTTCAATGGTCTATTTCCCCATTTTCGGATAAGTACTAAATAACTATAAGAAAAAGGACCGAATGCAAAGTCCGACCTAAATCCTTAATTCTAAATACTTACCATGTTTTCATTACACAGTCGCTCCCTAAACATAAGAGATCAAGTGGCTTCATAACTTAAGGATGCTACGAAATTTTTGTATGAGAATATGGAATTGCAGAGACATATTAATTCTTAGCGTTTCCTGTTCGTGCATGCTTCACTGCTTTTTGACATCTTCTATTGAAATTTTCTCACTGTCATTATCACATTTATTTGTAGTGTGAAAATTATTTATAATCTTAAAATAATATCTCTTTATATTTTAAATGTCTACGTATTTAAATACTTGAATACCTATATAGAGCATTACAAAAATCAGTACGAAACACTTCATTCCTAAGCAGAAAAAAATATTTTTGAACAGAATAAATCGCGACGAAGTGGTCTCGCACCCAAGTGTCCCTTTCCGAGGTCTCAAATAATGAGTCAACGTAATATTCGTAGCAATAATATCACTTATGTAAGCATTCATTAATAGATGTAGGTACATTCATTACTTAAAGCTAAGCGAGTAAATCAAAGAAGATTATGTCTTAAAATTAATGTTCGACCGGGTCTCAAAACTAAATCTATATCACAGGGTGCGTCTGCAAGTTCTGCGCTGGAAGCAAATAAAGCTGTTACAATGGTAATGGCCGTAATTGTAATTAACTGGAATGACCACAATGGTTAATTATCCTGATTGGGAATGTCACACGGGTGATATATGACCATGTTGTACCGAACGCTGTTATTTAATTTGTATCGATTCAGAGCAGCACCCCACTCCCCACCGGGAAATTGTACGGGAGAAAAAGTAATTGAAGACCGCTGGTTTCGATAGCAGTTAAACAATGCCTTGACACTCCGATGGCATCCGATGATAATGGAAAAATTTTAGTCCAAGGGACCGTGACCGACTTGCTAATGTGAACTCTAGGCAGTGGTTGCTTTGTCAGATAAAAACTAGGTAAAACTAAACTAGATAAAAGGCATAGAAAATTTATATTTTAACATGTCAGTTATAGTAGGAATAAAACGTGTTTTTTTTATATTTCAGCCATTAAGCTGGTTGCTGACGAAAAGCTTAGCAAATTTAGTTTAGTTTAGCTCGCATAGCTGAAGTCATTTTTCATTTCAAAAAAGACCTCAGCTATGCGAGCTAAGCTAAACTAACTTACATCAACGACAAACGATTGTTTTTTTACTTTGTGGTATTATTTTGCAATTAATTGAAGAAATAAAACACAACTTTGTGTACACCACTACAATTCAATTTAAGAATTCTACAAGGAATTTTTATTCAATTGAATGAAAATTACTCTATATGTTACGAGAACAAAGTCCCCTTCCTCAGGAGGATATAAAGTATACTAAAATAAAAATACAATATATAGACTTAAAGTAAACATAATGGGTGGAGTGTGGGTTGGGTTAAATTATTTTTAGGGAGGGGGATGCAATGAAGTTGTTGGTTAATTAATTTTTGTATTGGGAAATATTTAATATAAGGTTATTAGGGAATTGTGTTGGTTATTAATTATATTATTTCTCATGTTTACGTTTTTTTCTGATTTCCGAGATTTCCAGGCTTACTACATAAGTTATACTTTTGTTCTTTTTGCTTTTCTATTAAAATTCACAAAGATTTAAATTAAATAAGTACCTTCATACCTGAAAACTTCGGGTCCCAAAATGAATTCCCTGCAGTCATAGTTTTTAATGAATTATAAGTAGGTAAGTTAAATATTACGAATATTACAAACTGACATGTTTTAAAAACTACATAATGTCAAAATATTTTGTATGTTTTAACAAACCAATCACGAGCTAGTCATTTGATATGACGAGCCTGAAATCAGCCTCTTCTCCTTAAGTATCATCTCGACACTTAATTACAAGTACATATTTAACATATTATTAATTGTATGTTAATTGTTTCAGGGAAATCAATAAGGCCATTGAGAAGCTATCTAAAAACCACATGAAGCATATCCAAGTGTATGATCCACACGGTGGAAAGGATAACAAGGAACGTCTAACAGGAAAGTTCGAGACATCAGACATTCATGATTTCAGTTCAGGTTGGTATTTTTAATATCGAAAGAATGTAGAAAATGAAAAATATGTGATTCTGGCTCATGGTTTTCTATTAAAACTGTTCGTCTCAGATTTCTTCTGAGAATTAAGAATACAACCTACATAGGCCTCTAAATAATATCAAAGACCATGATAACGAATAATCATTGTGAAGAGTAAAAAAAACGGATAATTATTTTTTATCATTTTTATTTTATTTATTTAATGAAAATCAATTACATACATCATAAAAAATGACATTTTCATAAAAAATTACAAATAAAGATTTATTTATCCCTCTGTTGAAATAGGATCTCGTAGGACTCGTTTAAATGTAAGAATCGACTCAAACCAAACGAACGAATCCCTATCAATAAACCGGGCAAAAGAATCATAGAAATTTACGAAACAAATCAAATGTAATTTTAAAACAATGACAGTTTATGATAACATACGATAGTATTTATCACAACGACAAAGATGATCGAAAAACAACGAATAAGCGTGAATACGTTATAGGAAGGTGACTGGGCAACAAAAATTATCTACCTACAATCGCACAAAAACACACCCCACAACAATTTCTCCCATGAGAAACAAACGAAAAAATGCAATTATTTCACGAAATTTCAAGAACAAAATTTTTATCCGAATAGTTCAAATATCCGGCTCGAAGGACCAAAATGTTAGCGCCGAAATTTACGATTGCAACTCGGGCTAAAAGATTAGTGGACTGTAGGTATACTAGAATAAATTATTGCACCTTGTCACGGCGCGTTATTCACCACGACGAGGTAAATAATAGGATAAAAGAAATGGTTCGAGAAAGGAAATCGCCTACCAGTACGGAGGAAATCCTCGCCTCTATCGCTCACCCAGTCCGACGAAAGATGGCGTAGTCTGTATGCAGGGGCACTGCACTACACATAGAATGTTTCCTATAACGGGCACTTCTATTGGCGACAACGGCAACGAAGGCCGAATTAACAACCGTTCAAGGCTGAGTGCGAACAAGTACTAGTTAGTGTAAAACAGGAACGGAACAAAGCAGTTACATGGAAGGGAGGGGTGAAGGAACAAGACGGGTGATTTGTATTCACGTCAAAAATTAAATACCGTACCGAACAATACGTTTTTATGTAAGTTTTTTTAATACCGATCTTAACTATTTTAGTATCGTGTTTATCTAGTTGCGCGTTTATTAAACTTTGAACGAAATCTAATAAGTAAGACCGTATGTATTTGTAAGAGGTACTATCGCGTGCTTACGAAAAGAGTTTACCTATACCTGATTAAAATAATCGGAAACTCAAAATGTGTTGATTTTTTTATAGAAGTGACAGTCACTCAAGATAACTCAGTCAGGTGTCAACTGCCACTTCAATTTACTGGCTCTTCTTTTCCACCGCTAAATGTCACGTTGACTAGGCCCACATTCGAATTGTTTTAATACATTTTTAAATAAGAAAAAAAAGTTTTTTTCTCTACGACATAAAGGTAGTTATGTAGTTATTAAAAGAATGCTATATAACAGGAATTTATACTCAATTTGAAAATCATGTAACGCTCATTGAGTAAAAAAAATGTAAATAATACTAATGATATTAGGTATTTGAGAAATCTGATTTAAAAATGCGATGTTTGAGTTTATAAACCCTCAGAACAATATTAACAGTAAACTTAATGATTATGTCACAGAATCCTGGTATAGACTGACAGCAGATAATATGATTCTTTTTTGGGTCTATATTACGAAATTGGACGTTAATTTATACAATTTATTCTGTTCAGTAAGTTATTTAATAACCACTTTTATTAATACAATATCTACAGACTGATTTTAAACATTAATCAATTTATATTTTTGGTTCTATCATTCAATCATAAAAGCAGCAACGATTAAAATAATAATCAGTGCACTTATGTAGTTGATGTTTATATAAGATCTACTTTATGTCTCGTTTCAATATCAATGGACTATCAAAGATAATAAATAATATTGAGAATTATGACCACCTTTAAACTCTATCTGATGAACAAATGCTGTAAAATTATGATCAATTTTGTAAGATATCGGATGATATCAATCACGAGATTCAAAAATATTACTCAATTTTTTCATGTTGTTGTTATTACTCAATTTTTCCTAACGTTGCTTATTTTTTATTTGCCTTGTTAATTGCTAGGTAGATAATTTTTGATTATAAATAATCTATATATTTTATTTTATTTAAAAAAATATTGTCAGTATTTCCTTCAGTAGTACTTATCCTGTGCAAATATAGATGTATTTTCTTCACTCTTAATCCTGATAACGGTTTCTGTCAAATTCACTAACAAAATAATCACTATTATATTAAAAAAGGCACTTTCTTGCACCCTTTACAAGTGACGCGTTAATTTATTACCAAATGGAAATTTAGTTCAACTAATCAGTTTTTCCATTTCAGAAAAACACGATTTTCGCGACAAATAATCCAACCGAATAGAAAATTTTGTTTATACCTATAATATAAATAATAATAAAGGTTTCGTGCAAGGCACATCGTCAGAATAATACTCTACTGTGTAGATTGAATCTAGAGTTCATTAAAAAAATATAGACCAGTTGAATAAACAGTTGGTTTTGAGAGGTTGAAAATTAACTATTACTATATTGCAAACTGAATCGCTATTTTTACCTAATAAATAAAGTAAGGTCTCTGGTAGTAGTCCCCTGTGTCCGTAACAAACTAAATTTAGTAAATAATTTTAATAATATCTTTATGCCTAAAATGTATGACTAAAATCGTGATTTCCTTGCGGTGTCTAAGCTCTATTTGGCACTCATAAGAGCGTCTACATATTTAAAAATTCGTCAATTGAATGTGAAGCTATAACGTTGTGTAATTCTATTTTTAACAAATTTCAGGTGTCGCCAACCGTGGTTGCAGTATAAGAATCCCTCGAAATGTGGCCGTAGAAAAGAAGGGATACCTGGAAGATAGAAGACCATCATCAAACTGCGACCCTTATGCCGTTGTAAATGTAATGCTCAGGACTATATGTTTGAACGAATAGGTAGCCGAAATATTGCCGAATGGATAAAAAAGTTACAAAATACTTCAAAAAACATATACAATGTAGTAAAATTATTCACCTGGGTAAATGCTGGGTCAATCGATCAAACCTTTTCGATCGAAGAACTGGAATATTTTGATTCTATCATTTAATTCGTTATACTTTGTTCACAGTCAATAAAATGGTGTAATACATTTCTAAATAAAAATTTTATAACCAAGAATATTTCGTAAATATTTCAAACCAAGGTACAGGAAATTAATCATATACTTTGTTTATATCAATATTATGAATTTTCTTGAAATACGTTTGATAAAATGTATTTAATCATTATAATCCGAGGAAATTGAAAACAACTTTGATGTTTTTATAAATAATTTGATCGATCGCTCGATATCGAAAATTGATATCTTAATTATGCATTATTTATGTTGACAAGTGTGTTGACATTGCAATGATGGGTTTAATAAAATTGTTTTGAATTTTTTTTGATAGCAAATAAGATATGAATCACATGAATTATATAAAAAAACAACAAATAAACCACACAGAGCTGATTTATGTACAATTTTTATTCATTTTAATTAAATGTGATCGACTGGCGTGTTTATCAAATTATTAACTAGATAATATAATCAAAAATAAATATGGTTATAGTTAAAAAAAAATATTTTTCTATATTGTGTACCTAGAGTAAAATAGTATGATAGTATCATATTTTAATTATATATACGAGGTACTTACCTAGTAAAAAGATTGTATGTTACATTTTACAATAAAAAATATTTAATTTGATATAGGTACATATTATTTTACCCTTGAAAATATCCTTACCTTCAAAAGTATTTTCACATTTTATTATAAAAACCAACAGATTCATTTATGTACGTAATTTCAGTATAAGATAAATTTTAACGAATATTAAATACTTATGTACTTACCCAGCCTCTTCTTTAGTCCAGTATTGGACAAGGACCTCCCGCTTGGACTCTATCCTGTGCCATTCTTCGCCATTCTGGACCTGCCACTTTTTTGATGTCATAGGACCATCTGGTCTGGGGCTCTCCCACGCTTCTGCTTCCTGTTCTTGGCCTCCAGTCCATCACAACTTATGTCCATCGGTCGTCCGACATCCGAGATATATAATCCGCCCAACTCCACTTTAACTCCGCTATTCTTTTCGCCACATCCGCTACTCCTGTGTTCTTTTTAATCCGTTCATTAGATTATTTGTGGTCCCTTAGCGATCTATTCAACATTCTTCTTTCCATCGCTCTTTGTGTCACCCTTAGATTTTCCATCATTCTCTTAGTAAATGCGGATGTTTCAAAGCCGTAAGTGAGCACAGGGAGTACGCAAGCGTCAAAAACTTTTTTCTTTAAGTGGATTGGGATATTTGTAGATTTCAGAAAATTTGATAATTTGCTGAACGCAGCCCATCCTAGACCTCTTCTTCTTTCTAGTTGAGATTCTAAATTATCTCTTCCCAGTTTTACAATGTGGCCGAGGTTAAAAGCGTATTTAAGAATATTTAACATTATAGCCAATTTTTATGTTTACCTATATACAAAAAATAATTTCTCGATTTTGAGACTTTACGCTCTTCGCTCTGATAAATTGTTATCATACTTAAAACTTCGTATTATTTTACATAGATTTTGAGAACTTTTCCTAAACGAGTTCCAAAAACTAACAGACTTATCTGTCGCTAGAAATACCTTGTTGATTTTTTTGCATGGTAGTTAGGTATTTGAATTTGGTTTACTTCAAAGCATTTCATACCTAGCAAAAAATATCTGCCAGGCGTTTATTTGAGCTGTGATATTTTATTTCATTTCAATTTACGGCTTGAAAGCCTTTTACACATACAAATAAAAAGGAATTCAAACGTGATTATACATACAAAAACAAATTATATTGAAAAAAAAACAGGATTATATAAAAAAAATAATATATGAAATAATAAACGAATAACAATAATATATACTCGTAAAAAATAATGTTAGAAAAAAATGTGAAAACATGTAGGTACTTAAAAAGCGAAGAAAACAATTTAATGCTTGGTCTCATTGACAAGTGCAAGGTATAGGTGTCTTTTATAAATACCAATCGAATCATTGAAGATATCTGTGTATTGAGCTTAATGATTCCCCAAACTATGCAGTCTTTGCAAAGTTGAATTAGCTCGGCATACGCTAGTGTTAATGAGGCTATAAAATGGCGCGGTACTGCGTATGACCAGGGACGGCACCCGCAAATTTATAGCACTGAGCAAGTAAGGGGTATCAGTATGTGAGCTTAATATTTTATATAAAAATTGAATATTACTATAATTTTTCTCTGTGCTAAACTATTATAATATTAATATCTTCAAGCGGTATTCCAATATTAAAATTAATAAACTACAGAAATTTTCTCTGAACTTTTTCCAAAGTATAAATAGGTATGTATAGAATAGCAAGAGGACCACAAAGTAGAATTGCTTCTTACAAGAGTTTTATATAGCAAAGTCAAAGTAAATATTATATTTGTGAAAGCATTTGATACTCTCAATACAAATCCAAGCATCTGTAAAGCTCTATCATGAATGTTGTTGAAGTGATTTGTAAGGGAGAGTTTTGTATCAAATGTCACCCCAAGATCTTTTATTTCAGCTGTTCTAAACAGAACCTCGTTGTTCAAGGTATATTTATTGAGAATCGGTGATTTAATTTTATAAAATGAAATATCTTGACATTTGTTAATATTCAAATTCAACTTATTAGAAAATCACCAATCATATAAAATATCCAGATATGAACTAGGTACCTAAATATGACACACGGACACACCCATTGCCATCGGCAGGGGTCTGGTTATGTTGTCAAACAAAGAATAGACAGATAGGCACCCAGAGACTATGAGATATGAAAAAGAGAAATGGCCGGCCTCAGAAAAGGTGGCCGAATATATTGTTACCGTCACTAGAAGGAGATTGGTTCACAAATCCCAAATAAAAGACGCATGGAAGAACTTAGTAGAGGCCCAAATCCAGCAATAGAGAGATGACTGAAAGAAGAAAAAGAAAACCTATATATGAACACGAAATTAGATGGGTCGATGGCAGTGCGGTTAGCGCGCTGGGCTAGTAATACAGTGGTCGTGAGTTCGAATCCTGCCTCGACCGATTTCGTTCACCTATAGCACAAGCATTTATTTGCTTATTTTAGGGAACGTAGGAAGATGTATATGTACTTGTTTAACAAGGACATATTCGTTTAAAAAAAAAGTATAATTAATTTATCTATGTTAACTACCGACGACCATAGTTGATAGACTACGGGTTAATTGTATAAAATGATCGACTAAAATAATAATATTAAATTATCAAGAAATTCAAAAAGAAAAAATAAATGTTTACAAAATTGAAAATTCTTCTTGAATATATGAAACATATGTCATACCAAATATATAATCCTCTTGGTAGGTACTATTATTATATAAAATTATAGGAACACACCTGAAACATACCTTGTATGTTTCAGGTGTGTTCCTATAATTTTGTTTTTTCTCATTTGTCGTAAATTGTATGTTAAGCTTTAAAAATTACTTGATATGATGTCCTATTACTATGTACCGTAGTCTACATTTACTTGTTTTTTTTTCATTGTTTTTAATATCATAAGGCTGCCTGTCCATTGATGCGGAGCGAGGCGGCGGAGCGGAGAAACGGAGAAATATTAACCAATAGGAATGCATAAAATCTCCGCTCCGCGATTTTATGCAATCCTATTGGTTAATATTTCTTCGTTTCTCTGCTCCGCCGGCTCGCTCCGTATCAATGGACAGGCAGCCTTATGCTCTACTGTACTGTTGGATATCCAAAATAAATAAAATAAAAAAAATATATATATGTAAGTTTTTATTTTTCTGCTGACTACAAGTCCATCTCGTCGATTTCAAAATATTTTATGACATTTTTTTAACATCTCAATAGATACAAAGTTGGGATATTATTGGAGAACCAGGAACTCAAGGCATGATTATTTTCCAACTTCGTCTCTATTGAGATGTTAAAAATTTGTCGAAAATATCATTGACTCCTGACGGAATGTTTGCGTAGGTATATGCAACTTTAAAAATATTCGTTTTTCATAATGTTTTACTTATTTTTTAACTTTAAAACAATTGAGAAATCAGAGAGGTAATTTTAATAACACATTCTATTTTCTCTAAATTTTCTTCCTGTAATATATTTTTTTTATTTTTTATATCAATATTTATTAAAGGGTACATCGACAGACATCCAGCTTACAAATTTCACAAAAAGAAAATAATATTGCTTATTATTGAGAGCTGGACGTCCAATTATGGATGCACACAAAATTACATGACCTCTAATTCAATCACACACGTAAGTTACACAAGTATGAGTAACATAAATTAGATTCAATTCGGTTACAAAAGTTAAGTAAAAAAAGAAGAAGAAAAAAGTAGTTACATAATTTAAGAAAAAAATACAAGTTATAAAAGTTACACAAGTTACATAAGTAGAAGTAAAAAATAGGTACATAAGAAGTTAAAAAAAATTATATCAGTTAGAGAAAAGACAATCTCAAACAGATTTCAATCAAATAGCGTATATAAGTATCACTGAGACCTTCTTACAACACGCGCGAGTTAACTTTATTCTTAAAAACAGAGAGCGAATCCGCAAACACGTCAAGATCATCAAAGAATATTAAAATATGGACGAAGTCATAGCAGACTTACTAAGAAATGCAACGTTTTATTCAATCCTTCCTCAAAATGTTGTCTGTGTACTTTACCATAGTTCTCCTTTCTGAGTTAAGATTGAAATTTAATAATTCAAACTTTAGCTGAAGTAACCTGAGGGTGTACCTAATTGGTTGTGAAGGTAGACATTACTAATAGCGTTTCATAAAAAGTATTTTAATAAACTTGTCCCTGGAGTCGAGGACGGTTAGATAAAGCTTCCAATTAAATGAATTTACATAGTTAATTACTCAGTTAACCGACACGAATAAAGGAATCATATTATTGTAGTACCAATAAAAATAATCTTTTGACAGAAATAATATAATTTTAATCGATAATTTTATTACAAGTTTTACTAGTTTATTTTATCCAATCCAATTATGTATATCCACTGTTATTTATATTTATTTATTTATACATCTTCTTGTACATAATATAAACAAATATAATTGTACACTGGCGTGCTTATTGCCACTAGGCAATTTCTTCCAACCAACCAGATTACAAAGTATGACAACATTGTGTAGGTATGTACAACAGCAAATAAAAAAGAGGAAAAGAAATCAAAGAAAATACGTATAACACTTAAATACTATTAAAAAAAAAAAAAAAATTATAATTCATAGCAAGAAAAGGATATGGTAAGGACAGGAAAGGAAATCGGGATCAGGTGTTCAAGAAAAAATAATCCTTCTTTAGTTTTTTCTTGAAAATACTAAGTGAGTTAGACGACGCAATATCCGGACTAAGGCTATTCCATAATCTTGCTGATTTTACTTCGAACGAAGAGCTGAGAAATTCTGTATTATGGATAGGTATGGATAGTGTTGTACGTTCAGCAGATCGGAGTGGAAGTCCATGATTGGATAAATAAGTGATCAAGATATATTCAACACACAGAAGAGAAAAAATGCAAAGAAATAATGATAAGGACATAGAATTATAAGGTACAGAAGCCGCGTGCAATATAAATTTCGAATTCAAATGTATGACAAGTTTTATTTACATGAGTGTGTGTGTGAGGCGGTAGATCGGTAATCGAATCGGTAGGTGTATATTATGTAGGTATATACTGCATAGAAAAGAAATTTTGCGTGTAGGTACTACTATGTGTTCTATGACTGTATTGACGGCCGGGCGAGTGAAACTCAGAACATTGTTCTTAGTTTAAGTTGTCATACTTTCATTACGCTGACTAGGTATCTGTATCATATATAATCTATGCATTAGGAGATGGTGAAGGATAGTGGGATAAGAAAGTGACAGGGAATATTAAGAGGATAACTAAAAGAGGGAGAGCAAAAAAGTCGTACTGTATTCATACGCTAAAAGAAACAAAACATCTATTTATTGTGATCTCGGATCATATTGGTCAATTCCTTCATATATTTATTTATTATTTATTTATATAATTTATGTACATGTGTACAAAGGCAGGTTTATTGCCATAAGGCAATTTCTTCCAACCAACCCGAGCAACGTGAAGTCTCTTAGTTAAATTGGTACAGTACTAATTAAGTGAGAAATAAATTGATAAAAAATAACATAAAAGAGTAAGAAATATAAAAAAAAATTACAAAGAGAAAAAAAATGAAAAGAGAGTTTAAAAATAAAAGAATAATAAAAATAACACTGATCATAGCAATGAGGAAAAGGAGGTTACTGAAGGATATAGAAGGATTTTAGGAACTATTTGACAAATAAAGTTTTTTTAGTTTACCTTAAAATATTTGAATGGATTGAGATGACGTTACTTCATCACTTAGGCTATTCCATAGTCTAGCTGATACCTGCTATACGGAGTATGAAATATGTCTAAACTATTGAAATTATTGTTAAATGTTTCGCAGATACGAGGAATGGTATAATGTTTTCGGTGATTTGTTTGATGTGGTTTGTGTAAATTTGTTCGCTTAAACCACTGTTTTGTTTCCATAAAGCTATTGTACTTTTCTAGATATCACGAGTACCTATAGTAAAATATTTCACAAAATAGTTTTTTTAATTAAACCTTAGAAACATACAGTCATACATAGATCAATTTAGTTTGCGGATATTACATTATTTTCTTAAATTATAAGTAGCTGTTTTTAGTCATTATAATATATTTGATTTTTCAATTATTGATTTTCAATATGAAGGTACAAATTATTGACACATAATTTTTTTTTAAATTAATATGTCCCTGTATATACATCTTCCCTTCATTCCCTTAACTAAGCATAAATGCTTGTGCTATAGGTGATCGAAATCGGTCGAGGCAGGATTCGAACTCGCGACCACTGGATTACTAGTCCAGCGCGCTAACCGCTCTGCCATCGACCCATTAAATATATATTTTCTTAACGCAGTTTATTTGCTACTATCACCTCCCTCCGCACTGCATATAGGAACTGGAAACGGCCTCTTAACAGAATGATAAGTGAGCGACGAGAAATAAAATGCATAGCACGAAAATTAGTTCATTGAGCCCTCTAGATTGACAATCTCGTCACCATAGTCCAAAAAGAACATATGACGAATTTTGAATTTTGAAGATTCACACTCGTGGAATGTCATTGATGTCAGATATTTTTAAATGAAGAGCATCAGAGGTGTAAATGGGTAAGGCCGCGTAAAAATGCACTTTCTGAAATAAATGTGTGACTCCTCACTTCAACCTTAATTATATGTAATTTTACTGTTTATCATTGTTTATTTTGTAACCAGATATCTAGCTTAAGGTATTTTTAATTTAAGGAAATATCATTAAACCTGTATATACATTGATTTATATTTTTTAATTTGAATTTTAAAACTGTCGGAAATATTGGTCCATAGAAAATTACTGTGAGTCCACAAATTTTTTAAAACTTATTTTATTGAAAAAAAAAATATGCATTATATTATAGTAAAATGAATATGGTGAGTGTTATTTGTGCTAGTTTTTAATCATTATTTGTCCTTTGTTCTGATTATAATCATTACCATTTCAAAATTATGTACAAAAACCGTCTTGACACTTTTATATTTCCAGTGTGTTACTTTTGTGTGTGTTACTCTATTTTAGTAGTTTTTTGTAAGAAATTGGCAACTCTGCTTGTTTTTATTCGCATGTCAACATTTCATTTTGATATTGCGATGCATAGAAGTGACAAACGGTCATTTTTGGAAGTCCAACAGTGAATTGAAGTGTGGTGAAAAAAATTAAGACTTTATTTTTTATAGTGAAAACGTCATATTTATTATACGGTAAGTAAATATTCCAATCATTTAAGAGATTAATAAAATAGAAAACACTATTGTTCAACCTATACTTATGTTAATTACCAAAAAAACACATATTTTTTAATGGAAAAATTGCATTGCAGTCTAGAATACCATGTCATTTTTTCCAGTGTGTTACTGTGTGTTACCGTTTGGCTACATAAAGCTTAGTTCACATTATGAAAAATTGATACGGATAATAATATTTCATTTGTGTTAACCGACCTGCAATTTTATTATTTGAAATACCAATTTCTTAATTATTAATTAATAATTAAGAAATTAATTAATTTGATTAATGAATTAATTATTATTTTTCAATTATTAAATCTTTTACCAATTTTATTAAATTTTTTTTTTGATCAATAACTTTCTGTATACAAACATTATTTTTCTTTTCATTGTTATGAAGCAGATATTTTAAATTTTAACAAATAATATAAATTTTAATGCAGTATAAATTTTAGTGACAAACCGATATCTAATACATTTTCTATCCGAGAACACACAATGATAATTGATTTTTAGGTTAAGTGCTTGTAGTTTATTTACTAAAAATAAATGTCATCACTAATTTGGTTCATCTATATTATTTTATAGTCACTCCACTAGTTTGAAGGCCGATGTCAAGCTGCTGTTTTGCTGTTTAGGAGAGCTTAGTAAAAAAGATAGGTATAATAATAATAATTTATACTTCGTGCTGTTTTGACTTATTTTATAGTTTATATAATTTATTTTTCAGATGCCATTAACTGCTGCTGAAAAGCAACACAGATATCGCGATAGACTAAAGGCAAATAATCCTGAGAGGTTTGGAGAAATGAAAAAGAAAAATGCTGGTGATTAGGAATACGAACTCAAGTTAAATTATATAAAAATATATAAAATCAAGAACACATAATTTATCTTGTTTCTTTTATTAAAATTCCACCCACCCCCTCCCTTCCCCCGCACGCAACCTTCCAATCCTCCATAATTTTTAATTTAAGCACAGTTTGTTTGTAAGAGAACTCCAGAGGAAGGAGTGGTATTCTCCGAAACCGGTAGAGGTATCGACAGGGTTTAGTACGCGACACAAAATTTATTAATTTTAATTTTGTTTTAATTTTATTTTTTCATTAAGGAACCTTGGAGAAAACGGGCATTAATGATGTTTGATTTTATTGACAAAAAAGGTCGTCAGTGTCGGTCGTGCAAATGTATGTAAAATACCTCGATTTTATTAAAATTAAGAAAAATGTAAAAAAAGAAAGAATCATTAAACTTTACAGCAGCAGCATAAATAAATAAATAAATAATAAAATTTACTTATATGTGTGAA
Organism: Molanna angustata; assembly: GCA_963576475.1. NCBI lineage: Eukaryota > Metazoa > Arthropoda > Insecta > Trichoptera > Molannidae > Molanna > Molanna angustata. The sequence continues at coordinate 16,760,125 of OY754981.1, forward strand.
CTATCCTTTACATTATGCGTGTGTTACCTTTTCCAGTGTGTTACCAACAAAGTTACTGGGCCTTACCCAAATAATAACTTAATAGGAATCTACCAAAAGTAAGGCACCATAACTATGACAGAAAATCTTGAAGGCTTTGGAATTTTTCTTCGAGAAATGGCCCACGTACAGTTACGAGGAGCTCCGACCTATAAGAGTGACCATTTGGTGACAACAATCCCACATGATACGATCCAAGGTTTGGTCCGAGTATTAACATAACTGACAGTCTAAACGCAGTTTTTTGGTACAACTTTTTATTAAAAGGTAGGCATTTATTTATTTACAACTCTTATTTACACCATATCGAAAATTTATTCCTTCAGCGGAGTGTTCAAGCCAAAGAAACAATAATTAAAATAAAAACCCTCCCCTGCTTCCCAGGACGCCAGCGCAGAATTCATATGTACGATTCAACAATATTTAATTTTTCCAACTGTCGATTCGTTCATGAGAATTCAATTCTCTTAATGAATCGACATTATTAAGCCAAGATGCGTGTACGATGGAAAATTTTGTATAGTGTAGTGGACTTTTTGCATGCTAATAACACCAACTAGAGGCCCCGCAGCATATATGTTCCCATACATGGATTTACTCAGAATTCGGAGTAGAACATTTTATGTGAGTTTTGTGTGTGTGTCTGTGTGTGTGTGTGTGGTGTGTGTGTGGTGTGTGTGTGGTGTGTGTGTGTGGTGTGTGTGGTGTGTGTGTGGTGTGTGTGTGGTGTGTGTGGGTGTGTCCCCCCCCCCCCTTATAACTTTTGATCCGCTCAATTTACTGAGCCCAAATTTTCAGAATATATAAATAATTATAGGCCTACAAAACTTTTATACTCAGAATTGTGAATTTTTGTTTCAGTCAGGGGTTATCAACTTTTGAAATTTTGGTTTATTTTTCCATATATCTCAGAAACCATAAAAGCTAGAACGCTGAAAATTGGTATAAATATAGACAAATACAAAATCTCAAATTAATTTTTTTTTTAATTCCAGGGTTTCTCAAACATTTTTTAATAAGAAAAATATTTTTTTAACGATAAATTTATGAGTTTAACTGCCTATATTTCCAAACTTTTTGAAAATATCGAAAAAAGCCGAAACACCCCAACTAGATAATTTAATTTTCTATAAAAAATATTAACATTGTATTTGTACATCTCAAATTTTTTTTTAACAATTTTTATAAAAATTGAATTTAGTGACGACATCGCTTCATACAATTTATATGGCAGTCGCCTATACACAATATGTAAGAAGACTTAATAGTTTGATAGGATCTTAATATCCAAACATACATACAGAACCATCTTGCTGTTTTCATATTCCGGGAAGGAAAAGAGGACTGACCTCCACACTTTCCTATCTTGACATACATACCAACATGTGTTAAAATTTTCAATAATTTGGATTTATGGGTTTATAGTTTGATTTTTATTCTTCAACTATACATACTATAGCTATCGACAGTTGGATCTCATGTGTTACATGCAACTAGTATTTATTTGTTTTTTTTTCTTTACACTTGTTTTTTTTAGTTTTTTATGTGCGACCGACACCCGCTTCACTGGGAACATACCCGTGTCGGAGCGAGTATCAAAATGACATTCATTAATTAGATTGTCACATCACAATTGTACCTAAAAAAATAACTCATATGTAAATTTCAAGTTGCAAGTTATCATCAGCAATAACACAAAAACATTGTCACTATGTCACTAGCATGTCCAGAGATAAAGGCGACAAATGGCGGCAACATGATAAAATAACAAAAAAAATAAGTATGCAGGTTGGCATCAAATATAGGGTAACGTTAATATGCTTCAGCGGTCGGCTAATATAGTTTAGTATAAGATTTTTTTGATAAACAAATACTCCGTTTTATGTTCTTACCCTTAATTTATTTAGGTTTATTTTATGCGCGCGTTTGATAAAGATATTTGTCGGCCTTCATGGCTCAGTGAGTTAGGTATCTGACTCCTGAGCTAAAGGTCCCGGTTTCGATTCCCGGTGGAGACACAATTTTTAAATTGTGTTTTCAGTCTGGATCTGTGAGGCGATAAATATCGTAAGTTTTCAGAATGTGGCAACTGTTATTGGGTGCATGTTAAATTAATATTTGGCATAGTACCTGTTTGTTGCCCGGGAAGCAATATTAAATAAATTAATAAAATTTCCTCAATTCGTTAATATTATTGTTATTATTAATAAATTCCGTTACGAAATATAGACTACACATTTATGGTTTTGTAATATTGTTATCTTCAATTTTCATTTATGGCTCAAACACAATAAATCATAATAATTTATTTGTCTTACTTAAGAAGCTGAAAATGAAATATATTAATGGCAACAAAAAGATAAAAAGACTGTATTATGAATAATTCAATTCTAATCATTCTCTCTGTATTGGGTACTCAGAAGTTATTTAAGAATTTGTTTACTAATCAAAAATTAACCCTTAGAAAGGAGGGAAAATTCATTGCGGGACCAAACGAAAATTGAACCCGTTTATAAAAAGGCACTCCTTGAATATACACTTCCACCCAAGAGGGTGATTTTGGACCCCTTTTTGGAAATGTTCCTATGTCTTGGATACAGGTCTGGGAATGAAAGGTTATTTTCATATTTCAGAGTCCAGGTAAAACGGAGTCCCCCGGGAGTTATTTTGGGCTGACTTCAAATGGTCTGAAAATCTCTAGAGACCATGTTTCAAAGTGCTCATTTTTTTACTCAGCATTAATCAAATATTTAGATACCAACCATCTCTGGCGAAAATACGAATGCCGCAAAAAGTATATTAGTATTTACTAAGCGTTAAGGGATTCCATTCAATTCTGGACTCGAGTTAATATTCTGAATAGTTTTGTTAAAGGAAATTGCTTGCGAGGTAAATTATTGAAAACATACGTTGTTTTTTTTTAATGTAAATAATCTATTTTGGTTTATATGCAAATTATTACAACTGTATATTTTTTGCTTTTTCTAACTAGTGAAAATTTTGTTGCAAGAGTAAATAACATTCTATGAGTGAAAACTGTCTTCGATATAGCATAAAGGTAAGTTAAAAATGAATTAGCAGGTACTTGGTAGGAGTATTATAGGTTTAGTGTTGGTTACATCCAATAAGTTCCTTTTTACTTTTACATATTTTTTTACTTTTAATTCAATTACCATCATCAATCGCGTAATAACCCATAATGAGCCTTGTCCTCCTCAAGAACTTTCCGCCATTCCAATCGGTCCATCACCCACACCTTCCAATTAGTTACACTGATTGCTTTCAAGTCCACCATCTATCCATCTTAATTCTGGTCTCCCCATGTTTCGCCTCCCATCTGTACGTGTGATGGGAACCTTCTTTGGGACTCGGTTCTCCTCCATGCGCTGGAGATGTTCCAATCATCTGAGGCGATAAGTCTTTATCAATTCAATACCCACATTCATTTATTTTTGAATTTATTTTTAATGACTAAGGATCATAACAAATATACATAAAACCCCAAATGATCCTTAATCAATGCTTTTGGGGATAGCCCCAAAAGCATTGATAAGAGGTTCCTCTTATTTTTCTAACCTCTTATGTTCATTATATGTATTCAACAACAAAATGGTGGAAGCCGTTTGATTTCTGTGTTGAGAAAACAGGCAAAGCATTAAATTTGATAAAAACTATGATTTAAACGATGTATGTCACGGAAGAATCGATTTATCTTTAAAAATCAATTAACTGATTCAGATTTCATTATGCACAAACACTTACTTTTATACACAGAACGATCGTTTTGGTGGATAAAGTCCTTATCAACTGATTTAAAATCGTGTGATGGAGTTCTACAGTATCAGTGCCACCAAGATAAAAAAATCTGATTACTTTGTCCTCATCTTTTAAAACTACAATTAAATTTAAAACTATGTACCTCCTTTTTTAAAGAGACGTGTCTTTAGACCTTGATAAGACCGGGACACCTCGGCGAAAAAATTCGACTTTAAAAAAGTCGAATCTCTGTAGAAATACTTTTTTTAATATTTTCTCCTACAATTATGAGAGGAGGAGGTCCAAATGTTGTTCTATCTCTTCGCAGGTCTTCAGGGCAGTTTTATGTTGTGTATTCCTGTCTTTACAATTTATATAATTCTATTATCGTCCATGCGTTCGACGCGGTCTCTCCAGAAGCGTCTTCTGCTACGTCCCCATCTTGTTTTGTCGTCGACGCCTGATCGTCTCATTTCTGATGCAGTCTCTGAGAATTCTTCCTGCAATGCAGTGTAGGATCTTCATTTCAGCCAATTCATTGCAGACTCTTACTTCTATCCTATAAGTCATGATGGGCGGGGGAACATTAGTATTTTTCTGAATTTGCGGGTGCTAGAAATGTGATTATTTCTCCATACAGCTATTGCTATATTGACCTGCGTTAGAACTCCGATGAGTTGCTTTATATGGTTGTTTTCAATGACTAGTTCGCATCTAAGCGACTCTTTTGATATTTCCAGGCACTTTGTTTTATTTACAGATATTTCTTGCCATGGCGTATTTCTATTAAATCTTGATAATTCTACTGTCGACCATGCGTTCGATGTAATCTCTCCACTCAGTAAACTCAAATACTTTAGAATTACTAGTAAACTTAAATATGTACCTCACGGTATTTCTCAATCGTATTTTAAACTCTGTTTACAAAATTGAAATAGAAGTATCCAAACCAATTACAAATAACAATGACGTCTAATATGAATAATTACCGTAATTTGGTTAATTACTATCAAGTTCATAAATAACAAAATATCTAATATTTTAATATTATCGATAAATTTCCATCTTTGCTCAACCCGTACATTCAATGGCACAATCAAAAATGCTCGTATTATCAGTCTGCTTCGTTCCGTTGTAATAATAATTACAAAACTTCCTAAGAATTTATTAGCCGAAAGTGTTATCTTCTTTGGTTTGCTTAAATTTAAATTCTGTCGCTTGCAAAAGTCAACTGTCAAAAGTTTCCGGCGAATTTTATCTGAATCTAACAATTTGAATAATAAACTGAATTACGCAGTTTTATTTGATTCAATTAAATCGCCCCGGGGATGAAAATGTATTTTGATTTTTTTACATAATTTTGTTTTTGAGACGCCACAGGTTCTCCTCTGTTATTAAATAACTTTATGTTTCCTTTATTTTTCTCCTTTTACTTTGTTCGCAGTTGTTTTCTTTCGTTTTAAACAATCATATTTTGCAGTATAACATGTTTTTAACCGAAAAATGAGTATCGTTAATCGTTTTGATAAATTACGAGCAATTATTAAAACAATATCAAGTATCATTACTTCAAGAAGAAAATCTAATTTTCATTCATTATTAATTTAATATTTTTCTTGTTCAGAGAATCTTTAATTAATGCTCTATATCCCTCACAAAAAAAGAACTTCGAACATCTGAATAAGCTGTAAGTTAAATATAATTAACAATTTATTCAATTATTCTCATGGATGCATGTATATATGTGAATGTAACTATAAGTATCCTACCACCTTATCATAGGTATTTTAATATAACATGCTGCAGGCACTCGTAATTGGAGAGTTGACCTTACATGTTATTTTGTATTTATGTATTTTGTATTTTTTAATGTCAATTTTTTTGTGAGTGTTTCTTAAATAATGAAATACAAATAAAGTAGGTGAATATAAATATGTCGAATATTTGTTATTAATTTACTCCTGTCCCACATACAAGTTTTTAACATTGTTGGGACAATACCTATTTGAAAAAAAAATGTAATAATTTTAATTTTTGTACTTAACAATATTTATAACTTACAAAATAAAAAAAATAAGTTCTTACAAAATATATTTAGAACCAATAATATCGTAAAACACGAAATGAATACTTGAAAATTTAGTACACTATAAGATGTATGACAGGATAAAAAATAAGGACATTAGGACATATTTTTGTAAAATAAAGAAATATTTCATCAATTGAATAAAAGTGAACATATTAAATTTCAAATCATATAACATAATATACAGTTCTTGTGATGAAATTGAGAAACATTTCCGAATGAAAAAATTTCGTACACAGGAGAGAAGTTGCGGATCAAATGTTTCTCTTTAAAATTGTTAATTAAAAAGTTGACTGTCCTGATTTATTAAATAAAATTAATTTCCATGCGCCGTTGCGAAATGGCAGATTGAACTACTTGTTTTACGTTCCTCGAAGTAACACTTATTCTAATCAAATGAGTTCATCAAAAGGGCTTGTAACTTCTATAATGTCAACCGCTCGGCCAGTATCACACATTTTGATATTATATTCACCGCTAGTAATAACATATACAAAAATTCTCCCTATAAGTGCATAGCATGAACTCGTATGTTTAAATTTTTTTTGTTCATTATTTGTGTTTTTTTTATAAATAAAATATTTATTAAAATAAATAAAAACACACAGTTTTAATCCACAAAAGGAGTATGACTTTAATGAGCCTCAGCGCTTTCGCCGAACACAGCCGGCATCCTCAGAGGCAGAAATCAGCAGAAGAACGAAACCGAATAGTTACTATAAAAATACCGGAAACCTCAGAGGCAGAAACAGAAATCAAAAAAAGTTTGATTTCTGCCTCTGAGGATGCCGGCTGTGTTCGGCGAAAGCGCTCAGGCTCATTAAAGTCATACTCCTTTTGTGGATTAAAACTGTGTGTTTTTATTTATTTTAATAAATATTTTATTTATAACTATGAACTTACACTGTGTTAACGAAAAAACTTTGAAATTATTGTGTTTTTTTTTTCTAATATTATCTTTTGTATACTTTTATTTACATTTTTGCTGTTGTTTGTAACAAAAATATAACAATTCAACTGTCACAATCCTTTTCCCATCCTTTTTTTTCTCTTCCCTTCCTTTCCTGTCACAGGCAAACATGCAGTAAATCTTAGTTATATTTAAATTTATGATGTTTAAAATGTTTCATATTTAATATCTGTGGTCATAGGTATGTAATTGGTCTGTTTTGTTATTATTTTATAGTGTTTGATTCTATTTAAGTATTTAAAGACTGTTCGGGCGTTTAGGTTCCTACCTACCCATATCCCATCCTTTTTAAAGTATTGTCACCATGCTGAGACGACCGCTAGTCGTCGGCTCGCCGCGCCGCCCGGCGAAGCCATTATTCAGTTGCATACGATAAATCGCGCGGTACGGAAACCTTCTTGAGAAATCTTCAATAACGCGCGTTATCATTCATCTTCCTTCATCTTATACCTGTATCTATTTTGTGCTGTGTTTTGTTTATGTACATTTTCTCTAGTGCTCTGGCCAGTGTACATCTGAGGGCGTAAGGCAACCACCAGTGAATCGCCGGAACGGGGTAAGTCGCTCTCAGTTCTGGTGATAATATTCCCTTGTCTTCTCCTTCCTCGACCAAGTTCATCCCCAAATTACAGTCCACTTAAACGTTTCGGGCATCGTGCTGGCCAGAGCAAAATTACCAATTCACTGAACCAGCGCCGAAACAAAGACTGTATTTGTCCCTAAATAAATAAATATTGATATGGTTTTGCACGAAAAGAACAAATAACGAACCGGAAAATATACAAAGTGGACTGGAATGGAATGAGAGGTTGTGGCCGTGGAAGAAAAGGATGGCTGGACCATATGTAATGTGTATGACGTTTTGAAAGAGGGATATACAAAAAACTTGAACAACAGACGGACGTATATGGATGTTAATGAGGCAATGAATGCGTGCAAAGATAGAAAGATGTCGTTAAAATTGTAATTATTATTGTTTTATGTATTTATTTTTCAATAGTCCTAAAGGTAGATGGCATCGTGACTGTTAGAATTATAGTAGGTACATATATTTCAATTTCAAATACAGTATTTTTTTATACACTATCAATGCTAAGCAACGTGTGAGAGGTGTCTAGTAGCATTTCGTTAGGAACATACGTTTTATCAATGACCATTACATTACAGTCAGAGATGTGCATGGGTTTCCAAAACCATTAAAAATGTAAAATGGAAATAGGTCTAAACTCTCCCATTTGCAAATGCAAAATGGTTGGTAGAAAAGCATTTAAAATGCAAAATACCTATTTCCGAAATGCATAGAAAAAAAATGATTACTCAGGTCGAAAAACGAAGAAGTAAAAATAATACCGCCTTATTTGAACAATTATTTATTTTTTAAACAATTTTGATATTTAGTAAGAGACATTCACTCCCTAAAGTATTGTATTCAAATTTTGTATAGAAAATTTTCAGCATTTTCATAAAATGAGTTTGTTAAATAATTTTGGTATGAATTTTATTATGAAAACTTGATAGTTCGTAACGCCATTTTACAAAAGTAATGTGCTTTTTTTAGCAATTTGAAAATAAAAATATAAAATATTTAATTTACTGATCTTGGCGTCACTTAGAAATATTTGATAGTTAAAAAAAATGAGAAGCATTGACCAGATCCTTTAAAATCTAATGGGATTTAAGCAAGTATCAGATATACAAATTTGTAAAATTTGAAGATAATCGAATGAACAAACCTATATATAATCAATAAAGTAGAATATACATGCCGTACAGAGCACATATCACATAGCTCACAGCATACACACACATATACATTGTGATGAAACTTTCAGAATACAATCTCAGAATGATACTAGTTGATAATCTAATAACCTTAAAAATGCTAATTCATAACTCCCCACTATATCTTCTTGGGGCAGTGATGAATATGAATAGTCGTGAAATATTCATATATTTATGTGTTGTAAAGAGCTAAGAATAATTATAAACATATGATTTCTCTTTTCTTCCAAAAATGCACCTGTGTCAGGTATGGGACCAATTTTATAAACAATTTTTATTCTCACTGGTCAATATTACCTATAGGTAGATATAAGTACAATAATATTGTCTAGGATTAGGGATTTTTAATTATTTAACCTTTAGGGCATCTAGGAAAAAAAAGGGCGAAATTCAGATGAAAAGAAAAATATTGTGAAAAATGCATTTAAAATAGAAAATGTATTAAAAAAAGCATTTCAAATAAAATGGAAATGGATGAAAAAAAAATCAAAATTGAAAATACAACAAAATATCCATTTTGCATTATAAATTTTCATTTGGAATAAAATACCTACAACTCTGATCATAACATTTATTTGATCACTTAAAATGAAAGTTTGACTTTATTTTAAAACAACCATTTTTAAAAATTGAATCTATTGGTTTGGATATGGATGAATCTAGATTTGATAAACTGTTATTTTTGAGCCAGCGACTTTTGTGTTTATTAAACGTAAACTTATATGTGTAGTATGATCGTTCTCGATGTAAATAAAGTGGACATTCGCGAGAATTGGTACGAAATTGGGGAAAGGAAAAGAACAGGGGAATACCTACCGGAGGAAATTTCCCCTATCCCTTAAGGATAATTCCAGTCAGGAGCGGTTTCTCGGTTACAGTCGGTTGAAGTCAGAAACAAATAGATAAAGACAGAAAGGATAGACACGACGAAGAAAACAAAACAGGCGGAATCTTATTAAGTTGAGACATTTTATCAGATAAGCTTCTTCATATTTTTTCGTCTTTTATCTACGCCATTCTTTTTATTATCTCCTTTATCCTGTTAAAAAGATGTCGCATATTTTAAGAACAAAAAGATAACAGAGTAAAGTGTAATAAACTTGGATTAAAGAGTAAAAACAACTCTGGGGTATTTGTTTAGTTTATGTTCAAAATGAATGACGTTTGACAGAGTCCATAACAACACACTGACTGTTCGGTATTCGGCCAATCACTCCGAAACAGATTGCGTCGTTCAGTTCATGGAATTAACTTTTCAGTGTTTATGGGAAATCTTCACAATTTGTTGGTTAATCGTATTTGATGTCTACATTTTTATATCACTTTGTGTTATATATAAAAAGAGGCGACATCGTACATAGTGTTTAAGTATGTTTATTTTATATCACTTTGTGTTATAAATAAAAAGAGGCGAAATCGTACATAGTGTTAAGTTATGTTTATTTTATATCACTTTATGTTATAAATAAAAAGATGCGAAATCGTACATAGTGTTTAGGTATGTTTATTTTATATCACTTTGTGTTATAAATAAAAAGAGGCGACATCGTACATAGTGTTTAGGTATGTTTATTTTATATCACTTTGTGTTATAAATAAAAAGAGGCGACATCGTACATAGTGTTTAGGTATGTTTATTTTATATCACTTTGTGTTATAAATAAAAAGAGGCGACATCGTACATAGTCTTTAGGTATGTTTATTTTATATCACTTTGTGTTATAAATAAAAAGAGGCGACATCGTACATAGTGTTTAGGTATGTTTATTTTATATCACTTTGTGTTATAAATAAAAAGAGGCGAAATCGTACATAGTGTTTAGGTATGTTTATTTTATATCACTTTGTGTTATAAAGAAAAAGAGGCGACATCGTACATAGTGTTTAGGTATGTTTATTTTATATCTCTTTGTGTTATAAATAAAAAGAGGCGATATCGTACATAGTGTTTAGGTATGTTTATTTTATATCACTTTGTGTTATAAATAAAAAGAGGCGACATCGTACATAGTGTTTAGGTATGTTTATTTTATATCACTTTGTGTTATAAATAAAAAGAGGCGACATCGTACATAGTGTTTAGGTATGTTTATTTTATATCACTTTGTGTTATAAATAAAAAGAGGCGAAATCGTACATAGTGTTTAGGTATGTTTATTTTATATCACTTTGTGTTATAAAGAAAAAGAGGCGACATCGTACATAGTGTTTAGGTATGTTTATTTTATATCACTTTGTGTTATAAATAAAAAGAGGCGACATCGTACATAGTGTTTAGGTATGTTTATTTTATATCACTTTGTGTTATAAATAAAAAGAGGCGACATCGTACATAGTGTTTAGGTATGTTTATTTTATATCACTTTGTGTTATAAATAAAAAGAGGCGAAATCGTACATAGTGTTTAGGTATGTTTATTTTATATCACTTTGTGTTATAAAGAAAAAGAGGCGACATCGTACATAGTGTTTAGGTATGTTTATTTTATATCACTTTGTGTTATAAATAAAAAGAGGCGACATCGTACATAGTGTTTAGGTATGTTTATTTTATATCACTTTGTGTTATAAATAAAAAGAGGCGACATCGTACATAGTGTTTAGGTATGTTTATTTTATATCACTTTGTGTTATAAAGAAAAAGAGGCGACAACGTACATAGTGTTTAGGTATGTTTATTTTATATCACTTTGTGTTATAAATAAAAAGAGGCGACATCGTACATAGTGTTTAGGTATGTTTATTTTATATCACTTTGTGTTATAAAGAAAAAGAGGCGACAACGTACATAGTGTTTAGGTATGTTTATTTTATATCACTTTGTGTTATAAATAAAAAGAGGCGACATCGTACATAGTGTTTAGGTATGTTTATTTTATATCACTTTGTGTTATAAAGAAAAAGAGGCGACAACGTACATAGTGTTTAGGTATGTTTATTTTATATCACTTTGTGTTATAAATAAAAAGAGGCGACATCGTACATAGTGTTTAGGTATGTTTATTTTATATCACTTTGTTTTATAAAGAAAAAGAGGCGACATCGTACATAGTGATTAGGTATGTTTATTTTATATCACTTTGTGTTATAAATAAAAAGAGGCGACATCGTACATAGTGTTTAGGTATGTTTATTTTATATCACTTTGTGTTATAAAGAAAAAGAGGCGACATCGTACATAGTGTTTAGGTATGTTTATTTTATATCACTTTGTGTTATAAATAAAAAGAGGCGACATCGTACATAGTGTTTAGGTATGTTTATTTTATATCACTTTGTGTTATAAATAAAAAGAGGCGACATCGTACATAGTGTTTAGGTATGTTTATTTTATATCACTTTGTGTTATAAATAAAAAGAGGCGACATCGTACATAGTGTTTAGGTATGTTTATTTTATATCACTTTGTGTTATAAATAAAAAGAGGCGAAATCGTACATAGTGTTTAGGTATGTTTATTTTATATCACTTTGTGTTATAAAGAAAAAGAGGCGACATCGTACATAGTGTTTAGGTATGTTTATTTTATATCACTTTGTGTTATAAATAAAAAGAGGCGACATCGTACATAGTGTTTAGGTATGTTTATTTTATTTTAAAAACAATAGTTTTTCAGCATCAAAGAGAATTTGGTAACATTTGACAGATAAGTTTACGTTGATATGTTATAAAAATATAAAAATACTTGGTTATAGTTCTATTGAATTTATTAGATTATTGACGCGTTTCGTGCAAAGCACATCGTCAGAATAATGCTCTACAAGACTGAGACTAGTGGTTATATACAAAATTTACATGACAGGTGTATAAAAATGTTGGTTTTTGAATGGTTGAAAAGAAGTTATGTAATGCAAATGAATCTATACAAATCTACTTTTTAATACAATGAAAGTAGTTGGGTCACTGGTTGTAGTCCCCTGTGTCCATTAGGTCTGTAACAAAAGAAAACGACAGCAGTAAAATTCGAAAGGTAAATAATATTGTATTTATTGGTTTATTGTTATCTTTTAAGTGTTGTTAAAACCAATGTATTTCATAGATATTTGGTAGTTATAATTATAAACAGCTTAATTTTAATATTAATGCACGAAACGCGTCAATAATCTAATAAATACAATAGAACTATAACCAAGTATTTTTATAACATAGGTATCAACGTACAATGGAGTTCTATCAAGAATTGTCGATCGACAAACTAAACTTAGATAAGTTTACAGTAAAAAATATCACTGTTTGATTAAATTTGTGGCGATGTTATGCACCACAAATAATGGAAACGTCATTCGTCGGATATTCTCGCATCTCATTCATATTATTGAAGATGGCCGAAGGACATCAGTTCCTGAACCGAATATGCAGCGCAGTTCACCATCTACCGACAGGACGACAACTGTGTCAACTCTTTAACAATTAGTGTAACACCGCTACACCGCACTACACCGCTATAAATTTATACATAATTTGTAGTATGCTTTCGACATCTTTGAACTAACTAGTAGTTAACGAGGTTTAATGCCATAAACGATAAATACGCTATAAAAACATAAATATCAAGAAAAATCCATATTATTATATCTTTAAATGATAGACACTATAAGAAGTGACTTAAAATTCGAAACCAAAATATATTTTGTAAATATTATAATGAAAAAGAGTACCTAATATTAATTTAGAGGTAGGTATTTGAAATTAAAATATTTTTTTCACCTTTTAATGGCAATTGTATTACATTATGTAAAGGTCACCGTTCCTCTCTTGTCTATTTGGATGACGCAAAGTAAGATTGATGTAAAGGTGTAATAATATTATTCCTTGAAATTATAATTTTCGTCGAATTTCGCTAAATCCCTAAGGAATTATTCAGGCATCAGTTGTGGAAAGAACACGAGTAAAACAAATGATTCGTAGCATAAACAACGAGAACTGTTGGCAAATACCTATATAATATATACATGTAGGTGAATATTTATAGGTACCTGCCTCTTTATCACAATACTATCCTTCACATCGTGTATCCTGTACATAGAGCTGTGTTTTATTATATAAATATATTTATCCAGTAACTACCTACAATGACCTGATCATAAATGAGAAAAAAAATCCATCAGTCAAAGAAGAATAAGCAGCACAACTGTCTACAGAATTTATGTACAAATTTTAGATAAATATTATTAGTAATTTTATGATTTTTTAATTAAAACTAGGAATTTAGTAGGTATTGGTGCCATCCATCATTTCCCCTACAGTTATATGGGCTAAAATAATTGAGATTACGTTATATTATTCTGATTATTTTTCTTTTCTGTTAATGTTTAATTATTTTGCATTCAAAAATATGTAACCTTAGGCCAAATTGAAAAAGTACTGTCTGAGAACAAACTTGTCGAGTGAGGCAGTAAATTTCCAAATAGGTACAATTGTACGTAGTATGTATATAATAAGTCTTTTTATAATAAAGTTATTTTACAATTTTGTTATTGTTATATTTTTTGTTATTGTTGTAAATAATGGAATATAAATAATTTCATTTGATAGGTATTTATAGACCACGAGCCAGCAACAGCCAAATTAACGTCATAAAATAAAGGCTTTTTTGTGTAAAAGGATACTACAGCAGGTAATTACAATTGGATAATATGAATCCTGAGTAGCGGTGATTTTACGAGATAACAGTCTTCAATGTTGAAAATTGATATTCACGTCAGTTATAAGTATGAAGCGTTATAGTATAAAGCGTGATGCATGTCTCATTTTAGAGGTGTCTCTCGGGGGTTTCCACCAACCAATGTGTTTGTCAATAGAAGGCGCAATTGTCAATACTTTGAAGGTTTGTTATCTTCAAAAGCCACCACTACTCAGATTTCATATATTATCCAATCGTTGTTACCTGCTATGGCATCCTTTATCAGAAAAACTCTGCCTTTATACTTTGACTTTAGTATCAAAACGTATACAAAATATTATAAAAAAAAACAAAATGACGTAAAATGACGTGTATGTCTAGAATCGTGGGATTTTTAACTATTAGGCTAACTAATTTTATAGGTTAAGCAACTAAATGTTAAGAATGTATAATTTTAATGAAAATTGAAAGAAAATTTGTATTTTTTTATGAACTTGTTTTTTTATGAAAATTTGTATTGTAATGACAACTTTAGCATAGTTAAATTATTTCAACTGTGACTCAAATTAACACAATAGGTACAAAATCTTCCTCCGTGAACATCGGGGATTCTTGGAACTTTAACAACTATTGATTAGTTCCACACAATTCGTCATCGAAGCGTTCAGTTCACTTTGAACTATTTGACAAAGTCTGTCGTGATGCAGACCTTGTCTTAAATGCAGCACACAATGCACCGGTTATCAAATGAATATTTGGTGAACTGCCATTTTCGATGTCGGCCAACCTTCCATCGTTAAAGTTCTTCAATTAAGAAACTTTTGTGGAAATCGCTAAGAATTTGTGATGTCTTCTTCATCGACATTAAATATTTGATGGAACAGAGTAAGTAAAGTTTTGTGCCGATAGAAAGTAGGTTAATATGAACTAACATACTAACTGCCTGCTAGCCCTAGAACAGATATACCTAGTTAGACAGCAGTTATCTATTTTTAATGACGCATATGTAAACGGTGTAACGAAGAATATTTATTTATTTGTTATGAAAAAAAAACCATAATACATATACATTTTTGATCTATACATAAATTTTATAAATATGAATGTGTAATCACATTATTTCCCATAGAGTTACAAAAAAAGACGTTCTAAAAGATTAAGATGTATAAATGTTGAAAAACACATACCTATTATGAAGTATTATTTTGTGATCACAAAAATGGCGTAATAAAATTATCCATATAACATCATTTCCTCTACAGTGCATATTTATAGCTATACTCAGCTATACCCAGGTTCTAAGAGGGAACATCTATTATCTTTATACAATTTTCCTTTTGAATATGGATTCAGATTCAATAAAAATGTCAGCGTGTTCATTGAATTGGTCATTAAAGTCTAATATATGTTCTTTAAAACGTCATCCTGAATCCTGCATTAGATCTCGGTATAGGTAAATGTGTAAAAAAGTTGGCGCTGTCTTGTTATTCTATGTGGACTTTGAAGCATACTATTTAATTTAATGCAATCGAATTTATTATGACATACTTAGTATAATGTAAAGGCATTAATTGTTTTTTTTTCTGTTGGAGAAACTAATCATGTTATACTTTTTGAGTACGTCGCTATATTGGATCCTAACGTTTATGCCTTCTGTATAGATAAATAATCTTTCCAAAACAAGGATATTGAGATGGGGTCTTCACAGATTATTTTTTAATTAAAACTAGATCATTATATCCTATTTCAAAATCCTGTGAAATTCCTAAAATTTCACTTATTAATCAATGTACAAATCCTTTTTACGATTTAATTGTTGTCTTTTGTTTTAAATTGATATGTATGATTGTGTTGAGTTGTGATATTTATATGGAAATTACTATTCGTTTTTCTCCAATATCCGATGTTTTTAAATTGTCGTAAAAATCGATTAACAATCGACTAATAAAAGGAATGCACCCATTATTTTTTGTCGACAAAAAATGGCAAAGATAAAAATAAAAGTTTAATAAATTTCATTTCATTTCATTCCGTAACGTAGGATTAAGATATACAGTATGTTTCAAACATAAAACAATTTTTTTTTACAAATTAGAAGGTATAAGTTATTTTAAAAGAAACAATAGGTATTTACATCATTGAAGAGTAGATTTGTTAAAAACAGTAGTATTATTATCTAACGTAAATGTACGTACCCTCCTTATAAAATAAATATAATAATATAAATAAATAAAAACATTGAAGTGGCGCAGGTAAGCAAAACATCAGCGCTTGAAAACTTTTTAACAATCGCCATATGTTTTTTGCCCGCATAAATTGTTATAAACACTGGACAGGTACCTACACATATTTTCAAAGATAATATAAATTAATGTATTTATTTCGTCCAGAAATACAAGATTTGAGTGAAAATAATATTAAATTATTTTATCCTCTACAAGAGATTGAACCCAAGACAGACGCAGGCGAAGAAGCAAAATAACTTACCACTTTTTTCACAATGGTCTGCTAAACAGATAATATTATTTTTTATCAATTTATTGAATACATTATGATATATTTTTGATTTAAGACATTAAAGATAATCATTAACGCCCCACACTTGGTATAACCTGTTACGGGCCTGTTGTTATAAATAAAGGTGCATTATTGTGTATTGATGTATAATATTTGTAAAAATTTACTTGATGTAAATGCATTCATAGAAAAAAAAACTGCCTAAAATACCGCCTGAAAGATGGAGGAATAGCTGGGAGTCCAATTCACAGGAGGACCAGGCCTCTTGAAAAGTAGACCTAACTGTCTACATAAAAGAACACGAAGAAAAAGAAACAAAAAACAACAGATATTCGCACACGCAACAACCATTAAGTAAATACTTAATAAGGCATATCTATGGTGTTGGAATTTATAAGTGAATATTGTCCTCTGGATAGTGTCTGGACGATATCAATATCTAGCCATTCTTATTATACTTTTTAAGGAATGACACAAATATGTAAAAGAAGAGAACGAACGACTCGAGCAAGTCAACGAATATGTCTACCTGGGAAGCATGTTTCAACGGAATGCACGGCTTAATAAGGAGATCGAAGGAGACTTATGGCAGGAAATAGCGAATGGGGCACTTAGACCAGTTATGAATGATCGTAACATATCAAAGGAAAACAAAGTTGCCATTCATAATGCTATCATATGTAGTGTCAACTTTCAAGTATTCAAGTGAAACCTGGACATGGCAGAATTCGCACGAGAGCATAATACAAGCAGTTGAAATGAGATCGTTAAGAAGAATCTGTAATATAACGATGTATGGCAGGGTAAGAAATGAGGACATAATAATATCAGATGAAGAAAGATGTCATTAATAGAATGAAAGTGAACACATTGAGATGGTTTGGCCACATAGGAAGAATAAATGAGAAACACCTGACGAAGAAAATATTACAGTGCGGACAGGAATGGAATGAGAGGTCGGGGCCGCCCGAGAAAGAGATGGCACGAACCACATGTGAACAATATTCTGAAAGACGGAAATGTTAGAAGCGTGAACAACAGGCGAACATGTACGATACGATGCATGAATGTTGGCGAGGTTATGAATGCCTGCCAGGATAGAAAAATGTGGCGTACAGTTCTCTCTGCCTACCCCGCAAGATTCATGGCGTGATGTTATACAAGTATGTATATGTGTTCATTCATTCATATTTTTATTTTAAATACGCATTCATATCTAGTAAACATCCTGTATTTGATCGATGAATGGTAGTGCGGTGCTCGAAATAGGGCACGTTTGATCCGGTTCTGTCTTACGGGTGATGGATTGGAGGGAAATTTCCATTTGTTACAGTGGCGACACCTGACGGTATTCTGTCAAACTTGAAATACTCATTTACCTACATTGTTAGTTAGTTACTAATCAAACGCGTTATTTTGTTGATTACACACGAATATGGATTTACATACGTCATGTATGTAGGTATAGTATTCAAGTCATGAGTCAAAATATTGATTTCATTAAATGGAAAAAATAACATTTAGGTTCATTTTTGTACGAGTTAGTGTTTGTTTAATGGTTGAACATTATTTTTCGACTTTCTCAAATACATAATACAAAGATTTATATCAAAAGATTCCTTTCATTGAGGTCGTCTTGATATCAGAATACCAAATCCATAAGGAAATGAGATAGTCAGGAGAAAAGATTTACTATGATCGCGGTTTCATTGAAAAGTAGGTACATACTTTAGTTATGCGCTTCATCTTCCAGTTTCTTCGAAAGAAATGTACCTATACTTAATCCCGCTTTGTTGCTTATACTATTTTCCTTTGTTTGAGTCAGGTTGAGTGCGAAACATTTTACTAACCAGGAAAAGTACTTTATTCCTGAAGTCTTCAATCTTCCTCTCGACAACTATCTTCATAAGGGTCTTGTATTGGTTATCTCTAAAAAACACGGAAAGAAGACGTAAAATCTCAACGTTGGTGATCATGTCTGTCCACGAAATTCTCAGCATCCCTGAGTGGATCTATATCTCAAAGACTCCCAAGGTAACTAAAAACATTTATTCAGAGTGTTAACACTGCACGTTACATTTTTTACTAATCATTATCGTTTTGCACTGCATTCTTGGCAGCTCACATGAAGGTACTATGTCAAATATTAATTGTAAATGAACAAAATATCAAGTAGCCACATTTTGGGTACTTATTTTATCTTCTCACAGATCCTGACTAAAAACACAATTAAAAACTGTGTCTCCACCGGGAATCAAACCCAGGGGCCAGGACCTATGGCTCAGGAATCAGTTATCTAATTAATGATAGGGGTTTTAACATAGCACCGTTTTCTGATTCAAGATCATTCTAAGGGCGCTGATAGTTTAGTTATGTGCTGCTCTACGAAACAAAGTTATTTTCAGTCCTTGAAATGCCCTTGCTTTTAGCACTGCGGACATCTAAAGGCGGCGCATTCTACTTAATTGAACCGCTCACGCGAAAGCGACGGTCACAGTGAGCCACTTTGTTGAATCTGTCTAGCTCCTTTTGGGAGTTGTTACTATGTGATCCGGATGACCTGATGAGTGTGAGGTGCCTCCCAAAGAGCTCTTTTCTCTGACACAGCTCTTGGATGTATTGAAGTGCTAAATTGTTTAAATAATCAAACCCCATCAATCAAATTTTCAACTCGATCTTAAAACCAGTGTCAATAGTTTAGTTGTGGAGATAAGTGACATCGTTTTTTTTTTCAAAAATAAGCTCTGTACTCCCATATTTTTCCTTCTAAGTCTTTATTGAGATAGGCTCAGAACGGGTGTCTCCTGCTGTTACAGTGACCTCAAGAAATAGGGTTACAGAGAGGAAGACATAATATGCGAGTGTGGCGCAAGACAGGACAACGTGCACCTACTGTCATGTCCTATGATAGTAGCGACATGCACGCACCAAGACACAGTGATAGTAAACACTAGTGGAATCCGGGTGGCCGAATATTGGGGGATACGAATACGATGGTGTTCCGGACACGGAAAGTTAGTAAGTATTGAGATAATTTGAGCTGTTATTTTTTTTAGTTTAAGTACATATTTTTTTGTGTTCTTGTGGTTAGTAATACTTACATTTTATGTATGTGAAACGGTGTTATTGGGTGTACATAATGTACACCCAATAACATTGATTGTTGTATGCTTCTTTTATATTAATTTATCATGTACTTTTCATTTTATATTCCTGTTTTGTTTCCTAATGAAAATAAATAAATAAATATTATTAATAAATTGTGATTTCAAAAATCACACGCTATAAAATAACGATGCTAAAATAAACTAAGACTTGGGAAGATATATTCAAAATTTATTATTTGGCTTACTCTTATGTATATATAAACACTGCACCAACTCCAACTGTCGCATATGAGTACTATCGTCCGAGTATTATCGCGTCAGTACAGGTTTTTCTTTCTCTTTTTGCTTCTGAAATGTAATAAATATCTTTTTTTTTAATTTCAAATATAGCTGTTACTTTGCTAGCTTTGACATAATTCTGGCAGCCCCGCCGAAAACTGTAGAAGAAAAATTTGAATGTACCTAGCACGTATTCGTTATTTTTGTCACAAACTCAAGTCATCTTTCCGATTGATACAAATACTCACAATGGATATATTTCAGAATCCACAAATCTGCGATATCTTGCCACGATCATGTTTTGAATCCCAACAAAGGACCGACATCTGTCATATATCCGCATTTACATCACACATAACACCTACAAACCTACGAAATGTTCCTGCCAACATTCTATCAAAGAAAAAGAGTGATGTGAATAAGTCATCTCTGAATTTCAACACAGACTGGATGGAAAAAAAACACGACACATTCTACGGAATAATCTTAAGAGATGATACCTATTTCATATTCTTTTATCAGTGAAAATGGATACAAAAAGTTTCTAACGGGTTGTTGATATTGGTCCGTAATTCAATTGTTAACTAATGTTACAATATATATTGAGCGTTAAGTGACATAGTAAGTAGTCCATTTTTGTATTTTTGATCAATTTATGCGCTATAATTTGATCACTTGATTAATTTTGTTGCAGATTCAAATCCTCGTCTTGATCTTATTAAATATAACCCGAAAAATATATGAATTACAAACATTAATAATAACTATTATTAATGTTTGTAATTGCTACTCTATGGACTGAGTAGCTATGGCAGGACATACAAAACATATTTAGCAAATATCTATAACCTACAACTAAAACTTTAAAAAATCATAATAAGTAATAAAATAAAAAGTGCGTATCAGAATAATGAAAAGGGTATATTCAAACACTGTAATGTATTAGCTATATATCATAAAGTAAAAATTGCCATCTTAAAAGACGAACATGATAACATTAATAAATTAGAAGTAAACTCACGTAGAAATAACCTCCGAAAGTTAAACTACCTAAAGAAATATATTTTACCTGTGTACAAAAATGTATATGGCATGAGAACATGGGAATATCTCCTGCCAAAAATATTAAATGATATGGATGATGAGCTCTTGCATATATGCACTACATGCCCTAAATATTTTACCCACTTAAAAAGGTAAATGATGAGGTCCGATGACGACAGCTATGTGCTCTAGAAGTATACCTACTCCTTGAGTTGACCAGCTGTCATAGGTCGAAACCTGCATCGTATTCTTTTTATCTTTATATGTATATAGGTATATCGGATTTTTTTTTCTTATTATTTTTTTGATTTATGTATTTATTTATTTGCTCACTTAGGTATTTGTTTCTTTATTTTTTTTTATGAATTATGTATATTAAAATTACCAAACTGAATTCGTCAACCTCAGATAAACCCTGAGGGTTTCGATGGTTGACTGTATCTTTGAATTGTAAATGTGAAAAAAAAAACTATTAAAAGAATATGATAATTTGAAAATACTGAAAATAATTGTACACAATAAAAATGTAACAGGCAGGGCTTTCGAAACATGTCGCGAAGTGACTCATATAAATAGTGATATACCTACAGCTAGTTATATAAATTAAATATGGTTAGTATTAACTACCCCAAAATATCCGCCGAATCATTGAATGATAAAAATTATTATGGTTTTTCACTATGTGTAGGTACTCCTGTAAAGGTATTTCATAATTGGTTGTTACTTTTGCTATCTATGTACTCCACAATAATATAACGATTATTGCACTGCATTTTACGGTTTAAAATATCGTTTATATTGATTTTTTAATTTTGTCAATACTGACGGTGTTGAATATGTAGAATTCCATAGTAATAGGTATTTTAAATCAAACAAATGATTTGGTCTACATATATATTTTTTTCCTGAATCCAGAACGACCGTTTCAGCTTATTAAGCTGAAACGGTCGTCCTGGATTCAGAAAAAAATATATATGTAGACCAAATCATTTGTTTGATTTATTTAAAATACCTATTATCATTTATATTGATTTAAAAACTTGAGTATCACCATAAGTATATATAAAATAGTAACCTGTAAAAAGAATATAGTATCACCGATCTATAGATTGAAGGCGGCGTCTCTACGGATACATTTTTCATTTCTTCACTAAACAAAGAAATCAAAATATGACGTGACACGTGGTAAGAAAAAGATTAAAAGGAACCGTGCTCTTTGTTACTAGAATGAAAACATCTTGCTATATCGAATATCTCAAGGGAAACACAGAAATATGTAAGTACCAAATACCATTATAACAAAGGCAAATAGTTGATATTTTTATTGTAAACTAACTACGATATAATCGAGTTTTTGGAAAATACTTCATTTTGAAAAATACTTTATCTTTTTGATTTCCATATGCAAATTGTCATGTCACTTAGCACAATTGCATTGTTACTGGAAAGTGTCGCATCTTTTGATATCATTGATACCTATTATTTTCTTCATAAAAACCTTAACCACGCAAATAGTTCTCAAGAATTCATATCTTGGCTTTAAATTTAATGTTACTCACTTTGCCAGAATATATTTAAGGCAATATTTTATTTTTTATTTATTTTGGATATCTAACAGTCCAATAGAATATAATAATACAGTAAGAGATTAAGAACAATGAAAATAACAGAATACGGTACATGATAACATGACATAATATCAAGTGATTGTTAAAGTATTACGTACAATGTTTAGCAAACAAGAAAAACAAAATTAAGGATCATAACTGGAACATATAAGTAACAATACAAAGAAGATTACAAAATAGAATCAAAGCATGGGACTCTAAGGTACTTAAGGCTTAACGAAAAAGGTGTACTGGCCACCTTTAGGGTGATACAGATATGTATTTAGAGAGTGGAATTTTGAGTTATGTTATCAGTGCAAATTTGGCGCTTTATCGCAATTTTGAATGAGACCGATTGAATATGAAAGAAGTCAATGTTATTGAGCAGGTTGTTGAAACTGGAGAGAGCCCGGTTAGTAAAAAAGATTTTCCTAAGATTAGTTTAGTCAACTTTTTTCAATAAACTCTCCTAATCTTATGTTTTGTACATAAACAATTCATAAATATTCAGTAGCTTATTTATTTATATGTATATTTGGTTAATTATGAGAATGTTCTCTAAAACAGGTTTATTGTCAATAGTCTATTTTTTTCAACTATATCAAGCAACGTATTATCTAATACCGAAATGTGTAACTATCATCTTTAGTTTCTTCATTAATAATGGTTCCATCTATCAAACTCGCTCGATGCACGCGGTTCTCAGTCCCTAATCAACGTGTAGGCCCAAATAAATTGCTATGTTGGTAAAATGTTCCTAAGAAGAAATATAAAATATAATAATAATCAGACTGAACATAGCAATGAGAAAAGGTATATGCCCGGTCTGCTAAGGGATTCGTAAATCACGAAAGTTTTCAAACTCTGATGTAAGTAGTTGTAATACGATTCACATAGCATACTAAGAGACGGTATAAGAATAAAATATTGGTCCGTTTTGGTCAGCGTGTACTTCTACAAGTCCATGACTGTATCCAGGAATGGATTCCCATATACATAATGATATGGAAGTTCACAACCCTTGTGGTATCTTTAGGGCGTGTAACGATAAGGATGCATTGCAACAACCCCCACGGCTCTCATACAGTTTAAAGCGAATATTTTATAAGTAGTGTTAACTGTGGGATATTCAAATATCAAATAAGTACCTACTTGTATGAATCCCAGAATATATACATTAACCATTATGGTAATTCATGTTCTTTTTATTCTTATGATACTTTCCTCTTCGTTGCTTACGATTTTCACTGAATCAACAATAAGTTTCACTATTGTCTAAAAATTTGAATTAATTTCCATAACTCTGTATGTTTTATCTTCTTGTTGTGTTTAAAATATTTAAAACAATGTTTAAAACTTTAAATTACGAAAATACTCAGGTTGGATTGTTTCAACAAAAGTATCGGTAATAGTATAGTTGAAATACTTTGAACATAAAATTGAGTCGTTTACGGCATAAGATTTCAATGAAACAACCAAAATTATTGAACAATTTTATGAAATCAAAGTATTTTAACTATACTTTTACTTTGCTCAACTTGCTCGAGAAACACAGCCTCAGTCTATTAATAATAATTATAATAATAAACACTGTTTTACACCCTGCGTAAGTGGATATTTCTTTGCTTATGGCAATTTCTTCCAACTATCCCGTGTTTCCAGCCCAGAAAAGCGTGATAAATTAATTCAAGTTAATTCCTCCTCTGCGGGAGATCGAAGCCACGACGCCCACATAGATACCAAACGGATTTCCAACCATGCCACGGCGGTCGGCAATTGAATTGTACTTAAATTCTTTCTGGATCCATACAAAAACATTTATTTAAATTACATATGGTTAGAAATTTTGGACTGTGTCAACATGTTCGGGCACACCGCCGGCGCAGACGTCGGGTCAGACATCCTGTGTTGACAACGAGACGTCAAATCTGACAGGTGATGATTGCGTCGGATGCCCCCGGTGTTAGCCCGCGGAACCTTCGGACGCCAACACGAGGACCGAGGGGTCGGGGTACAAGCCCCTCCGACTTGAAACGGAGTGTACTTAGCGGCCGATTTCGAGACCAATCGGAGGCCCTGACGTGTGTGGTTGGATTCTCGGGGGCAGTGGTTGAACCCGATGGATGGTGGATATTTTGTGTTTGTCCGATGTTGCGGCTGCGTCCGGTGGTGAACAGGGCCAATGAGCTCTATAGCGTCGCCGGCGTGGAAGTGGATCGCGATCCCCCCTCGATGTGTCAACATTAACAAACGAAATTGATATTGCGTCTTAGGGTCGTATTACAAGATTTATTTGAGAAAAATATAAGAAAAAGGTAAGGTCTCGTACAGCGAGAATACTGCTTACGGGATCTCAACTTTTTCTTAATTTTTTCTTAAATAACTCCGGTAATACGACCCTTAGAATTATCATTATAATTTTATACATCATTTTTGATTATGTAGATAATACAAAAACATTCTAATGGTTTTCTTAGATATTAGCAGCCCCCCTAGACAACGTGTCATTTAGCTCAAGAAAAGAAAATATAACTCACTTCCATACATTGAGTTACATTTCTTGAGCAAGATTTTTAGGGAGTCTGGTCAATGACAAGGAGATTATTAGTTGTTTTATGTTTCTAAGTTCCATGTGTATGCATCGGAATACACATGGAACTTAGAAACGTAAATTAACATTTCTAAGTTCTATGGGGGTAAATTATTAATAATGGGGGTAATTTGTTAATTTATAAATTTAGTAATTAATTTATTAATTAATTTATTAATCAATTTATTAATTGATTTAATAATTAATTTATTAATTAATTTATTAATTAATTTATTAATTAATTTATTAATTAATTTATTTATTTATTAATTAATTAATTTATTAATTAATTTATTAATTAATTTATTAATTAATTTATTAATTAATTTATTAATTAAGGGGGTAATTTATTAACTAAGGGGGAAATTTATTATACTATAACATCCAAAATTAGCCGCGTTATTGACTATCCAATTTCATCAAAAAATGTGATCCAGAAAATCATTATGATTATTTAGGTAGGTAGGAACCTACCTATATTTATTCGATGACATATTGTTTTAAAAATAATAATTATGCTAAACAATTTTATGGATGGAGATCCTAATTAACCAGAAATAAAGTAAAAAAAAATAATATAAATTTTTGGACAGGTAACAGGTATTATGTCAAATATTAATCAATCACGCACCTCATAGTCGTCACACAACTCCAGACTGAAGATATAATTGAATACTGTGTCTCCACCGGAAATTAAACCCATGACCTGTGGATCAGCAGTCAGATACCTAACCAATTGAGCCACGAATCGAACCCGGGACCTTTGGATCAGCAGTCAGATACCTAACCAACTGAGCCATGAAAGCGGATATGGTTACCAATGTTTAGTTATATAAAAATTACATTCTCTATCAACCAAGGGTTGTTATTCTTTTCGATCAATGGGCAATGAGTGATTTAAGACTTCAATTTCAAGGAAATTAAGCGCTTGATCACAATTTTCCTCATTTTCATTATTCTACGTAAACCTACGTAAGTCTATGATATTTCCAGCGCGGTCCGATCCTCACTGACTTATGTCGGTAATCAAAAAGCCATAATTTTAAACACATACATACTTGTATACGATATGAAATACGCAAATTATGTTCAATAAATATTATTTTGAACAGATATTCAGTTAACAGATGCTTCGTCTAGTTAGGAGTTGGTATTTGAAAGAAAAAGGAAACGGTTGGAATTAAAATATCTTCGAAACAATTCTACGTTTATATTATGCGGATCATTAAGTCTCCGTTTCGTCTGAATGCTTTGAATAAAATAATATGTATGGTTTTACTTTCGAACGAATATCGTTATTTTGGAAATTATATCCTAACACAATACTGTATTCGAGGAAATTGTTCATCATTTTCTCGTAAATTGTAAGAAACGTTTCGTGAAATTATTTTTACTATTAAACTAATTATCATAAAACGAAAATATATCGTAAAATAGAATCAGTTTATTTATATTTGGTACATATTTCACAAGTATATTAGTATTATTTATAAGAAATTTATTACCAATATGAACCGTAGTAGTCCAGTTTTTTTCCTTCATTCATATAAGTAAGATATTTTTTTAAATGAATATGTCCTTTTAAAAGAAGTGCGTATATTTTATATGTAAATGCTTGTGCTATTGCTGAACGAAATCGGTCGAGGTAGGATTCGAACTTCCGTTGACTGCTCTTCATTCGATGCATCATTTAAGATACTATGTACGTCCAAGCTTTTCAAGAATACATCAAAGTTGGAATATCGTGTCAATAGTAGTTTGTACTCTTATAAACAGTAACCGCCAGACTAACATCGTAGTACAAAGGCTGCAAAATTATCTGCGTAAATACAGTACAAAAGATAATAAAAATTGGCTACTGTTAACCACAGATCGTGGTGGTTTTGTCAGATAACTAGCAAATGTGCATAAAAATACTGACCGTAAACGTCAGTTATAAAGTAAAGCGAGATTGTTTTATATTTTCTAGGGGATACTAATACATGGAAATCACATCTTCCCTTTGCAGAAACTTTAGTTGACGGTAACCATCTGACAAAAACGTTTTTTAATAAGGTACTACCTCCCTAACCAGCCAGCTGGTTAAAAATTATTTGACCAACACCAATTTAGTTACTTTATTTTAATATTTTGGTTACTTTTTTTAATATTTAATGCAACTGGCTCACGCCAGTGGCAATTATAACTACAAACAAACCAAACCTAGATACCAGTTTTTACCAAACTTTTGTAGGTTAGGTTTAAAAAATCGGTGTACATCCTAGGCTATCTTGGCTGGTCAGGGAGGCAGTACCTTTTAATAAAGTGAACTTTTAAAGGCTAGCGTCCATACATGTGCAGCGGACGGATCGGATGGAGAGCATCATACGGATTCAGACGGTCAACAGTTCATCGTTCATTCTTTCAGTAAACCCAAACTATCTCAGGGAATTACCTTTCATTTTATTTATATCCTTTCTAATCTTCTACTGTCCCCATTTTTTAAAATATTTTTTTTTATCAATTAATGTAATTATGTATTTAAGTAAATCTGTTTCCTTAAAATTCACTACATATTAAGTGCGGTTTCTACAAGGCTATCTATTTATTTGTTATAGAAAGTGAATCAAATAATGTTATTAATAAAAAAATATTAAATAACAAGTCTATATAGTTTCCGGTCACTTTCAATGTACTTTCATAGTTCTGCAAGAGACCGTTATAATTCAATGAAAAAAAAAACAGTTTCAATTATAAATTTTATTGTTCTCGCTTTGTTCCACATTTTGTCAGTATAATAAGTTTCGGTCAAACGAAGAAACTGATTATAACTTTACAGAGAAATATTCCAACCGCGAAAATCAACTTTTATAAACGTGTATACTGTGTGTAGTGTATCATGACAAGAATTCACTCAACTTGTTATGTATTGTGAGAAAATTCAAAGAAAGAAATCTTTGTGACATTTAGAAAAAAACATTTTAATCAGAGGAGTGAAAAGGAAAGGAAAAAACTTTTGACTGAATAAAGTACCTACAATGTTTTGTACAAAGTACTGAGTATCTTAGCGAAATTAACGTCTCTGCGTTTTCATATATTCGCGGTATTCATTGTATGATTGCATTTTTATATAAGTAAATAAAATGTTATTTATGTCCGCCTACATTCAACAACTGTGCCAAAAATGTAACATCTATCTATGAGAACCTACATATGAATTACAAAATATAAATTCTCTAAAGAAATATCAAAGGGCTAGAGTCAAGAAAGCGGTTTACTGTGAACGCAGTTTCAGTATAAAGGATCTTGTTAAATGAAATAACACTCTATTTGATATAATAACGTCAAATTATTGTAACAGTTACAGTAAATGAAATAGCTTTTTCTTTTCTGTTTATTTTTTTTTGTTTGTTTATTCATATTGTTTCATTTTGTTGGTAGATTTTATGGCAAACGTTTTATTTTATTGTTATAATATTATTTTGATGTCGCTGTTTTCTATTCTTAAATTACCTATATAAAAAATAAATGAATAAATAAATAAATAAATAAATAAATAAATAAATAAATAAATAAATAAATAAATAAATAAATAAATAAATAAATAAATAAATAAATAAATAAAAAAAAATAAATAAATAAATAAATAACTAAACAAATAAATAAATAAATAAATAAAATAATAAATAAAATATTAAATAAATAAATAAAATATTAAATATGTAAATAAATAAATAATTAAATAAATAAAATAATAAATAAATAGATAAATAAATAGATAGATAAATAAATAAATAAATAAATAAATAGATAGATAAATAAATAAATAAATAAAATAAAAAATATATAAATAAATAAAATAATAAATAAATAAATAAAATAATAAATAAATAAATATATAAAATAATAAATAAATAAATAAATTAATAAATAAATAAAGAAATAAATAAATAAATAGATAAATAAACATATAAATAAATGAATAAATAAATAAAAAAATAAATGAATTAAAAAAATAAGTAAATAAATAATAAATTCAATAAATTAAAAAATAATTAATTAAATTTATATATGCCTAAATAAAAAAGAATAAAGTAATAAGTAAATAAATAAACTAAAAATTAAACAAGTAATCATATAAATAAATCAAAAATTAATAAATTAACAAATAAATAATAAAAAATACATCAATAAATAAATGAATGAATTAAAAAATAATTAAATATAAGTCTTAAGACGGCTATCTATCATATTGAGCCAACAATTAAGCAAAAGCACGCCTGATAATGTCATTCAAATTTATTCTGTGTGGGACTGACTAGAATAGTGCTTCCACTGTGATGGTGTTTGACTGTCCTTCCTGGGACCGAATTAATGGAGTGCTCCCCTGGAAATGTCTTTTTTTGTATTTTTTTTATCTTTTTAAGGAAGCACACGTTAACACTTATACGCCAACCGGTCATGGCGTATATAGCGGACTCTCATAAAATCAGGCATAATAACATCTCACTATAATTTTACCTTATTATGAGAGATGACAATGATGTGTGGAGATAAATGAATGTGTATTACTTACTTTTATTATGTCGTGCACGCCAGCGCACCTGGCGCGGGTTCCCGCGCAATGTAAGATTATACCGCGATGTTATAAAATAAAGAATAAAATCAAATTTTATTGAAGCCATTTGACACGGTGCCATATTTAAAAGACAACATACTCAACATTTTTATTAATATGAATAAAGAGGAACAAAACTGAAAAGCAATGTTAACTCGTTATAATTAAATTTAATATTCGCGATTTTGGCATTCGCAGTATATATATATATATATATATATATATATATATTTATTTGAGGGGATAGAGAGGAGGATGGTTGAATAAGTTACACTGTAGTTGGTTGGCCCGGGGCCAATATTGAAGACAATGTGTGTTTTAGTTATTTGAATTTTCATATTCCTCTATCATAGTCAACTCCATTTATCATGTTAAGTTTATCAACTCGCTATTATATACATCACGACATACGAGAAACGTTTTCTTGGGCAAATTAAAAAATATGAGTCCATATATCGCACCTGTGCAATTTTGGTCCATTTCTTTGATCCACTTCGTTTTACATACATACATACCATCACGTCATGTCCCTCACGGGGTAGGCAGAGAGAACCGAACGCCACATTTTTCTATCTTGACACACATTCACCGCCTCATAAACATTCATACATCGTCTTATACATGTTCGTCTGTTGTTCACGCTTCTTACATTTTCATCTTTCAGAATATCGTTTATTCCATTCCTGTCAGCTTTGTATATTTTCTTCGTCAGGCGTTCTTCATTTATTCTCTCCAAGTGGCCAAACCATCTCAATGTGTTAACTTTCATTCTGTTAATTACATCCTTTTTTATCTTACATTCTTTCCTTGTATCTTCATTTCGAACTCTGTCATACATCGCTCTGTTACAAATTCTTCTAAGCGATCTCAATTCAACTGCATTTATTCACCATATTTCGCTGAACTACCAATTTTTGTTACATGTTAGTTTTTTTAAAAAATGAAAATAAAAAATTTTGTCTCAGTTTTTGTTCTATGTCGACCGATGTGACACAAAGTACTCAAAAAACAATTACACAAGACGGAGTTGCTACAACTACAAAACATACTTTAATATTTTGAAATAACTTAAATTATGTGTGTTATATCGAAATATGTGTTATTATGTGTGTTTTGTATTTAATGTTTACTTTTTTTATAATGGCCCAGAGGCCGTATAATATGTTAATATAAATAATAAAATAAATAAGTAAATCACAAGCCGACTTAAAAATATTCATATTGCAAAAATTCGATTAATAGTACATACCTACCATAATCACATGTCATTATTTATCCATAATATTTCTCGCATTCATACAATATAGCACATATGTAATACACTTACATTTTATTATATGAAACATACATAGGTATATAGTATTATATTTGTCATTTTTATGTAAAAATTTATATTTGTTACTCATATGTGAAAACATAATATGCATTCACAAAAAGGTCATTCCAATAAAAGGTTAGCATTATTTACTCCACTGCCAAATTGTTGTCTTTCGATAAAAATATAACCTTAAAAGATAGGAGAAAGATGTAAATTGAACCAAATTCTCAATACATGGTGTCACAAAAAAAATTTCTTCGTTACTTCATATATGGCAATAGTAATAATGCATTATTTTCAAATGAATTTTTTCACTTTATTCAAATATATAGAACATTCAAAAATAACATTGATAAGGGAACTCAATAAGAAAAACACGTAAACCAACCGATGACAGGTCGTAAGCCCTGTAGGTACTTTGAATTCCTGGTTCTTCTATAATATCCCAACTAACACTTCAAACTATAACTGACGTTTTTTAATATCAATTCGAAATTGTTTTTTTCAAAAACCACTATGTACAACTCAGAGTTAATATTATCCAATCGTTGTAACCTGCTTGGGAATCCTAAGGTACGAAAAGAAAAAATCACGCTTATTTCTATAACTTCAAAATTACTATTTGAAAGTTATTTTCTGCGAAAGTCACCAGTACTTAAAGTTCATAGTACCCAATCATCGTTACCTGCTGTGGTATACTTACATACAAAAAAATCAGTCTTTATTCTATGACATAAGTCTGCAGTCGCTGGGTCATGATCTATTACTAAATGCAAATTAATCAATTCAATACTTTTCCAAATCAACACACACCACGAGCCAAATCAACTCTCCTTAAATTAACTAGTGGATGAACAATAAAAGTGTTTCAGTTGAAAAAAAAATTGAAACTCATGTTCCTTTGGGATCAAAAACAGAAATGAGAACGAAAATTCTGCCATTGATTTGTTCAATCGACTCTGAAAAAACTTGCACTGCAGCATGCCTTTGATAATAAACAGAAACGCAATCAGAGCGGAATTTCACTAAACAAATTTCACATGAAGCCCTCAATCGGAAGTCTTGATTTGGAAGCAAAGTTTGGATTCAAGTACCAACTGCAGGAAAATTCGACGAGAACTTTGTTTTTCTATACATTATCGATATAATACATATTATGCAGTTACATTCATAACTATCCTATTTGAATTTATTTAACTTCTCGAAGAAGGGTTCTTGACGAAACTTAATAGAAACTAAATACTTGGTTTAATTTAAATTATTTAAAAGAACCATTAAAAGGTTTATAGCTTGATTCATATAATATAGCTACTGTTAATTTATGATGTAAACTCTTGGTTCTGTAAATCAATAAAATAAATAAAAATAAAATAATTAATAAAATAAATATGAAATTTTTGGTATGATTTGTGCATTAATATATGTAATATGTAATGGCTTAACCAATTATTTTGAGGCAAGCAAAGCTCGCGGTACACAATGGTATCATCGTACCGACTCTAATGTATGTTAGTGAGACATGGACATGAATGCAGAATTAACGCGGTTGGAATGAGGTCACTAAGACGAATGTGTGGTAAAACGACGTATGATAGAATAAGAAATGAGGCTATTAGACGAGAATGTATGATTGAAAGAGAAATCGTGAGTAAGATGAAAATAATTGCCATAAAGTGGTTTCGCCACATAGAAATAATGAGTGATGACCTTCTAAAAAAAAATATATACAAGGCTGATAAAAAAGGAACGAAAAATAGAGGTCGGGCAAGGAAAAGTTGGCACGATCACATAAATGTAATTTTGAAAGATGGAGACGTAAAAAGTAGGAGGAGCGTGTATGTATAAGACGATGCATTGATGTGAATGAAGCGAGAAATCTGGCGTTCGGTTCTCTGTGCCTTCCCCAAATAGGGAAAGGGCATGATGCTATGGTATGGTGTGAATCTAATAGCTGGATTCTTTTATTAACCAAAAACCAACGTGTTACCTATTTAGATATCAAATCTGTGACAATTTTAACAATTCACTTTAGTTATATATTCATACATATGACACACTTGTGTCTTTAAACCAATTTAATATGCACATAAATCAAAATGTCATGACATAACACTTTTCCATAGTAATGAAATTTAAAAGTTCTGTAGTCATTTTTTAATTTGTCTCAGAAAACCTTGGTAGATCTTATAATATGCAGTATGGATACCTCGGTGGTTTTTGTATGACTTAAAAGTTTTGCATTTTAATCCGTAGCTTGAAAGTTTAGTCTTTAAGCTAAGTAACTTACGTTGAATGCAACAAATATGACAGGAAGCTTGTAAAACCATGACAACGAATGTTACTAACGACTTTCACCTTAGAAGTGTCTCGACATTTTAAAAGCCTTCCGCTTTCTTTAATGGAGAATCGGTTGTGATGAAATTTTTATCATAATATTTTCCTAGATTACTCATTTGGATGTAATATGGCAATACGAAGGAATACCAATAACAACTTTGATTGATAAAACGTAATTTTTCGACCGATAGTCCTTAATGTAATTCCTTTATAAATTTTCTCAAATGTTAAAATTACTATTTTTTAATTTATTCCATTTTTATTTGATGTTCTGAGCACATTTTCAAGTTGTAACAATGAATATGTTAATTAAGTATTTTTATAAAAACCATTTTCATACAACTTTTCATAAATAAATCAAATCAAATCAAATGAAATCAAACAATTATAGGTACAATTGAAAAAATATTTTGATTGATGTATAAAATGTTTTTTTTCAAAAGTAAGCGCAACAAGACACAGAATAATAAGCTTTACTTCAAATCAAATATACATTATATAAAAGTCAACAACATTAAGGAAGTTTTAGAAAAGTGGATCGAACTAAGCCTAAAGAAGCCTCTTTTTATCATAAATAATTAATTTATATATTATATGCTAACGATAGTGAATAATAAAATGTATATTTATTTCTTACAAGGTCAATTCATATCTGATTTCTCACTTCTTATTGAGCCACGAAGACCGACAATTTATTATCATTATCTTACTTTTGAAAAATCGACTTCATTTTTTATCTCTTACGTCCCCTTCCCGTGATAAACAAATTGTTCCCAGTACGTGACACAATAAAATTCTATATTATCTGTTCTGTACAAAAATTGCCGTTTTAATTCACAATTTTGAAAGTCAAAGTAGAATGAAAGCCACGGAAATGAGGTCGCTTAGAAGGCTATGTGAAAAATGATCTTTGACAATGACAGAATAACGAAGATATTATTATTTGTTTTTTTTTTATTTATTAATCGAATCAATTACAATGTACATATAAATAACAATCAAAAAGGTAAACAAGTTCCATGATATATTTAATAATAACTCTCTTTAATTGAGATAAAATCTAATGTTAAAAAAGGGGAATATCTATTTTGTAATGTTACATTCACCAAACATTGCACATCTACTAAATAATTCACAAAACATTTAATCACTAAGGTTTCAACATTTATATGAAGACAAATTAATGATTTACATGAAAGGATTGTGTAAAAAGGTCAATCAAAATTTTCAAAACAAATTAAAGCTACACAAAAAAAAAGAATGAAATAAACAAAAAAATAAATCACTAGGTACAATTTTTTGATTTTATTCTTAAATTTATTGTGTTTTTTTTCGAGTCTGAAACTCAAAGGTAGTTCATAAAACCACGTAGTACCTTTATACTTATTTGTAGAAAATTATTGAAAGTAATCATAATTCCGTGTTTGACCTATGTAGTGGAAAGAATGAAATTAAAGGGAAGCCGCTCACTATGGTCGATGCGTTGAATAGAATAAATTAATTCCAGATATTTGAAGTGCTAAATGCAAGAGAACATTCTATAAAATACCGAAAAAACATTTGTTTTTTAAGCAACAAATCAGCACCCTTGAAATGATAATGAATCATTAAACGGCGTTTTTTTATGACAAATGTATGTGTTTAACTGCATATATTTAAATTTTATTTAAAAATATCGAATAAAGCAGAAACACTCCAACTATATAATTTAACTTTCTATAAAAAATATGAAGATTGTACATAAAAAATATGAAGTAGTACATCTCAAACTTTTAACAATTTTTATAAAAATTAAATTTAGTGACGTCATTGTTTCATTCAATTTGTAAGGCAGTAAACACTACACACAATATCTCACTCAATAGTTTGAAACATACATCATGCTGTTTTCATATTCTGGTTAGGAAAAACAGACTGACCTCCATACTATCCTATCCTGATACACATGTCTTATATAGAAAACAAAATATCTTAATTTATTTATTAATTTGTGTTTCAGTGTTTATACATAGTTCGGTACGTATTCTTCAATTGAACACACTATCGCCATCGACAGTTGGATCTCATGTGTTACATGCAACTAGTTTTTTTTTTTTTTAACAGGAGGGTTCCTTGGTCAAGTAGTAATAGGGTCATACTGTTAGTTAATGAAGGATATAATTATCACTAAGCTCGGCAATTAGCCCGTACCATTTCACTTTTCTCAAAATATCAATTTATCCAAGTGTATCTACAGTTTATTTACCCCAAGTATACAAGAATCAAATGTTTAAAAATTGGGCGCATGTAATAAATAATGTAGTAATAGAATATGTATTTATTTATTTATAATTTATTTATTAAGGTATATTAATTTCTTTATTTTATTAATTTGTTTATTTATATATTTATTTCTTCATTTATTTATTTATAAACTAGTGAACCCCCGGCAAACTTCGTATTGCCTGTATAATTGAAAATGGTCCTTTATAACTCCCGTCGCATCAGTACCTCCCGTCCCTTCAGTACCTCGGACAGTCGGGATGAAAGGACAGTCGGACCTTCTTTTTCCAGGATTCTCCAACTTCATAGGTAAAATGAACAGATACACGATAAAGAAGAAGAAGAAGAAAATAGTTTGAATCCAGAAACCGTCCTGGAAGACCTGCGAAGAGATGGAAAGACAGTTGGAGCTTCTTCTCTTAGAGTATAAGGTCATTTTACCTTCATAGGTAAAATGACCTAATACCCGATGAAGAAGAAGAAGAAAATTTTTTAATCCAGAAACCATCCCTGGTTTACTCTCGACAATTCACCAAAGTTTCATTGCAATCAGATTATATAGTTTTTTTCCTATTTATTATATACTAGCTTTTATGTCCCGCCGTTGGCCAAGAATGTAAATTAGTGAAGGAATAAGCAATCGTTTATATAATATTGTCACAAAATTTTTGCTATTTCGTAATTAAGTAATTTTAAATTTAATTGAGTTTAAATAAAATGTCATTATTATTATTATTATTATTAAGCGGTGTAAAATGTTTAAGTGATGGCCACAACCCATTTTTTTATATAAATAAGTACATACAATTTCTGCACGCATGGACTATGGGAAATGGTTTTAAATACGACTGATTATAAAGAGACAACGCTGTAAAGAGTTTGGTTTTGGCCACAACCCCTATTTTTAAATATTTTCATCGAACGCAAATAATGTGTATTAAATATTTAGTCATTTTGAATGGTGGGAAATGGTTTAAAAATTGATTAAACAAAAGTACTGAAAATATTCAAGTGTTGGTAACATCCCATTCGTTTTTATATTTTTCGTCAAGTGTGCATACCTATGGTTTATTATATTTTTGCACAATAAAACTGATAGACTTAAAACTGACACAAAAGTCTACATTACAGAAGAAGACTTAAACTATGTTAAGAAGAAGACTTAAATTGTTTTTTATTTGAATATTAACGTTGTGAAGAGTCCAGTTATGGCCACAACCCCGATTTATTATTATATTGTCATCAAAATCAAATGAGTTGTTATTGAAAATTAAGCAATATATGTTGATATAATAAATGGTGTAAATTTGATTGAACAAAAGTATTGAGAAGATTCTAGTGTTGGTAACATCCCATTCGTTTTTATGTATTTTCATCAAGTGTGCATGTTGTTTATATAGACTATTATACTTAAAACTAACCTAAAAGACTAAATAAAAAAAAGAATAAGTATAAGACTATAACAAATAGTTTGTAATAAAAATTAACCCAATGGTCTACATAAAAGATGAAATAGAAGAATTACACAATAGTTAATGTATTTTATAAAAAAAACTGACCAAAAGGTATTCATAAAAGAAGAAGAAGATGAATTGGACTATAGGAAATAGTTTGTTTAAAAACTGTCCTAAAGATCTACATAAAATTAAGAAGAAAAATAATTAGACTCCAGGACCCGTCGCTTCAGACCCTTCAGCACCTCCCGTCCCTTCAGGTCCTTCAGTACCTCCCGTCCCTTCAGTACCTCGCGTCCCTTCAATTCTCATTAGGTCCCTTCCCATCAGGACCTTCAGTACCTCCCGTCCCTTCAGGCCCTTTTATACCTCTCGTCCCTTCAGGCCCTTTAGTGCCTCCCTTCCATTCATTATATCCCGTCCCTTCAGTAGTCTAATTCTTCAGAAATATTTTATATAAAATTTACCCAACGTCTACATAAAATAAGAAAACGAAGTATTAGACTAAAGGAAATAGTTTGCATAAAAACTAACCAAAAGGTCTACATAAAGAAGAAGAAGAGGAATTAGACTATAGGAAATAGTTTGTATAAAAACTCACCCAAGGTCTACATAAAACAAGAAAAAGAAGAATTTGACTAAAAGAAATAGTTTGCATGAAAACTAACCAAAACGTCTAAATAAAGGAAGAAGAAGAGGAATTGGACGATAGGAAATATTTATTATAAAAACTGACCCAAAGGTCTACATATTCGAAAAATAATTATACCTCAGGAAATAGATTGTATAAAAACTGACGCAAAGATAAACATAAATGAAGAAGAAGAAGAATTAGACTAAAGGAAAAGTTTTTATGAAAACTCTCCCTTGGTTTACATAAAATAATAAAAATTAGACTATAGGAAGTTTGTATAAAAAATCTTCAAAGGTCTACATAAAAAAAAGAAGAATTTCACTATAGGAAATAGTTTGTATATTGAATGACATGTATATTGTAGTTAACCTAAAATAGTTTTATAATTTTCCTATAAGAAATCAGTAAATTGTTGGTTTTTAAGTAGTATCAGGTATGTATGTAGGTACCTACCTACAATGATGTTCGAAATTAATTCGAGTTCGATTTATAAGAAATTTTATTTGAATATCGGAATGTGTCCGTAACCATAGTAACCATTCCAACATGTAAAAAATATCAAATGGTTTGGAGATTTATGAATATGTAAGTACCTACATTGGTTTGTTAGATGCCATAAAAATGAAAATTGTCAAAAAATCAAATATTATTTACAAATTATGCAATTTAATTATGCCTATATGTTTACTAATAATTAACACATTTTTACAATATATGTCTAAAAACTTTCTCTAATGTCTTGTGTTTCATTTTATTATTTCATAATCACATTTTTTTCAAAGGTATATTATTTTAAAGAACATATTCATTCTGTAGGAAAATGAAATATCGTATGAAAAGATATTAAAATGGCGGGGTTATAATATGTACAAAACGCTTACTTTAAAAATAAGTTAAACATTATAATTAGACAAAATATTCACCATGTTTTTCACTTAAAAGCTAAGTTATACTTGAAAATATTTTTTTTTGTGTAAATAAGTACTTCTAACTTTTAAACTAACAGATATTTGCGTGCAAATTGTACACTTTTTTGATAGATATAATTATAGAAATATTTTCAAAATTCAGCATTTTTTTAGTGTGACACTGCATCAGGTATACTGGTACATGTTCGCACATAAATTATATTTTTAGATGCTCTTGGTTTTTCAAAAGGCGTGAGACAAACACACACATACACACACACACACACACACATACACACACACACCCACACACACACACCCACACACACACACACACAGACACACATACTAATATTTTGATTGCTTTATTACTTTAGATTAATTAATACATTATTTTTTATTTATTTATTTATTTGTTTATTTTTTTTAAATTTTATTATTTATTCTTTTATTTATTTTAATTATTTATTATGTGTACTATGGCGGTTTTATTTACTTGAGGTCATAAGTAGTATTACATAGTGTAATGTTAGATACGTTTAATTTATAAAAAAACATAAAGAAAGATAAACAGGTAACATTATTAAATGTTAAATCACAGCACATAGCAAAGAGAGATATTGAGGCCGTGGGATGTCATAGAGGATGGTAAAGGAGTTTCAATTAATAGTTATTAGATAGAGAAGTGTTGGAAGGACCCCACCAGGTGGTCTGACGATATCAGAAGAGTAGCTGGAGGTGGATGGATGCGGTCTGCCCAGGATAGGGAGCTGTGGAGGTCTCATGGGGAGGCCTATGTCCATTACTGGACGAAAGAGGGCTGACGAAGAAGAAGAAGATAGGTATAACAGCTTTAGTCTTTTTTTCAAGTTATCGTCATATCATAATTTAAGGTGTTCCATACTCTTGATGATTGTACTTCAAAACAGGAACTGAGAAATTCAGTAGTATAAATGGGAATAGCTAGTGTGGTACGATCAGCATATCTAAGAGGCAGACCGTGATATGACAGTAAATTTACAAATTTCTTAAGATAATGTGGTTAATAAATATTATAATTAATTAGTGTTATTAATATTAAGTTCATTAAATATTTATTTCCCTAATTTTTGAGTTTCCAAAAGAAGTATCTACATAATATCTGTACCCTCATCATTGAAATTTCCACAATAGAGACGATAATACTATTGTGAGAATATTAATAAGTTTAAATATTATTGTTAGAAACAATATGCCGGAATGATAAAACGTAACTTCAAAATCGGGAAACCTTTTTATGGATGAATAAATACTGAGTGCAAATTTGAGAAATTGATAATTTAAATAATTATATCACAAAAGTAATGAAAATTAACAAGTTCATTGTTTCATTATAATTCACATTATAAACCATTGTGATAGATCATTTAAGTATAATATTGTAGTACACAACGCAGCACTAAGAACTATTTTTACTAAACTCAGTTTGCTGTTGTTTTTGTAATATTTTTTTATCTAGACGACTTCATTTTATTTTAAATCACTTTTTTTTTACTTCAAAATCTTGTTTTATTTAATATTACTTCTCGGACAACTAACAGGTACTATGTCAAATATTAATTTAACATGCACCAACAACAAATTGCCACATTCTGGAGAATTACGATATTTATCGTCTCACAGATCCAGACTGAAAACCCAATTAAAAACAGTGTCTCCACCGGGAATCGAACCCGGGACCCTTGAATCAGCAGTCAGATACCCACCCAACTGAGCCACGAATGCCGACAATCATCTCACAGATCCAGAATGGAAAACTTTGTTTCTGCCGGGAATGCAAACAAAAATTCAGGTGTAGCATTGCGTATAACAATAATTATTTATTATAATTGTTAAATGGTTCTATAAAAGGAAATGTCCTTCGTCATATTTTTTTAATAAATTGAGTTAAATTGGAGTATGATAATCAGAATTTGTGTGCTTTAAAGATTTAACTAAAGCGTCTGGAAAGGTTCGAATGGAATATGTTATTCACAAACTGAGAGAACATAATATTCCTACATCATTGGTCAGAGCTATTTAAAATATAAACAAAAAAAGGTAAACAAGAATTGAAGTTAATGGAAATCTCTCAGGAGATATACCCAAAAAAAATGGTTTCAGACAAGGAGATACTCTCAGCATTTTCCTTTGGGGTTATCATTGATAATGGGAAATAAATAAGTAAACATGGGACGTTATGCTGACGATACAATATTAGTGATAAAGATAAAGATGATGATAATAAAGATGACCTACAATGAATTTTCTATAAATTTCATCTTGCATCTATGTAAGAAGTACAACAGGACGATATCGGTTAACCCAACATAATATCTGACAGTATCAAAAGAGCCTATAGAGCAAGTCATGCGATTTACATATCTAGGTGTAGGGATCTCCAGCAGTTACGATATCTATAACGAAGTTTGAACACAGGTCAATATAGCAAAATCTGCAGCTAGTTATTTACGAAATACTGTATGGAGAAATAAACACATGCATACCACCCGTAAAGTCAGAATATATAAGGCGTGTGTCTGCCTCAATGCATATTATGTAGTCACTAATGTCACTATCACAGTGACTAAATACGCATTTGAGAGCATGGCCCTTAAAAATAGAAATGTAGAAAAGCTCAAATGCACACAGCGATCCATGGAAAGATCCATACTTGGTATAAGCCTAAGAGATAGAATAAGAAATTAGGAAGACGACCAGAGTAGCGAATGTCATGGATCGCTTAATGGGCGAGCCATATTGCAAGATGGAGACCTTGGGAAAAAGACATAGCCACTGTGGGGGGTAAAAATTGGCTGCAAGCAGCAACCGACACAAAGAAATGGAAGGGTATGGAAGAGGCGTATATCCAGCAGTGGAGGATAGAGGGCTGAAGTAGAAGAAGAAGAGGCCGCCTCTCATGTCATATGGGAAAGATGTGAGAGTCGAATCTAACAGAACAAAAACCTGTCTTAGATTGGCTGAAATGAAGACCCTACGCTCCGTTGCAGGAAGAACCCTCCGGCATGCCATCAGAAATGAAACGATCAGGTATATCCATGTATATGCGAGGACATGCATGATAAGATGGGGATGTAGCAGGATACGGTTCTGGAGACATGGACGACAATAGAATTGTCAAATTTATAAGACAGAAACATCCAACAGAGGACTACCCCGATGACCCGCGAAGAGATAAAAGGTCAGGTAGACAGGTCAATTGACCAAATACACGACGAAGAAGAGGATTTAGAATAAAGACCATAAATAATACATAATTTTTTTTTATTTATTTATTATTCAACAGAATATAATATAAATGAAAAATAATATAACCAAAGATCCCACTCACCATACTAGGTTATCAGTGGATTTCTATATAAACAAAATAACAAATTAATCAACTAACAATGTAAAAATGTAAAAAGTAAACAATATAAAAATAGAGACACAAATGAAACCATAGCATATACATAA
This sequence comes from Molanna angustata, assembly GCA_963576475.1. NCBI lineage: Eukaryota > Metazoa > Arthropoda > Insecta > Trichoptera > Molannidae > Molanna > Molanna angustata. Next base: position 16,802,529 of record OY754981.1, read on the forward strand.
AATATCTATATAAATATGGAGCACTGTACAAAAATGTGTCAGTTATAACCAGATTTAATACAAAATATATATGTCGAAGGTACTGTAATAAAAATAAAAATAAGTTAAGTAGGTAAATAAAAAATAAGTCATAATTCAGTATTTTTGAGCACTTCAACCATCAGCTCCACAAATTAAGACAAACGAAACCATATTAAATTAAAAATAATGACCTTGAAACAATATAAAAAATATGTTTCGTATCAAAATGTGAAACCGTTCACGATTATAAAATATTCTCGAATCCTATTTTTCGTTATTCATTATTTTAAATTTCATTGTAAGAAACTCGTCTTTATTGCTTACAGCAAGTTTCTTCCAAATTAACTGCAATTTCAGTGTAATAACTCTCCGGTTCCGTATGGAGAGGAGATGACAAACCAACGAAACGCGATAAATTATATTTTTTAATTAACTTTTTGGCGTTCCACCCGAGGTAAGAAATACATACTTCAATGTTTGTCTTACTCTTGGAAGTACAACATATCCCTATAAAAAAACGTAGAAATATCGTACCGAGCGTCCTGGGTTCGATCCCTAGCAGAGGTAAAAAAATATTTTAATTCATTTCTCACGCATATATTGCTCTTCTGGGCAGCAATATCTGGTTTGTTATTAGGAATTGCGGGAATAGCAGAGTGCAGAAGTGTTTATTATGCAATATTGAAATAAATATTCCATTTACATACACATTGGTACCTACATGTAGTTAAACAAACCGAATATCAGATAATACCTTTTTTTTCTTTTATGTTTATGATAGTTTTATTATTTTATTTTGTAATTTCAATGTGTGTACTTAATTGTTGTTCATGTTTGTAAAAGGCAATTTGCCGTAAATAAATAAAATAAATAAATAAATAAATATTTCGGGCGCAGTTCAGGGGTGACATCTGTGCCAGAACACTGTCAAAACAAAACAACTTTTCAATATATGGCGTTACAAAAAGGTTTCTTCGTTTCTTCATAGATGGCGACAGTAAAAACGTCTTATTTTCAAACGATCTGTTTCAAACTTCAAAATTGCATTGATAAGGGAACTCAATAACAAGGCATAATTGGTGAACGTTGCGCAAGCACATAAAGTGATCACTTTAACCAGCCTATGGCAGTTCGTAAGCCATGTAGGTGCCTTGAGTTCCTAGTTCTTATATAATATTCCAACTTCGTCTCTATTGAGATGTTAAAAATTTGACAAAAATAACAAAAAAAAAATATTTTTATGAAAAGATATAATTATATATGATTCATTAATTCCATTACGGTATTTCCCACAATGTGGGGTAACCAGCAATAGATGCGCGGGACTGCATTACCTTATATGTACGTCTACACACCAGTCACGCCTCACGTAAAAAGGAAACATTCATGTGGCAATATTATATTGTGATATTTATTTATTTATTTATTTATTTAGTTGCTTCTCGGGCAACTAACAGGTACTATGTCAAATATTAATTTAACACGCACCCAATAACAAGTTGCCACATTCTGGACACTTACGATATTAATGGTCTCACAGATCCAGACTGAAAACACAATTAAAAACTGTGTCTCCACCGGGAATCGAACCCGGGACCTTTGGATCAGCAGTCAAATACCAAACCAACTGAGCCACGAAGGCTGACAAATATATCTCAAGAACAGAATATATCACAATATATGTAATAATGCCAAACGATAGTATTCCTTATGATAATAATACACCTACATAAAACTAAATAATTTCATATAATATTATGCATACATATGTAGGTACATGGAACATACATACCATCACGCCATGTCCCTAACGGTGTAGGCAGAGAGAAACGAACGCCACATTTTTCTATCTTGACACACATTAACCGCATATAATATTCATAAATTAAATTGAAATATTTAAACAAATATATAACGAAATATCAATTTGAGATGACTTTCATATTTTATGTGAAATACCGTTTAGAACAGAATATACTTGTAAAAAAACTAAATATCTTCATACAATAATAATAATTAATTATATATACATACATACAACTAAATAATTTCATAAAATATGAAAACAAATACAGCATAAAGCGTTGTGAAAACATCAAGTTTTAATGACATTACCGACATAATATTATAAAATTTAAAAAGCAATATTGGCAGTATTCAAAATGCAAATTCCGAAAAACACACACATTTTTTTTATCACAATCGGTTGAGCCGTTTAGGAGGAGTTCAGTGACATACATACGTACAGTATAATTATATATGTAAAAAGATAAACATTAGTTGAAGAACGTCGTAAAAATATTTATATATACCATGCATTAGCAAAAAAAGGTTGGCCATCCGCGTACTTGGGAACGTAGAGTATAATTATTATTCTGGTACAAAGAAAAGCGGTTGACCTGCACTGAAGCGTGAATACTTTTAATCATGATTTATAGCCCTAAAGAGATTTTTTTATTCCTTCTCTAAGATAAATTTCCGCATCCTCTACTATTATTTAGTCATTTTTGCCATTGTTATATTGTAACAATGGATTTAGTTTGAGGTTCATAGTCTGTTTCTTACTTTCCGTGTCCAAGATCCTACATATGTACCTATCCTGTATTCCTCCAGTAATTTGCAGCAATAATTGCATTTTCATTTGCTTGTCATAATCTTCCATAATTATAGTTTTAACATATTTGTGTTTATACATATTAACATGATGTTTTCGTTAAATATAGTTGCGATCTCTCACAAATAATACTCCTCACTAACTCAAGGGGATATAGTGGGGACTTATGACTTATGAAATGAATTTTTTTATTGCAGATTCATCACAATATAGGTGATATAAACATAAATATACTAAAACACATAAACAAATCCGAAAAGGATGAATATCTTAATACTATGACATTCTACAATTTCAAGTCATGCATCAATTCACCAACGAGAGAAATGGTGGGGCAAAATCCATCGTGCTTGGATCATATATGGACAAATAAAAGAGACATTGAAAACATAAAAACTATTGTATGGAAAAATAATATAACAGACCACCATCTCTGCATATACTTGTATAGTCAAAGGAATGATAAATCTAATAGTGAAAGTGTTATGAATGTTAGAACGGCTAAAGTGAATTATGAGAAGTTGAAAATGTCTCTGAAAGATGAAACATGGTCATCAGTGTTTCAAGTTCATGACGTGAATAGTTGTGCACAAAATTTTGAAGAGACACTCCTAAGCCATTTAAAAAAGTCAACAGAAGTAATTCATAAATATAATATTAAATCAAAACACAAAAAAATTAAACCATGGATTACTTATGGACTAATAGTAAGTATACGAAAGAGAGAAAAAACTTTTAAACTTACCAAAAAATACCCGGACAGTGAAAATATAAAGAGATATTATAAAAGATACAGAAATCTACTTACTCATTTAATAAAGAAAACCAAAGACAAATATTATGAATTAAAACTCTTAAAAAACTGCCACGACAGTAAAAAGACATGGAATATAATAAATGAAATAACTAATAAAACCAAAAAGAAAATAGACATTAAACAAATAAATGATGGAAATAATATCATACAGGTAAATGAAAATCCAAAGCAATGCGCAAAAATATTCAATGAATATTTTGTATCCGTTGGAGAAAACTTGGCCAAAAATATAAATAAAAACTACACAAACGACCAAATTAACAATGATCTAAACAACCCTAACAATTTCTCTGAATTTAAAGAAACTAATGAGAATGAAGTATTAGAAATAATTAAAAGTCTTAAAGGTGGATCAGCGCCTGGACATGACGGAATAACTGCAGAACTATTAAAGAACGTGAGCCAACACATTTGTAAACCATTAACATTTATCATTAATTTAAGTCTTGCACTAGGAACATTTCCGACAGTATATAAAAAAGGTATAATCACACCAATTTACAAAAGCGGAAGTCAAGATATTGTTAGCAACTATAGGCCAATTACCCTTGTATCGAATATAGCAAAAATTTTTGAAAAAATTGTGAAAAAACAATTATTAAAATTTCTAAATGAAAAAAATATCATAAACAATCAACAATACGGATTCCGGGAAAATATGGGAACACAGGACGCCATTGCTGAATTAACATCCGAAATAATCGACGCTCTAGACAATAGAAAAAAATGTATAGGTATTTTTGTAGACCTAAGAAAAGCATTTGATAGTGTATCTCATACTAAATTAATTAATAAAATAAATGACATTGGATTGCAAAAGACAGTTAAAACTTGGTTCTATAGCTATCTCAATAACAGAGAACAATACACTAAAGTAAACAATCATATAAGTGAACCCCTAACAAGTAATTTCGGAATCCCACAAGGTACAGTTATAGGCCCAATACTATTTATAATCTACGTAAATGAAATATTTAATATTGATCTGAACGGAAAAATAATTTCATATGCCGACGACACTGTACTCATTTTTAAAGAAAATTCGTGGAAAAATGTAACATACTTAGCCAATAAAGGTATTAATAAACTCAAAATATGGTTCGATGATAATTTACTTTCATTAAACTCAGAAAAAACAGTTTTCGTTCCCTTTTGTTTAAACGTCAATGAAATAACGAATAATATCAACATAAATATAATACAAGAAAACGTAACTCAAAATAAAATAGCTAAAAAGGACGAAGTAAAATACCTTGGAATAACCATTGATAAAAATTTAAAATGGAAACACTTCATAGAGTTAACAAAAAATAGAATGAGAAAGTTAATTTACATATTTCTACAACTGCGTAATATACTGACAATCCAAAATTTAAAAATATTATACTTTGCCTTTGTACAATCTATTCTACAATATGGAATCCTTGGATGGGGTGGAACGTATAAAACTAATTTAAAACCGATTGAAATCACTCAGAAACTGATCATAAAAATAATCTTAAAGAAACCAATAGACTTTCCCTCCAATGAAGTATTCAAACAATTTCGTGTACTAAAGCTAAATAATTTATATAAAAAATATACTCTTTTAACAACATTTAAAAAATATTATAGTGAAATACATGAAAACAACAATAGAACCAGATCGAAAAATAATATTGCTATCCCTCGCGTCAATACATCTGCAGCCCAGCACCACTTTACATACCTGGGAATAAAACATTTTAATGACCTTCCAGATGAATTGAGGAAAATGAAGGAATATATACAATTTAAAAATTCTATTATAAAACATATTAACAATTATAATTACATCCAGTGATGGATTTTTGTTTTGTTGTTTTTTTTTTTTTATTGTATTTTAATTTTTTTATATTTCCAAATTACGCCAAATTGTTAGTGTAATTTTTTTTTTTTTTTGGTGTTGAGTTGTGTGTACTTTTTTTTTTGATGATATGTTATGTGTATATATAATTTTTTGATGTTGTCTGTTATTATATAAGAAATATTGATTTTGTTTTTGATGAGTAATTTATTTGAATTTGTTCTTGATGTAATTAACGTATTTTTATTGTATTCCAGTTTTTGCGGTTAGTGGTTTTTGTTTCGTGACGGTGGACGGTGAACGGTGAATGCCTGCTAGTGGGGCCCTGTGAACGGAAAATGCAGTTCGCGGTTCTCAGTATGCGCTTGCGTATACTAGAGTATGCTCCATTGGTGAGGGTTCATCCGTAAACTGTTCACCAGTTCGCGTAATATTAATTTAAATATATGCGTGTTATTTTTAGTAATATTATATGTTATTGAAATAAAAGAACCGATAAAATGACTGTGCTCCTCCCTCGAACACGAGATTTGATCTCAACTGAGGGATGAATAGATATTAAATAATTTAATTTTAAGATACTGTTTATAATTCTTTTTATCATTAATGTATAATTGTTAAAATAAAAAAAATAAATAAAAAAATAAATAAAATATATCTGTGTATGTGCTGTATAATTACTAGGTGACATGAGCTATGTACTTTGTACGGCGTGTTTATCTTACTCATTTGATTTTTTTAAATTTTGTAAATTTGTATATCTAATACAAATTAAACCCCATAACATTTTGAAGGATATCGTATCAGTGCTGCTTACTTTGACTGTCAAATATATCAAAGTGACCATAAGCTCAGGAAACTTAAAAATTGAATTTTATTTTCAAATTGCTAAAAAGGCGCATCACATTCATAAAATAACGTTTAGAATTATCAAGTTTCCTTAATGAAATATTTAAATCAAAAATAATTTAACAAACTAATTTCATGAAAATCCTGATAATTTTTCATAAAAAAAATCATGTCGAATTGTTAACCGTTTTTGGAATAAAGTTAAAAATAATATGCACCTCTTACAGTCTAACCATATTTAAAAATGAATACATTTGGCTGCTGATTTTTATATAATAATACTATCACGGCATGTACACTGATTTTTTTTTGTTAATATTAACAAAATTTCATGTTAAAATTAACCGAACTATAGTGACTACAAAACATTTGGTTTTGTTTAACTAAATGTTTTGTGCACACAGCTAAACTGTACATTAACTTACTGATAACAAAGGTTTGGCTTAAACGCAGATAGCCAGTTTGGTTGTCGTAATATTTTTTTTCAGTTTATATCCCTTATGTGGGGTAATCAGCGACAGATGTACGGGTGTGGATTTGATGTTATATTTGATGTTTTCACGGGTGAAATATGTTATAATATTTTTATCTCGGTTTTCCCGTGTCAGTAGGTCTTGACTAAGACCATTTGTCTTCCGACGTTTCGCCTGAATATCACCAGGCATTTTCAAGGACTTAACGAAAAGCACGCGCGCGACACACGTCTACTCACACTGAAAGCTCACCGTCAAGTCACTTGATATATATATATATATATATTTCCACGCCACTGGTACCAGTGGCGTGGAAACCAGTACTTAATTCATATTCAAGTGACCGCGCATGGTTAAACGAATCAACGCCAATGACGCCAGTGCATACCGCTACAACTGTTCCCCCGCCCTCTGCCCTCCCGCACCTAGCTGTACGGCGATCGACACGCGCACATACCAGCGTGACGTCATACGACGAACGATATACAGCACGGTCACCGAGCTGCAGGGGAGACACCCTCACCACACCACCACTAACAACAGAGCGCGAATCGACGGTTACTCATGCTCACACCGCCACCCCTCCCACACGCCGCATCACACGCCAATACACCAACACGATACATAAATAGGAACGCGAAATGCAACGCGGTGTCAGTCGCACCGTGTCTAGGTTTGCGAACCGACCAGCCTCGATAATGACCGATGATATTCGGTTGAAACGTCGGCAAAACCGTCCTTTTCAGGACGAAAACGAGCGGATAGCCCGGAAAAGTAGCTATACATATATCTCTACAATCCGCGAAAATTTATATTTAAACATATATATATATATATATATATATATATATATATATATATATATATATATATATATATATATATATATATATATATATATATATATATATATATATATATATATATATATATATATATATATATATATATATATATATATATATATATATATATATATATATATATATATATATATATATATATATATATATATATATATATATATATATATATATATATATATATATATATATATATATATATACATATACGTTTGCTGTGAGGCACTGGCATAGAATCGTGCTTACACTGAGGACGTGCTTACAGAAGAGGACTCGAACCCGCGCGGAAGTGACTGGCTCACTCATCCGCGAGTCTTGGCTGCTCGTTCATGCGATGACATCATCCGTCTCTTTATTGGCCAGCGCTGATATCAATTATCTTGTTGCTGGTTGTCGAATGCAGGGACGCCACACTCTGATGAGTGTATTGAAATAAATAAATAACATTTATAATAACTTTCGAAATTCCTTAAGGCGGCTCTGTGTCTCTTTCGTGTCATATTAAACAACACGGTGTCCATAATAATAATTAGTTATAATAACATATAAAAGATAGCAACTGTCCTCTGTTGCCAGTTTGGTCCGGTGCAAATATGTACCTACGTTTAGCGGGGAAATATGTGTGTGTGTACTTTCGGTTTAAAAGAGAAAAGTTGTGTGAAATAATGTCGCCGCACAATATTTTAGGGTTTATTATTTAAAACTTTTGCTCGTTAAATGATAATAAGTCCGGCCCCGCGAGGCAGGGTCGAACTTAGTTTTAAACCCTTTCAATTTGGAGCGGCGGCGGCCATTTGCATATATGTCGAATGTCGGAACACATTATGTAATTTTATCACAATTCCTGTATGTACCGACATTAGTTATAACTTTTGTTGCTAGACTGAAAACTTTTGATTCGTTTGTAGTAGTGATGTACAACATACGTGTTATTTATTTCATTTTACAAGAGATCAGAATCTTTTTAATATCCATAACAAAAATGCATATTCGTTAGTTTTTGATAAGTGTGATTATTTTGCTTTTTTTATTTTTCCTACATCACAAATATGTAATGAATCGAATATATTTTAAAATATACAAATACTCAAGGATTGGTTTTCTCCCTTTGGTTTTCCATTGGTTGCATATACGTAAATATTGGATTTGATTGGATATGTTAATATTTTGTCAAAAAAAAGTAATAATAATTTGAAAAACCACGCAAACTATTCATAACCTCATATTAAATTTCTTCACACGCGGAACTAGGTTTTATACTGTCGATTTATTATTCTTAAAAAAATCGACAGTTAGAAAATGCACTTATATTATTTGCCAGTATTTCTAGAAAATATATTGTTTACAAAGTAAAATAAACGAAATTTAATATAAAAACATAAAAAGATACAGAGGATATCATTAAAAATAAAAAGTATATAAGATATCACAATTTGAATGTGAAGTTAACCTTGTGCTTCGTGGAGGAGTTCAGAAAATTTATAAATTGCAATTTTCAACATAATAAGACTACAATTCATATACAGGCACACCAAACTGCAGAATTCAGATAGTTTGTAATTCGCTTTTTATATAGGAGAGGATGAACGACAATTTATTCTAAAAGTAGGAACATAAAAATTTCGAGTTCTGATAATTTACAATTTGCAATAAACATACATAAGAGAGAGAAAAAATCTACAATTCATGTAAAAAAAACATATTATTAAAAGTGCTAATGTTCAAGTATGTCTTTCATCAAACTCTGTCTATTTCCACCAAATTCTCATTACAGAAATCTACAAAAACAGATTTGTATAAACAGTATAAATGAATGTACAAAATTCAGCTCTCTAGGACAATATGCAAAAGAATTATGGTTCAAATGTTGTTTATTTTGTAAAGGTTTCCACCAATTTCCTCACCGTGGTTGTGAGATTATGAAAAGCATGTTGGGCTTAGAAAGTAGAACTCGACGAGCTGTTGGCTTTAATCAATACTCTGGGAAACAGGCCGAACGAGACTTGTTAATCATTTAAACTTGTTAATCATTATTATTTTTAGCGTTGTCTTAAAAAAAACTATTGTATACATTATGCATATTATGGTAAAAGGCAGATATTCTGAGTTGAATAAGACTAAATGTATTTCAAATCCTGTTCATATCCTCGTGAATTGAAAGCATCCTTGTCTTGGGCAGTGTAATACAGCTGTAATCATGGGTGTCCCGAAAGCGTAGTTGTTAAAGCCAACTTCTATCATGCCCTTTCATTTCCTCTTTTTACTCTCCACACTATGGAATAGGGGAGAGTCATGATTTCGCAAAATTTAAGCGTATTTCTTTTACATCAATTTCTCAATGGGTATCATGTAGAGAATGCACACTATGAGTTTCGTCATGATGTGTTTGTGTGTATGGCGTATACGCCGTACGCCATACGCCGTACGCCGTAGCATTTATCTTTTTTGTGTCCTCTCTACAGCCCAAACTATAAGTCTGATCGACTTCATATTAACATCATATGTGTAAAGTGCAAAGACCTAGAGCTGATTAGTTTTCCATAGACAACTTTTGATGTCTTCTCTATGAATTCATCATTTACGTTGTTTTTTTTTGTGTCCTCTCTGCAGCCCAAACTATAAGTCCGATTGACTTCATATTGATATCACATGTGTTAAGTCCATAAACTTAGAGCTGATTAGTTTTCCATAGACAACGGTTCATTTTTTCCCAATGTTTCTTTATGATTTCATCTATTAAAACTGAAAAAATGCTCTCACGACCTGGAAATTAGAGATATTTTAATTTGGTTTCAACTATTTATACAACACCAAGAATCTACATAAAATTGTATTCAAAGTTGGTCAATGTTAAAAGAAAAATATTCAACGGTTTCAAAAATTATATTTTATTTAATGGATATTTGTATGAAACTTATATGTAACAAGAGAATTTTTTTATATTTGGCAATGTTCAGTTCATTGATTTCATATTGATATAAGAATATTAATAGCTTGAACTTAGAACTGATTAGCTTTTCATAGATATCATAAAATTTCTTCATATGATATCACGTGTCAACATTGTCAAAATGCTCTAACGCTCTTTGAAACAAAATTTATCTGCTTTTTTTATAAAATTGTATTCAAAGTTGGTCAATGTTAAAAGAAAAATATTCAACGGTTTCAAAAATTATATTTTATTTAATGGATATTTGTATGAAACTTATATGTAACAAGAGAATTTTTTTATATTTGGCAATGTTCAGTTCATTGATTTCATAATGATATAAGAATATTAATAGCTTGAACTTAGAACTGATTAGCTTTTCATAGATATCATAAAATTTCTTCATATGAAATCACGTGTCAACATTGTCAAAATGCTATAACGCTCTTTGAAACAAAATTTATCTGCTTTTTTTAAAATATTTCATACAACATAAGCATTCTTCACTATACTGCATTAATAGTTTGTCTATTTTAACATAAAAATATACTATCGGAAGAAAATTTATATTCCTGATAGTAACATTTAGTATGAATAAAAATGTAATTAGATAAATTTCTATGTATGGAAACGTTCAGTAATTTGATTTCATGTTATAATGTAAAGAGCTTGAACATAGAACTGATTAGCTTTCCATAAATAACAAAAAAATTCTTCATATGATATCACGTGTCAAAATTTTGAAAATGCTCTCGCGTTCTTAAAAACAAAATTTATCTGCTTTTTTAAAATATTTCATACAACATAAGCATTCTTCACTATACTGCATTAATAGTTTGTTTATCTTAACATAAAAATATACTATCGGAAGAAAATTTATATTCCTGGTAGTAACATTTAGTATGAATAAAAATATGATTAGATAAATTTCTATGTATGGAAACGTTCAGTAATTTGATTTCATGTTATAATGTAAAGAGCTTGAACATAGAACTGATTAGCTTTCCATAAATAACAAAAAATTTCTTCATATGATATCACGTGTCAAAATTTTGAAAATGCTCTCGCGTTCTTTAAAACAAAATTTATCTGTTTTTTTTTTATATTTCATACAACATAAGCATTCTTCACTATACTGCATTAATAGTTTGTCTATCTTAACATAAAAATATACTATCGCAAGAAAAATTATATACATATCTGATAGTAACATTTAGTATGAATAAAAATGTAATTAGATAAATTTCTATGTATGGAAACGTTCAGTAATTTGATTTCATGTTATAATGTAAAGAGCTTGAACATAGAACTGATTAGCTTTCCATAAATAACAAAAAAAATCTTCATATGATATCACGTGTCAAAATTTTGAAAATGCTCTCGCGTTCTTAAAAACAAAATTTATCTGCTTTTTTAAAATATTTCATACAACATAAGCATTCTTCACTATACTGCATTAATAGTTTGTTTATCTTAACATAAAAATATACTATCGGAAGAAAATTTATATTCCTGGTAGTAACATTTAGTATGAACAAAAATGTAATAAGATAAATTTCTTATGTATGGTAAAGTTCAGTAATTTGATTTCATGTTATAATGTAAAGAGCTTGAACATAGAACTGATTAGCTTTCCATAAATAACAAAAAATTTCTTCATATGATATCACGTGTCAAAATTTTGAAAATGCTTTCGCGTCCTTTTAAACAAAATTTATCTGCCATTTTTAAAATATTTCATACAACGTAAGCATTCTACACCATACTGCAATAATAGTTTGTCTATCTTAACATAAAAATATACTATCGATAGAAAATTTATTTTCCTGGTAGTAAAATTTAGTATGAATAAAAATGTATATAATAAGATAAATTTCTTATGTATGGAAAAGTTCAGTAATTTGATTTCATGTTATAATGTAAAGAGCTTGAACATAGAACTGATTAGCTTTCCATAAATTACAAAAATTTCTTCATATGATATCACGTGTCAAAATTGTCAAAATGCTCTAACGTCCTTTAAAACAAAATTTATCTGCTTTTATTAAAATATTTCATACAACATTAGAATTCTACACCATACTGCATTAATAGTTTGTCTATCTTAACATGAAAATATACTATCGTTAGAAAATTCATATTCCTGGTAGTAAAATTTAGAATGAATAAAATATTTCATTGTCAATATTTGTGGTGTGGAGAGTTTAGTGTTGGCCACAACCCACTCGTTTAAAATTAAAGCGTGCGTTTTATGAAAATGAATGATTTTCTGGAATGAAAAACATCATTTCAGTTTTGTAAAGATTCAAATTAAAACCATTATTTTCAAATTAAAACCATTATTTTCCCTTTTGAACAACTGATGAGAAAAAATCAGTAGAATATGTAATCCATTCTGAATCAAATGAAATACAATATAGGTCAATTGTTCTATTTACCAATCAGCATCGTACACGGTTTGAATTTGAATATTATTGTCGGACTGATTTACACAAAATTTTAAATATAACAGTTGAAATTCAAAAATCAAAGCTTTTGAACGCTGATGGTTGTACAAAAAGACAATTGTGGTAGAAAACTACGGAAATATTCCGATGAACAGAACAATGAAATTTAATTTATTGATGCAAAATGGCTCAAATAACCCACTTTTTTATTACTGTCAATCGCTATATGTAAGAATTGAATACCTAACAAATTAATAAGTATTGCTAAATAATGGAGGTACTGAAGTAACAACTTCTGATTTACATGTAAACCATTTTTACTCACTCCTACTATGGAATGGTGGAGTCATGATTTCCCAATTTGTTTTTCATCGTTTTCTCAATGGGTATCATGTAGAGAGTACGAGTACTTACTTTGAGTTTTGTCGTAATGTTTTTGTGTGTATGCCATCATGAATCTATTTATCATATAGAGTTATATGGGTAATCATGAGGGTTTTTATTTCACGGTTTGACGGAACTTGCCCCCCTGAGCAAATTGATTGCAAAGGGTGCTTGATGGTTTTCAAGTCTCTGCATGACTTGGCTCCACATTCGGCAACTGTTTCAGAGTAATGCACCATCAGCGAGACGCTTAACATTAAGATCGTCAGAATCACATAATACCATATTTTTTGGATAGAATTGGATAGAGCAAATAAAGAAGCTTACATTGTTCACGGTTTCATTGTTAATGGACCTATTAAATGTAATTTGTTTTGGGGCCTTCAGTATATCCCTTAAGACTTCTTTGTTTCGCACGTCCAACAAATGAGCAAATGCGCCCCTGGAATGGTCTTTTACTACGATTGGCGATGAGAATCGAAATAAATAATTCCTTGCACTCTGAACAAGTGGCGAGTTTAATACCATATGGAATTGTTTTCAACTAACCATTCCAATCTTGTATATATACTCTCCGTCAATTATTTATTACTTTTTCTTCGACCCAATCGTCGGATCTATGTGCTTGACAAGTTTTCTAATTACTTCAAAATATTCCTTATAATCTCTCAAAGCGAGGAATCTATTACTACATATTTTGGGTGTGTCACCAATTGTAACAAATAATTTATGTAATCTATTTATTATTATTATTTGATATTGTTTGTGTGAATTGTAATTGTAGCTAAGTGGCCACTATGCGTTTCAACCATTGAGGTACCCGTTCATTCAAATCTGTTATAACTTCAAATAATACGTTTCCTTCAAACTCGAAAACTTGTGGGCGGGTAGGGTGCGATTTACACATAAACCTAGCAAGCAAGAATACACAAATATGCGCTCTGCGCACACGGGAAGCTGGTTCATGTTGATTTGCGATAGCAACCTCTCACATTTACCTGCGGTAAAGCAAATAATTAATGTGTTAAACTTAATTAACAAATTTAGTAATTAATTTAGTTTAATTGTTATTTTTAATTAATTGCCTATATTTTCATTTTTTAAATATCGCGAAAAGCCGAAACACTCCAACTAGATAATTTAATTTTCTATAAAAAATGTGAACATTATAGTAGTACATCTCAAACATTTTGTAATAATTTTTATAAAAATCGAATTTAGTGAAGACATTGTTTCATCCAATTTGTAAGGCAGTATACACTACACAATATCTCACTCAATAGTTTGATATCTACATATCTCCAAACATACATACCATCATGCTGTTTTCATATTCTGGGTAGGAAAAACAGACTGACCTCCAAACTCTCCTATCCTGACATTCATACCTAAATGTTTTGTAAAGAAAACACAGTATCTAAAAATATTTATTAATTTGTATTTCAGTGTTAATAGTTTGGTAGTTACGTATTTTTCAACTATACATACTTTCGTCATCGATAGTTGAAATTCATAATGTGATACATGCAACTAGTAAAATATAAGTCATATTTTTTTAATAAAATGTAAGAATTTTTTAAATAAAATAGAGACGAAACGGAAACATATAGGAGAGCCGGTGCATCAAAATTGAATACATGAGGTATTTTTAAATAATCATGACTTATTTGCTTCTATGCGGTCATCCTGGGTTCGATACCCAGCAGAGAATAAATTTATTTCAATTCATTTCTCAGGTCAATTTAGCTTCTCTGGGATGGAAACACTAGTTAGTTGGAAGAAATTGCCAATTGACAACAAACTCGCCACTTGCGCATGGTGCAAGACATTCAATTGAAGACCCTTTGGTTGGTGGAAACCCCCCATCGCCACTTGCACACAATTATAGGAAAAGTGTTAAATACTCCATGTAGATTACAAAAGACCACTTCGAACCAAAAAGTAAAATAATCATCCAAAAGACAGCAAAATAAAACATGCTGTTTAAATTATGAACAATCTCCCATACATTATTAATACACGCTCGCTGAGTATCACAAAACCCTCGTAAAACACTTTATACCCCACGTTTTCCTTATGTAGGTTTACGCCGAAAAAAACAATTGTATTGTTTTTCATGAATGAAATTAAACAGGCATTATGGGGAATACAAAAGCAATTTCGACTTTCCGAAATATTAATGCTTATAATATAAAATTTACATTAAAGGTACACATTTCCTCCCCAAGTAGCATTGTACCTACTAACGTGGTTTTGGCCAAACCTATACCTGAAGATATTTTATCAACGTTGGTGGAAAAAAAAACATTTTATCTCAATTTGAATCAACTCAAACTTTGTTACGTTTTAAACAAATTCTAGTTAAAGTTTTTTTTGTGTCTTGTGATATAAACCGAAATAAACGTTAGTTCTTTAACAAAGTTACATATGAGGAAACATAATGTCAACATTGTAATATCTACATATGTAGGCAAAAAGGTATACTATGTAATATAGATAACAAACAATATTATGTTTTTGACATCACGTGTACTGGTGATGGCAGGTTTTCATAGCATACAGTTGAGAGAAAAAACTGTAAGCAGATACAGTAGATAGGTACATTTCAAAGTACTTTTTACTTTTCAGATAGGGGGTGGGCGGCCGACGCTGTTGTGCCCTCGTCAATTCTGTACTTAGAGAAGAGCACGACGGACGCCTCTAGTCTCGCTCGGCAGTTACTCGTCAAACTGTGGCGAATGTTGTTGTGTGGTTCGGGCACACCGCCGGCGCAGACGTCGGGTCAGACATCCTGTGTTGACAACTAGACGTCAAATCTGACAGGTGATGATTGCGTCGGATGCCCCCGGTGTTAGCCCGCGGAACCTTCGGACGCCAACACGAGGACCGAGGGGTCGGGGTACAAGCCCCTCCGACTTGAAACGGAGTGTACATAGCGGCCGATTTCGAGACCAATCGGAGGCCCTGACGGGTGAGGTTGGATTCTCGGGGGCAGTGGTTGAACCCGATGGATGGTGGATATTTTGTGTTTGTCCGATGTTGCGGCTGCGTCCGGTGGTGAACAGGGCCAATGGGCTCTATAGCGTCGCCGGCGTGGAAGTGGATCGCGATCTCCCTCGATTTTCAGATAGACCTGGCCTGATTCATACATAATTAATGTTATACGATTAAGGAAAGTTTATTATAGAAAGAATATTAAGACACTGCAAACGACTCATAGGTACCTATTCCACGTTTCCCAGGCTTTATCTTTTAATACATGAATAGGTACCTATACGTAAGAGTTGCAATTTTGTGATAGGTCGTATTTCATTTTGTCTGATATTACCGATAAATAAATAAATAAATATTTTAATGACATACGAAACATTTCAAATGATTTTTGTAGTAGCATGGTACCTACTTACGTGTTTATATTTTGTTTTTGTTTCTTTGTTTTCTCTTTGTAATGGTTGGATTTTTTTGGACCAGTTTTGTGTATTTTATTATGTTGGCATTCTATGTGTTATGCCTTGTCATATTGAAATATATTTATCACTTATCACAATAACATTTGCATTGACAAAAAACTGTTTGCATGTAGATAGCACACAATCAACATTTTTATTTATAATTCTATTAATCTAATCTGGTCCTATTAAGTGGAATTCACTGCCTCTAGATGTCCGCAGTGCTCAAAGCAAGAGCACTTTCACTAAAGGATTAAAAACAGCTTTGTTTCAGAGAGCAACACAAGATTAAACTATTAGCGCCCTTGGTATGATCTCGAATCATTAAACGGCGCTATACAAATGACTTATTATTATTATTATTAAGGTATACCCACAAACAGGCTAAGAAGCCTTGTGGGATTTTTGGTATATGTAATAGATGCATGTAGGTGTATGTATATGTATGTTACAGTTAATATGTATTTTATACTCTGTACCAAAATTTGTTAAATAAATAAATAAAATAGATTCTCGTTTTTTTATCAATGTCATGAATTTTAGTTACAGAAGATAATTGCTTATTTACAAATGTCATGAATTTTAGTTACAGAAGATAATTGCTTGTTTACAAATGTCATGAATTTTAGTTACAGAAGATAATTGCTTGTTTACAAATGTCATGAATTTTAGTTACAGAAGATAATTGCTTGTTTACAAATGTCATGAATTTTAGTTACAGAAGATAATTGCTTATTTACAAATGTCATGAATTTTAGTTACAGAAGATAATTGCTCATTTACAAATGTCATGAATTTTAGTTACAGAAGATAATTGCTTATTTACAAATGTCATGAATTTTAGTTACAGAAGATAATTGCTTATTTACAAATGTCATGAATTTTAGTTACAGAAGATAATTGCTTATTTACAAATGTCATGAATTTTAGTTACAGAAGATAATTGCTTATTTACAAATGTCATGAATTTTAGTTACAGAAGATAATTGCTTATTTACAAATGTCATGAATTTTAGTTACAGAAGATAATTGCTTGTTTACAAATGTCATGAATTTTAGTTACAGAAGATAATTGCTTGTTTACAAATGTCATGAATTTTGGTTACAGTAGATTCTTGCTTGTTTACCAATGTCATGAATTTTAGTAACAGTAAGTCATTGCAGCTGTGACGCCTGCAATATTTTTTTTTCATTCTTTGAACCTTACATAATGATATTCAAAATTAACGGTCACACCCCTTTTGAAACGTTTTGTAAGTACATTCGTATCTTTAGCAATGTCAATATATTATATTATACAATATCGGGTCCTACGTGGGCGGATGAACGTAAGTAAAGTATTTTTTTTATGAATTTTGTTTTTGATAGATTACAATCACAAGACGGTGTTTACTGATGCGAACACATTTTTGTTCTGTTTTTTTTTATCTCAAAATAATCTACATATTATTAAGAACGTGTGAAGTTTATCGATTTCAAAACATCTTCGTATTTTCTTGTATGATATTATAAAGAGAATTTCTCTTCTCTCAACGTCTTCACAAAGATGTGACTAAGTTTCTTTTCAGTACGTGAGGACATAATATTGCTATGAGATCAAATAATGTGTCTTCGATATATGGGACACGTATACTTGAAATATCAAATTATTCCATATTGAAATATCAAGGAGAAGGAAACGATTTGTTTTTTGACAGGAAAAAGACGTACCTGCGTGTGATGCTAAGAAAAAAGAATTGAGAAAATATCATACTTCAATATCAGACGCATGAATATAAAGCGAAAAAAAATGTGTCTTGAAGAAAGAGATTTTAAGAAAAAATTGTGTAGGTAAACGATTTATACAGACAGCATCCTCTGAAACACCTTTATGTTATTATGAAAAAGATAAAAGATAAAGATATTTACCTAGAAACAAGTCATGAACCAGAATACAAGTACCTACGTCTGAATTCCCTTATTCTGCAAAAAAATATAAGTGGAAACATAGCTGAATACAAAACTATGTTTTGTTTACATAATTGTGCAGTTTGATCTAATTCATTTCAAGGAAATCGAAGTAAGCATATTATTGACATTGTAAACCAGCTCCTGGTTCCTGCCTCTTAGTTTCTGGTTCTCCTATAATATTCCAACTTCGTTTCTATTAAGAATTATATCGAAGTTGAAAGCAAATTAAAATATAGTAAGTTATGATGTTTCGGTTGGCGATTATTGAATGGTGCTCTCCATATATTCTATAATAGATTGTTTATGTAAATCAATCATAGAGGCACCGGCTTAGAATAGTGCTTCCATTCTTTTAAATCATTGTATTCGAGTGTCCCGTAAGAGCCAGGTAATCGAAAATACAACAGGCAACAATAACATCTCACATAGTTCAGCAATGAGGTTCACCACCCATTCTGAATGTAGTGCCTTTTTTGGTGAATCGAGTCTGGTGTGTGGGTATACATAGAAGTGTTGTTATCCCTTTTATACTGCACACCCGCACACCTTTCGCTGGTTACCCCACATTGTGGGATATGCCGTGATGGTATGAATGAATGAGATGAATTTTGCAGAACTCCTTCCCTACACCATTGGGAACGAAGCCCATAAGAGGATAACCTCAAACGTGGGGACACCGCAGAAGTGGGCAAAGGGCTAACTCCCCTAGGTACTCGTGTTGACGATTCAAAACGAGTGAACGGTTCTCGGTTAAGCCCGGATCCTCCTCCACAGAGTCTGCGTCGAAATCGAGGGTGTCCCACATCGGCATCTAAGCCATCCGGTGCTGGATTTTGCCCGTACCCTGTGTCGAGTTCAAAACACACACCAGGATACCTTCGCCACGGTTGACGAGATGCCGTCGAGCGAGACAGAGGCGTCCGTCCTGCTCTTCAAGAGTTGAAAATTGCGGTCACCCCCAACTGACAAAATTTGTCATTTTTTTTATTCACACGTAAGCAACGACATTTTCCTACTGTCAATTCGTTAATGAGAATTCAATTCTCTGAATGAATCGACAGCATTAAGCCAAGATGCGTGTACGAAGGAACATTTTGTATGGCGTAGTGGACTTTTTGTATGCTAAAAACACCAACTTTGAGGCTTCGTAGCATACGTCGTCCCTCTCCTGACTAACAGTCGTATCTGCAAAATGCAAATTGTTCAGGAGAGCGTTTTTAGTGTTTTGCGTGTGCATATTTTCATCTCTCCCAGCACACGGTGCAGTGACACGGTGTAAATATATTTTAATATTTTATTTGTATTCTTATATATATGAATCATTCTTATATATATTAGAATCGTATTTGCACATAGGTCTATTAGTGAGATTTTATTTTCAGTAATTCGTAGACAGCAAATCACTAAGCTATTCCAAGTTAACGGGAGGTAATACAGTCGAGACCTTTAGTGAGAACATGCGTACAACATATTAGTACACATTGGTGGTCCTAGCTCGATTTTGCAAAAAATATCAGATACGACTGTTAGTCAGGAGAGGGCCGATATGTTCCCGTACATGGATTTACTCAGACACTCGAAATGTTCTACTCCGAATTCTGAGTAAATCCGTACATTGAACATATATGCTGCGAAGCCTCTAAGTTGGTGTTTTTTGACTTCAAAGTTGGAAACACCGTGAAAAATATAGACCCTGTATACAATCTCGCGTATCTTGGATTTAAACTGCCTCTTACTTTAAGAGAATTTTATTCTCTTGAACGAATCGACAGTTGGATAATCAAAATCTTTTAATGTGACAAAAAAATGATTATTTGAAACAAAGTTATTGTATTATACCCAAATGTATTACACATAGCGTTTAATGCTTTTTATCATCACGGGATGTTATCCTAGTGAGGCAGGTTCTAGTAAAAAATGTATATTTTTATAAGAATTATTAAAAAAGTAAAAAAAAACGATAAAACTAAAACTACTTTTGCACAGCGAAGCAGAGCAGTTAATATTGCACGAATACATAAAATGAATGCATTAACCTGTAAAAATTCAGTTATGAATCTTTAATTATGTAGGTACCTATATTTTTTATTTTATTATTTTATAAGAATCGTTCATTTATAAGAGTCTGAATGCAAATCAGCACAAAAATTTAAGTGCACATTAAATGGCCAAGAGGGAAACGTCAAAGGAAATATTATAGCAATCGAAGAATTATTCGACACAGATTTCGCTTTGTCGAAAATATTTTCTCGTACACAAAATCTCTGCAGATTTGCGTGCTCATGTTGTATGTGATTTTTCATGTATTGCCATCTCAACGGTCGTGCATTCCGCAAAAATATTGAGGAAATTTCAGTTTCCTTCAGTCGGTAGTACTGTGTACCTATACTCGTACACACATACATACATCGTCACGGCAGCCAACGTTCCGATAGAATTTGCATGAAACGTGTGAATGATTTATGGACGCAATTCCGTCCTTGGTCGATACCGCCAACGGTGAAATCTGTTGAAAAATTACGACAATTTTCTATTTCTATAATATTATTTACCCGGGATTTCGATTACCCACCGGTAGGTAAATATTACCGTATCCAATTCATTCTCGATATTTTTTACTCCATATATTATTTTCTTCACCTCCCATACCTACTTACTATTCAAACAAGGAACACTTTTTTAACTCCACTTGTATGTCTGTACTGTAATTTCGAAATCGATTTTTAATCATTTTTCCGACCAGGGGGGCAAGTCTGGTCCAACCGGCAAAATCAAAACCCTCGTGATTACCCATATCATGCATATAATTATCATTTGGAGTTCTATGACATCTAAAGATGTTATAGAACTCTATATAATAATTATATCCGTGATATGGGTAATCACGAGGGTTTTGATTTCTCCGGTTGGACCAGAATAGCCCTCCAGGTATAGCTCTAAAAGTTCAGAATTTGTGTTTTCCCAATAACAATGCAAGCTAAACAATTAAAAAATTCTGAAATTGATTGTGACTGCTATACATGCTGCATAATATTAAGGCGTTATTTAATATCGTTGGATCGATTTTACTTCAATTGGTCTTTATTTCAACGTGAATACATTTTTTAGTTTAAAAATTTACACTTGAATTTAAAAGCATAGTAAATTAAAACAGTTTTAATCACATGTAAATTTATAAACATAATTTAACTGTGAACTAAGTAAGAGTTAATGGAAATGTATGAAAAAATCGATTGCAAATTAATTACCTAATATACGAAGAAAACTTTGCAATGGGTGTCCTAATCCATTTTTTTTTATTTGCTTGTTTTCATATTTTTTCTAGAATTGTTAAAGTGTACCTATTGTGATAGATACCACCCTAACCTGAACTAAATATCGTCCTAAACTATTTTTCTGTGGATCCATAACCTCCTAAACTAGCTAGCTAAACTACCTATTAAAATCTAACGTCTATTTCCTAGTTCTATAGCTAATTTCCCTAACTAGTTTATTCTCTACCTGCAAAGTAAAATCGAGAATTTGTTACATCCATTTGATTATTCATTACTGGATAATTCTATAATGAAAGAAAATCGTATTCTTCTATCTTATTTCGCTAATTTTATATGTTTTTAACGGATTTTGGCCAATGATCGTCTAGTGATTATTATTATTATTTACGTTAAAAAGGACCCTTTACGTTGTGTTTTATTTACGAGTTATTAACAGACGAATATTTATAATAAAATTTATAAATATTATATTAATAATTAATAAATTAATAGACTCCATGACCGTTGAAAGGTAGTTAATCTTTACATACAAAGTTATAACTACAGAATTATTAAATTCGTATAAAGTAATGATAAAACTTCGATTCAAAACCTAAATTATGTAACTTAATAGTTACTCAATTTGATCGATATATGTATATTAATATACCTACAGACTTAATAAATTTTACTTTATAATAAAATGAATCTTTAACAAATCCATTTTCTTATTCTTCTATATACAAGACACAATGTGTCCGTATACCTACAGAGTTATTGAATTATGTATTCGATAAATTATTCATAAACATGACAATTGAAAATTATTTCAGTTTAGAAAACAAAATATACACGGTTTCAGTAAATTTCGGAGTACACATTTTATCAATAATTATGTATTTCACCCATGAGGTTAGTTATGAAAAAAAAACAAGAAATATTCTTCTTACCTTTTATCCAATCTAAAAAACAAAACATATTGAAGAAAACAAAGAACAATAAATAACATTGCACAACAAATAATACTTCAGGTTCACATGGGTGAAATTTCAAAACGATCGGTACATATCTAAGAAAATATAGTTATTTAGTCTCTTTCAAAGATTAGTGTTAGTTCATAGAGACAGTATTATAAGTGGACCAAGATGAGAATTTTTTTTTCATTATTAAATCAATGATATTAAAGATTTAGCAATACCGCTGATTTGAACACAATGTATATATATTATATATTTTTCTATTTGTACAAATTTATTTCACGCAAATTTTCGTGCTTCATGCAATTAGAAAGGCCCCAGTACACGCCTTTCAACGTCTCAAAACACCGACAATTACTATTTTTGAGTCCGAGTGCACTAACTACTTTTTATACTTATAAACTAAATAAATCATGCGCTACTATATATATTTATATATCTGCCACATATCTCTTAATTAAGTTGAGGACTTCCCAACCACTGGGAAACTCGGTAACTCCTTAATTCTAGTGTCCATCTATTCATTTATCTATCTAAATGACAAATAAATAAACTATATAGAGATAATTCGAAGAATGGAGCCATTGGTCAGATGGCGATGTCTTTGGGACATCAGAGGGTTTTTGGATTTGGTAAAAATTAGGTTAGTATTATATTTTGTTAATGAGACGTTTAATCCCGAAACTCAGAAACCAAACGTCAGGTAATTTGGATTTAGAAATATAAATATATTCTAATAGGAAAGGACATGCCTCGTGCAGAATATTGGAAAAGGAATAATTGAATTGATTAGTATTATAAATAAATAATTTCTTGAAAAATATGTAAAATAATGTAACATGCAATTTTGTATTCAATATTAGGATCAACAGTATTTCAAAATAAAAATTAGAAAATAAACAATAATTTTATAAACAACATTTCAAATCTTAGTCCAGCTCTATAAAGAATAAAGGTGTCAATAAAATATATATAAAAAAAAAACTTATCAAGCTCCTTGCGTCTCTCAGGAAGAATGGCGCCTTCCAAATTTATTTTAAGAATTATTTTTAACGAAGCGGTTTTATTATATTTTTAGTAAACAAAATAACTAAATATATTTAATATTTAAATGGTCCCTCTTCTCCAACAGCACTTCACTTATATAAAAACTATTTAATTATTATTAATTAAAATTATAGATTATTATTTTATACTTAATTACTGGTTTTTTCTAAACAAAGGAATATCAAATGTGTTGAACTTTGAACCTCGTCGCGCGCGTTTTTAAAAGTATAGTTCAACCAGCTTCCCCAGTAATTGATCTATTTCACTCCCATTTTAAAGACAGACCATCTTTCTTCGCGACTAAAACCCGATTATCTTTAAATCAACACCACCCGAGTCTCATAGTTCATTCTCCCTCTCCCCCCCAGTACCCCAGCAATAAAATATATACATCTACTTATATATATACGGATATGTTGAACGCTATGCTTCATCACACATCTCAAAACAGCCATTATATACCTCTAATAGAAAATACACAATCAGTTGAATACTTTGAAGAAAAATGAGATTCATCACACTATGTTAAATAATTTTTGATTTTGATAATAAACAAAAATCTAAAATAAACTCGAAATTTTTTTAAACATATATTATAAATGTGAAAACCATAGTGTCAATAAATATTTTATTGAAACAATAAATAAGGAAATATTATGATGTTAAAATTTTGCAGAGGTCAACTTTATTAAACCCAGGATCAGAAACATAATTTAATATCGTTTTATTATACGTAAACGAAATAATTAATACATATTTTCAACATTTTTAATATTTCATACATATTTTTTTTCAAATGACGTATTCTCAGTAGAGTTTGGTGATTATTGGTGCTCTTTGTATTTCCACTGACAGAAATAAAGTAAAAAAAAATAGATCCAAGCCGCAAAATGATTTAAAAATATAGGATAATACACTGAACACTAAAATTATTATCAACTAGCTTTTATGTCCCGCCGTTGGCCAAGAATGTAAAATTGTGAAGGAATAAGCAATCGTTTTTATAATATTGTCACCCAATTATTTTGCAATATCGGACTATGAAAAGTGGTTTGAAATTTGATTGAGTTTAAGCATTGTAAAATGTTCAAGTGATGGCCAAAACCCATTTTTTTATATATTGCTATAAAGTGCTATATACAATTTCTGTACGCATGGACTATGCGAAATGGTTTTAAATATATGACTGTTTATCAACGTTGTAAAGAGATTGGTTTGGCCACAACCCCCATTTTTAAATACTATCATCGAAAACAAATTGAAATATGTACCTATTGAAAATTTAGTAATTTTGGATGTTGGAATGTGGTTAAAATTTGATTAAATCATGTACCGAAAAGATCTAGCGTTGGTCACATCCCATTCGTTTTTATATTTTTTCATCAAGTGTGCATTATATTTTTGCACAATTTGACTGATAGACTTAAAATTGACACAAAAGTCTACATTAACGAAGAAGAAGAAGACTTAAACTATAGTAAATAGTTTATAATTCAAATATAAACATTGTGAAGAGTTCAGTAATGGCCAAAACCCCCATTCTTCAAATATCGTCAACGAAATCAAATATGCAGGTGTTGAAAATTATTCAAAATAGGATGATATAAATGGTTAAAATTTGATTAAACAAAAGTATTGAAAAGATTCTAGTGCAGATTACATCGTCACATCCCACATCCCATTCGTTTTTACATATGTGTTTTCATCAAGTGTGCATATTGTTAATAATATTTCTGCACAAAAGACCAGTAGACTTAAAACTAACCCAAAAGTCTAAATAAAAAAGAGAAGAATAAGTATAAGACTATAAGAAATAGTTTGTATAAAAAACTATCCCAATAGTCTACATAAAATAAGAAAAAATACATAAAATAGAAGAATTAGACTATTTGAAATAGATTGTATAAAAACTGACTAAATGGTCTTCACAAAAGAAGAAGAAGATTAATCTATAGGAAATAGTTTGTATAAAATTCACCAAAGTTCTACATAAAATAAGAAAACGAAGAAAAAGACTAAAGGAAATAGTTTGTGTAAAAACTGTAAGGTCTACATAAAATTAAGAAGAAAAAGAATAAGACTCCATGAACCGTCGCTTCAGACCCTTCAGAACCTCCCGTCCCTTCAGGCCCTTCAGTACCTCCCGTCCCTTCAATCCATCATTACGTCCCTACCAATCAGGCCCTTCAGTACCTCCCGTCCCTTCAGGACCTTTTATACCTCCCGTCCCTTCAGGCCCTTTAGTGCATCCCTTCCCTTCATTACATCCCGTCCCTTCAGTCGGTTAAGAAAAGTTTAAATCCAGAAACCATCCTGGAAGAACCGCGAAGAGATGAAAGGACCTTCTTTTCCCAGGATACTCCACCTTCAAAGGTAAAATGACTAAATACACCGAGAAGAAGAAGAAAAAAGTTTAAATCCAGATACCTGCGAAGATATGGAAGGAAAATTGGATGAAGAAGAAAAAGAAGAAGAAGAAAAAAGTCTATATCCAAAAACCGTCTTGGAAGACTTGTGAAGAGTTGGAAGGACAGTTGGACCTTCTTCTCCCAGGATTCTCCAACTTCATAGGTAAAATGACCAAAAATACACGAAGAAGAAGAAGAAGAAAATAGTTCAAATCCAGAAACCTGCGAAGAGATGGAAGGACAATAGGACCTTCTTCTCCCAGGTTAGTCCACCTTCTTAGGTAAAATGACCAAATACACGATGAAGAAGAAGAAGAAAAAAGTTTAAATCCAGAAACCTGCGAAGAGATGGAAGGACAGTTGGACCTTCTTCTCCCAGGATTCTCCAACTTCATAGGTAAAATGACCAAAAATACACGAAGAAGAAGAAGAAGAAGAAAAAAGTTCAAATCCAGAAACCTGCGAAGAGATGGAAGGACAATTGGACCTTCTTCTCCCAGGTTAGTCCACCTTCTTAGGTAAAATGACCAAATACACGACGAAGAAGAAGAAGAAGAAAGTTTAAATCCAGAAACCTGCGAAGAGATGGAAGGAAAATTGGACCTTCATCTCCCATGATAGTCCACCTTCATAGGTAAAATAACCAAATACACGATGAAGAAGAAGAAGAAAAAGTTAAAATCCACAAACCGTCCTGGAAGACCTACGAAGAGATGGAGGGACAGTCGGACCTTCTTTTCCCAGGATACTCCCCCTTCATAGGTGAAATGACCAAATACACGAAGAAGAAGAAGAATAAGAAAAAAGTTTAAATCCAGAAACCATTCCGGGCACACGCTCGACAATTCAACAAAGTTTCATTGTAATCGGACAAACGGTTTAGGAGCACATCGCATACAATTTTCTGATAGGAAATCAGTATATTTTTGTGTGATTTGTAAGTAAATAGTAATAATCAGGTACCTACCTACAACAATGTTCTAAATAAATTCGATTCATAACAAATTTTATTTGCATATCAGAATCTTTCCGTTACCATAGTAACCATTCCAATATTAATATCAAATGGGCTCGATACATTTTTTGGATATGTAGGTAGGTACCTACATTGGTTTGTTCGAAGCCACAAAAACGAAAATTGTCCGAAATATCAAATATTAAATACAAATTATGCAATTTTATTATGCCTATATCTTTACTAATAATTAACAGACTTTTACAATATATGTCTTAAAACTTGCTATAAAGTCTTGTGTTTCATTTTATTATTTCATAATCACATTTATTTCAAAGGTATATTATTTTAAAGAACATATTCATTCGGTAGGAAAATTAAATATCGTATGAAAAGATATTAAAATGGCGGGGTTATATGTTCATTTGTACAAAACGCTTACTTTAAAAATAAGTTAAACATTATAATTAGACAAAATATTCACCATGTTTTTGACTTAAAAGCCAAGTTATACTTGAAAATATGTTTTTTTCGTGTAAATACGTACTTCTAACTTTTAAACTAACAGATATTTGCGTGCAAAATGTACACTTTTTTGACAGATATGACTTGGAAAATTTTGTATGAAAAAAATAATTATTGAAATATCTTTAAAATTCAGCATTTTAATCGCATTATTTTTAGCGTGACACTGCATCAGGTATATAAGTACATGTTCGCACATAAATTAGATTTTTAGATGCTCTTGGTTTTACAAAAGGCGTGAGACAAACACACACACACACACACACACACACACACACACACACACACACACACACACACAGACACACACACACACACACACACACACACACACACACACACACACACACACACACACACACACACTCTAACATATTGATTGCTTTATTACTTTAGATAAAATAAGATATTATACTTATTTGGTTAATGCAATATAAAACAATGATATTTGTTACTTACAAATTTTCATAACTTGTCCTTATTGGTATGTAGGTTCAATCCTAACCCTTTGAGCGTTCCTTATCACCGGGATCTCATTTGCATTCTGTTCAAGCAATAATCTACCTTTGGTGTTAAAATAAAACAAAATTTAATTAATTAGAAAGATACTTTTAATCAACTTCTGAGAAATATAATTAATACTCTACCGTTTTTGGTCAAAATATTTTATAATATATTTTTTACCGTCCAATTTTTACGTTTATAATTATAAACGAGTGGGTTGTGGCCAACGCTAAACTCCTCACCAACAAGACATTCCATAAAGTATTGAAATTTTGTATGTAAAATATTATCATAAAATGAGTTTGTTCAAATATTTTTTTCATTTAAATATTTTATAATGAATACTTGATAATTCTTCAATGCCGTTTTATGAACGTGATGTGTCTTTTTACCAATTTGAAAATAAAAATTTCAAATTTCAAGTTTCCTGAATTTGGTATCCTTCAAAATGTAATGGGGTCTAAACGAGTATTAGATATACAAATTTGCAAAATTAAAAAAAAACCGAATGAGTACTTACTTTAGTCTATAATCGATAAAGTAGAGTAAACACGCCGTACATAGCACATAGTGCACAGCATACACCCACGCATTGTAAAGAAACTTTCAGAATAGAATATCTGTATGATACTAGTTGATAATCGGCAATAAAAATATCCTTAAAAATTGCGAATTCATAACTCTCCATTATATTTTTTTAACAGATTTTTAATTATCTCAATAGAGACGAAGTTGGAATATTTACTATAGGAGAACCGGGAAACCAAGGCACCTACAGGGCTTACGACCTGTCATCGGCTGGTTTACGTGATCACTTTATGCGCTTGCGCAACGTTCACCAATTATGCCTTTTTTTAATGAGATCCCAATCAATTCAATTTTGAAAGTTCTATATATTGTAATACTGAAATTCTTTTCGCTTGAAAATAATGAGTTTTTACTACAGCCATCTATGTGTGCAATTATGAACAACATTCTTATTATTTTTATTTATTTTTTGTTGTAACGCCATCTATTGAGAGAATTGGTTTTTTGTAAATAATGAGAGCAACAATTCTTATACCTGAAGTGACAATCCCATTGGGTTCTCCATTATATCCCATTGGGTTAGTGAGGAGTAAAAACTGATCGTACCTTTAAAAGTTTATTATATAAAACCCAACATAACCAGTTCGTTACAATTATTTTTTATTTCTCTATAGACTGTTCCATACAGGGCTAGTTATGAACAATAATAATAAATTCATCAAGTAACGCGTTATATTACCTACTGGAGAAATAAAATAAAATTGAATCAATTATTAATATGTACATTCAGAGGATACCGCATTAAAAATGTTTTTATTTTCCGGAGGCAATGAACTCAGCGATAACAGCATTACCTCTGGCCGACAATTTCCCGGGCCTTTGAAATACATTCATGTAAAAATAATTCACACATTATTCATAATAATTAGTCCGTCTCTAAATAATGGCCCTATTCAATGTCAACCGAGCCGGCGCCGGCGTCGCGACGCGAATCTTGGTAAATAAAATCCGGAGAGTTGTATTTATTAAACGTCGGTGTCATTCCAAGGCGTGAAATATGCCAGCAGACTCCCCGTGTCAGGTGTCAGCCCTGACAAACTTAGTTAGGGTTGACATACAGTAATATAAACATGCTTCTCTCTCTCCGGTATTCGGTTAAATAAAGATACCTACATTGGATCAGTTATATCTGCATAGAATTTGAATATACTAACCATATATTAAGAGAACATGCTCAGGTGGGGTATAAGGGTGGAAGAGGATATGCAATTATGGATTCCTACTCTGATTTGCTGAACGAACAACACAATCCATCCCTTACCCTCATACAGAATTTCTCAGCTCTTCGTTCGAAGTGCTATCAGTAAGTTTAAGGAATGGCCTAAGTCCGGATATAACGTCGTCTAAAAATCACTTGGAATTTTCAAGAAAAAACTAATGAAGCAATATTTATCCCTGAACAACACCTGATCCCGATTTCCTCTCCTTATCCTCTATCCTTTTTTTTGTTATGTACTTTTTTCATTTTTTTTCTGTTTTAATTGTTATCTTAATGTAATATTTTTTTTTTTGCTTTCATTCTTTTGCGGTAAACCTATGGTAAAGACAATGAGTTTTTTTTAATCCTGCACGATATCACACCCTTTTTTATGAGAGATAACAACAAAATTATTCATTCCCGATGTTCAAATCCTTGCAATGTTCCTTCTGGTAGAATTCTGCAAAACATGCTGAAGTAAAAGTCTGGATTATGGATTTCCAATCATCTAAAATAACTGTCAGTAAAACATCTATGATCGCGGTTTCAAGTGTAAACGAATGTTTATAGTTTTTTTTTAATTATCTTTTTAAGCATACTTTCAATAAACAGTTTGAGGTTTTTATGTTTAGTATAGCCAAATATTCAGTAATGGCTTCTTTTGAAGATTCTCGTTTAATTTCAAATCACTTACATAATTTATTGTTATTATTCGAGTCGATGAAAGTACCTACACGTTATAAAAGTTTTTTATTTAAACTTAATATAGAATTTTAAGTAAGGAATAATAATCAAGAACGCCTGATAAGCTGTTATCTTGTAGATGTTTCACATTATAATATGTTGTATATCTTAATTTATTTCCAACAATAAAATACTATTTGAATTTGAAGAAATATAATCCTTTATCTTGTTTGTAGCTAGGTACCTTCCTACAGCATTCATCAGCCCGTCTATATTTTGGCACAAAGCGAAGACCGTGAGAAAAGGACAATCTATCTTGTAGCTTCGTTCAATGCAAACATTCGAGAGGACAATTACAAACACAATAGCTCTAAATTACCAAGGATCCGCTGTAAAACATTTCCCTAAATCTCCGAGATGGATGAACTCTGTAGCGATATATTATATTTCAACAATTGAATTTTGTAAATAATGTAATGGTGAATTTAGTCTCTTTTGAACAACTCAAAACAATTATTATTATTGATCGATATTCAGACAGTATACACAATGAATCTTCTATGTCCTTGAGTGTAGTAAATACCTATTTTATTTATTTAATAAAAACATTAGAGTTTTTGTTCACGAAATCAACAAATTTATTGAAATAAGTTTTATAATCGTTTACTTACCAGTGAACGGTTCAAATCAGAATTATAAATTTTGATTATTAATATTACGACAAATGTTAACACATATGCTATGACTTATTTACTTTATGTTATGTAAAAAAATATGTTATTCATATTATACTTATTATCATTTATGTTAGAAAAACTACATTTACCAAATAATATAATCTAAGACCACGTAAACGAGCATTGTAATAAATATTATATTTTTTAATATGTCACGAAATAACGGAAAATATTAATTTTACTAGAAAATCATACGATCAAGAGGCGAGAATAACTTATTTATATTTTAATAACTTGCATGTAACCAGTAGCGGAATTACTTATAGAAGCCGAAAATCTTGACTTGCCTAAGAATATTAAGTTAAGAAATTCAAGACCAATTTAATTTTTTGTCTGTTGAAACCATACTACAAGATTAAAAATTGAACCGTATGAAGATACGATGCTTGAAAGGGCCACAAACGTAAATATTATATTGGCATGCGATTTTAAAATATTTTCATGGCCACTCAAATAAACAACGATGCTTAAAAAAATATTAAATTTTCGATATTCACTAATTTCTTTCAGGGTTTGCCTAGTCCGAAGGTTCTAGGCACGCCCCTGCATGTAACACATGAGATCCAGCTGTCGATGGCGATAGTATGAATAGTTGAAGAATACGAACCAAACTTTAAACCCCTAAAATCCAAATTATTGATTTTTTTAGAATTGAAAGTTATTTTACTTTCTACACAGAAAAAACAGTTTTCTTCAGTCAAGAAAATTTGTTTCGTGTAGGTATACCGAAAATAATATTCTCTCAAATTAAGATTTTTTGTTTTATCTCAAAATAATATTTTCTTAATTCAAACAAATTTATTTGAATCAAGAAAATATTGTTTTGTGATAAAACAAAAAAAACTTAATTTGGGAGAATATTTTTTTCGTTATATATGAAACAATTTTCTTGACTGAAGAGATTTTTTGAATTTTTTTTTTCTGTGTACATATAACATATATATGTGTGGACAGGTTAGTGTGGAGGTCAGTCCTTTTTTCCACCCCAATGTATGTAAAGTATTGATTTTTTGAGAGTCCCCGTAGATATTGTGAATGTATACTGCCATACAAATTGTATGAAACTATCTCGTCACTAAATTAAAAATTTTCAAAAACTGTTAAAAAAAGGTTGAAACGTACTACTGCAATGTATATCTTTTATAGAAAATTAAATTAACTATTTGAGATGTTTCGGTGTTTTTAGATATTTTATGAAAAATTGTTATAATGGGCAATTAAACATATTCGTTACTAAAATGTTTGAGAAACCCTAGAACTTTGAATAAAAAAAGGTTTTATATTTCTTATTTTTATTTAAACATAAGTAATAATAAAATTAAAAATAAAATTGTTAGTTTTTCAAAGAAAACAAGTTTTAATTTTTTTTTTGTATTTAAATCGAATCATTTTTAAAAATCTAAAAAATCCATTACGGTTTTTTTTTATTTTATTTTAGGTATTGTATTTATTTAAATTTTCTGTCTGAGTATTTCTTATGCTTGTAATTTTTGTTTTGATGCTATCGAGTGGGTCGAATGTTTTGTTTGACTAAAAAAATATTTGAATTTCAATTAACACACAATGAAGATAAAATTAAATCTTGTGGTTATATTTTTATAAAATGATATCGTGTGGATATAATTTTTTTTTATTTTAAATTACTTAGCAGAGCGCAGCGTTACAAGTGCTGTTGAATTAAAAAAACTTGGTTCTAAATATAAACATTTCAATGTATCCAGATTCTTTGTACTTAATAAATAATCAATAGATTCTTACAATGCATTCAAGAATCAATTGTTCGAAGATGAGTTGTATGGTATCAGACGCTTTTTGTAGAATACCTACATATAAAAGCAAAATTAATTTAAATTTAATAGCGCTGATGACAAATAAAAGAAGTTCAATTATCATTATTTGGAGCTGAAAAATTAATATACATATTGTTTAATAGCATTGTTTTAAATAACAATGTAAAATATTTTAGAATGGGAAGCTGTATCAATGATACCTTATATATTATATATTTGACTAAACCAAATAAGAGGAATATTTAAACTACCTACTAAAATGAGGTCACTAAGACGAATGTGTGGTAAAACGATGTATGACAGAATAAGAAATGAGGATATTAGACGATAATGTATGATTGAAAGAAATATCGTAAGTAAGATGAAAATAAATGCCCTAAGGTGGTTCGGCCACATAGAAAGAATGAGTGATGACCGTCTGACAAAAAAAGTATACAAGGCTGATAAAAGATGAATGAAAAGTAGAGGTCGGCCAAGAAAGAGTTGGCACGATCACATAAATGGGATTTTGAAAGATGGAGATGTAAGAAGTAAGAATAATAGAAGAGCGTGTATGAGACGATGTATGGACGTGAATGAAGCGAGGAATGTATGTCAAGAGAGAGGAGTCTGGCGTTCGTTTCTCTCTGCCTACCCCAAATAGGGAAATGGCGTGATGGTATGGTTGGGGTGGTTGGTACCTACTAAAATCTTCTTACGAAACGAAAATTCTTTTTGCTTTTTAATGCATTGTAGATAGATATTATTTATTTTTATTATCTGTACATATAATTAGTACACTGGCGGGCTTATTGCATAATGGAGATTTCTTCCAGCCAGCCAGATTAATGTTAAATATACAAAACAGTGTGTATTATGGCAATAAGTTAACCACATTACAAAAATACACAAAGATAGCAGACGACAAGTAAAAAAAAAACAAAGAAGACAGCATATAAGAACAATTCATAGCAACGATAGGAAAACTAAAGGATAAGGAAAGAAAGATGACAGGAAGATGTAATCAGGTATTGTCAGAAAAATATTTTTATTTTAGCGTAATTATGTAACTGGAGGGGAGCATGTCAGGATGGAGGGAGATGTCGAGGAATGCTGGAGGAAGCCAAGGCCCGTAATGGGCTGTGGAGCCATTGATGATGATGATGGAAATTAGTAATTTCAATGTACGTCTACTTGAGATCATGGGGTATGTTTTTTTTTTATATCGAGGATGTTTTCATATGTTTTTCTGTTTATTGAGTATATAAGACTGAATTTGTCCTTTAAATAAATAAAAAAAGTAAAAAGAAATGTGTATATGGTAAATAATGAAAATCAACGTGCTCTTGATCAAGAAGTGTGCCCAATAATAGACTGTTCAAATTGAGGATGCACTGACTGACATCTCTTCAAACCTTTTTTGAAGAGATGTTTTGACATCTCTTCAAAAGTTTGGCCCAGCAACTGAGAGGTTTGAAAACATTGAGTTAATCAGGAAACGCAATGCTCAGAAATCAACAATATAACCAAGAAAAATACTGTAGTCTGTTTCTAAAGAGAATGAGGTATTTTCATTCTCTTCAGAAATGAGAGAATGAGAATAGTTTTGAGACTTTCTGCCTAAATAAATGATTGACTAATGACAGGCGTCGATCATTTGACCTCTACATCTATTTGAAATAATAATGATTTGATGAAATGGTTGTAAGTTATGGATGATACCGTCGAATGGGCGAGACAAGTGCAAATACCTTGTCATTCTTTGCAGAAACAGACTTTATAAACATATGTTAAAAAAATACGCTTAAATTTTGCAAAATCATGACTCTCCACTATTCCATAGTAGTGGAGAGTAAAAAAAACAGGAAACTGTTGAATATCAAAAATGTAAGTTTCATATTAAGTACCTACATAATATATAATATGTACAGTTGAAAGAAATCAAAGAGTGTTTTATTTTTGAGACTTCTTAAACCTGTCGATTCAAATATCGAAAATAATAAAAAAACACGTACCTTAAATATTGTATTCACAGCTTCACCTATAGGATTTTTTCTTTGAGGGAAGTAAGCCACTAGTTTAATCGGATTTTAAACATACATATCAAGGGTGAAAGCTCTCTTAATCTAGTTGGGTTATTCTTGGGTAAAATGTAGGTATATCTCGCTTCTGCCCATTTCTCCTTCACAACATGTCTGTTAACTAAAGGAACCGTAACTGTAGAAGAACTGATATTATTATACGAAGGTCTAGCAAATATTGTACCGCTGAGTATTACCTGAATAGATAACGCCCGAAACCAGGTAGGTATTAAGGAATGAGAAATCCACCTTTGACCATATCAGTGATGACCTAACCCATGTTCAAAATGTGAATATTTGGTAGTTAATATCTAGATAGATTTAAAAATGGATTAGTTTTTAATTTTTAATGAATCGTTTATTGAAATCCATAATAAAGCAGTTCCATAAACAAAAATAATGGGCCTTAAATAATATTTATTTGTATTTTCAATATTTTTGGTGTTGCTTTGTGACATCCTTACTTTTATCAGTTTAATCGAATTGATTAAATAAGTCAGACTATAAACTGAACAAATACGGTTATAATATACTACGCTACCTCTCGACTCCTGAGGAAGTCTATAATTATCATATGGCCCTTCTATAACATCTTAAGATATTATAGAACTCCATAAGATAATTATATTCATGGTATGGGTAAACAAGGATGGTTTTGATTTCGCCGGTTGGACCAGACTTTCCCCTTGTATTGATGGAGAACCAATATGTATTTGTAGGAGTCTTCAATCCTTAAATAGTACACAGACATAGGACCTTCATAAAGGAACGCTATTGTTCTTTTTTCTCATTCCGCAAACGACCATACCTCGATCCAATTTTCGCCATGGTCGACTTTATAGATACACAAAAAAGATTCAGAACAATTTGGCCACTGCATTGCCTACCTTCAACGAAGGCTCCTCCCTTATCCCACATTTTCATTGCTGTTTCATCACAACTAGTAGATCCCAAACCTTTATTTTATGCAGTAAAGGTACATAGGATATGTTACTGCGATCCTAATAAAATCCAGTAATCCAACTATCGCGAGATCGAATCCTGCCACAACTGATTTTGTTCATCTAATGCACAATAATTTATGCTTGGTTTAGGAAATGTATGAGGATGTATGTATATGTACTTGTTACAAGGAGATATTCATTTTAATATTCAAAAAAATAGTACATAATATACCTGCTGTTAGATATTGTTATATCCAATATGATTTTTTTCTTTTGTTTTTTTTTTCTATGGTTTAGAATTTGCTTGCAATTTGAGGTGTCATTCATAAGTGTAACGAACAACTGTATGTACGCGTCACTTTATGTCTTTATACAAAACTTAACGCCACCTCGAGATTTCGCATAAAACATTGCAAATAAATTCACCTGTCGAAGGTCATACGTATTTCGTTCCAATCAGATTACCGAACGGAGGTTTTCTCGACATAATCACTTTACATTCTGTGAAACGTAAAATTAGCGGAACTTATCGCAAAATATTATACGTGAACGGGAATAGGCCCCTGGACTTAACTGCGATCGGTTATGACACAACGATCGTTGAATGTGCAACGACACGCTGATTCTGTTGATTCTCTCTTCTGTGATTTCGGCATGTGTAATTTGGGAGACATTTAATTCGACGGTCTGTCACTCGATTACATCTATTAAACATTGAAGTACATAAGTAAGTAGTATTTAACATTGCAGTGAAATCAGCGTTGTGTTGGTTATAGCAGATTGCCTTGCATCGGGACTAGATAGGAAAAACACAGGACAATAACGGTGAATCTCAGCTTCCTTTCATCATACATATATAGACCATACCTAATAATTTCCGTGGTATATTAAACCTGTTTTATGACACAAGGAAATATATCACACACCTGCCATGACTTGCTGCTGTCTGCTGGGCTCTGAAGATTCACAAACTGAAATGAGAATGCTGAGATTGGCGGTGGGTGTGACTATGACGGACATTGTGCGAAATATATAGATATATATCCGAGGAAGCTTTGACCGATAAGTTGCTCCAAGAATAGATTGAGATGGTAAAGACTAAATTGTTAACATCTTGTAATATAATGATAATTTTTTCTTGTTTGCTGTTGTATTCAATAAAATAAATTTAAAAATTAAATTTATTTTATTGAATATGTCATTAGGCGACCAGAGGACAATGCAGATCGATGGATATCCAAGTGCAGGCCAGAAGACCAGGCAGACCGCTGGCAACTTGGTACACCACCAGATGAAGAGAGACTTACGCGAAAGAGACGCACAGGAGAGAAAGACTTGGCGTATGAGGACGAGGAGGGCCAACACCACATAATGGGAAGAAATAGTCATAATAGAAGAATAAGAGTACTTAATATAAACGGTCAAGAGTATACTATCGAAGGATTTACCTAAGTATAATGATTTCAAAAGTAAGTAGGTACTTATTAAAATTCTTCGACAAATTTCAAAGTGAAATATTGTCTCCGAGTGAAATTCTCAATATGGATGTATCATCATATTTCCATACCAATTTCTCACACCCCAGCACCGGAGTAAAACAATAAATCGGCGCGGAGGGTCGATGGTCGGTAGGTGGTCGTCGGTGAACGTGTTTACCTTGAAAATATTAAATTTGAAAATGATTTCACGCAATTGTACTGACACGAAGCATCCAAGTGACAAGTTGGAAATAGTTGGATGGAATTAAATAATAAAGCCCCAAGTTTGGAAATACATTCCTGGCCAAGAGTTGTCTGCGGAATATGTAATTATTTATTCATTACGTAAGGCCAACGCGCATTGTCACTCTTTCACGAAAAGTTTTATTATCGTATTTATTCACTTCTATTTTTTTATCGTTATTATTTATTCCTTCTTTTGATGTTTATTATTCAGGTGTTTATTTTTACAAAGTGATTAAATTTAATGTTTTAAATATTTTTTATTCTGTGCTGTTCTTTTCAATCTGTGTATTTTTATTTCAGTAGCGATGGCATGACCATGTGAATGATATTTTGAAAGAAGGAAATATAAGAAGGTTGAATAATCGACGAGCATGTGTGAGACAATGCATGGATGTAAAGGAAGCTAGGAATGTGTGCAAAAATAGAGGAGTATGGCGCTCGGTTCTCTCTGCTTACCCCGTAAGGGATATGGCGTAATGGTATGTATGTATGTATGTATAGTTGTAGATACATAAGATGCAATTTTTTACCGTTTATTCAGGAAATATGTACATAAATAAATAAACACTTTTTTTTAAATGAATAGGGTAAACCATATAGTTATTGGACACTTAAGGTATTTTTTCACTTTAATTGTACGTTTAAATCAAACCAAATAAAATTTTCCGTTGAAATAAAGAAGTTGTTTAAAAGAATTTATTTATTTTTTTAATAAAGACAATTGTTTTCTATAATATATGCCAGTTAAAAAAATAAAAAAATAAATGAAACATATGTAAAAATGTACAGATATTGGACACTTTTTTTAGTTATTGGACACTTAGAAAAAAGTTATTGAAAAAAGAACTTAAGTATAAAAATATATCTAGCAAATAAATTTAAAGGTTCCTTGTTCCTTGTTAAACAAGTACATGTACATCTTCCTAAGTTCCCTAAAATAAGCATAAATGCTTGTGCTATAGGTGAACGAAATCGGTCAAGGCAGGATTCGAACTCGCGACCACTGGATTACTAAACCAATGCGCTCACCGCTCTGCCATCGACCCATCTTTGATTATAAAAAATCCTACAAATTTATACCAAGTGGCATTTTATCCATTTCTTCCAACTAAAAAATGTTCTAGAAAAAAATCGTGAATTTGGAGATATATTCGATCGTTGTTGCTGAACATCTTTGGACGGTATAGAATGATGAATCTCCTAAAAGAATAGTCGCCGTTGTACGTTAGACTATTTCTGTATGAGAAGGCTTCCATCTTAGTTCGAAACTCGTTAATATCGCGGAAAATTCAACTTTATTAATTCACCCGCCACCGCAAAGTTTCGATCGAGCTTAGCTAGTTTGGGGACATATTCAGTGTGAGTTGCGACGAATATCATTTCCTATGGGATACGTTCCTTGCCATTTCTTGCCTTGCCTAAACTCCTTAGACACACCAACTAACTCCCGCGGGAAGATTTTAGGAGTAACTACATAACTACCTAGCCGCTGTACAAATGTAAAGTTTTAACTGCATTCAATTTGAATAACCATAATTTATGAACGTTACTGCGTGCTTCCATGGAATTATTGACGCATTTCTAGCTTGTTTGAAAGTCGGAATATCAAAATGAACCTTGCAAATAATTATTGACTCATAGTGCATAGTGACTCAATATATCGTGGTTTGGGGCAAAATTCACATGCCAAAACGGTTAATTATTGACTCGTTCCTTTGTCTCGTATAATATGCACATTACATTTTTCAAGGAAAATGGTCATTAGAAAAATCTTATTTTTTCTAACTAAACAATTGTTTTTAAGTAGGTAGGTACCTAAAAATAATAATATTATATTTTCAGGTTGACAACTTGATGCGACATTAATAATTTTCATTCAATAACAAGTCACAGAAGTATTTTTACTCCTCACTAACCCATGGGGATATGGTGGGGAGTAATGATTTTGTAAATCTTAAGGCTATTGTTTTTATTGCAAATTATCAACAACAATCATGATGAGATTATATTCCGAAAGTTTCATCATCTGTCTATGTTCAATGTGATATGTGCTGTGTGCAATGTACGTCGTGTATATTTTACTTTATTGATTATAGACAAAAGTAAAAATTTCAAATTTTGTAAATCTGTGCTTCTCATTTTTTTAACTGTCTTATATTTCAAAGTAAATCATGTCCAGATTCTAGTGAATAATGTCCAGATATTGTGAATAATGTCCAGATTCTAGAAAAAGCTATGGCAAATTTGTATATCTAATTAAAGCTAATATCTATTAAAAAATAGTAATTCTTAAAAATAGAGTACACATTTAATTCGTTTCGATAATTATTTCGGTAAAAGGACATTCCCTAGGTAGGTGTTTCGGTATAAAATGCAAATAATTGGGAAAGTTTTATACAAAATTACGTTTATTTACACATTTTAAGCATGAGGGACTTTTTTTTGTTTTTATAATTATATAGTTAACAAACGGAATTATAATATTTATTCCTTATACACAAATATTTCATTCATTTTTGCCCGTCATTTTAGTTGGTTTGCAAAATAAAGCTACTCAATACCTAGCAATGATATTTGGAAATTGACATTTTTAATATAATATTCCTATTTTTGTGACAGTTGCGAAGAAAAAACGCAATTAAAATTCTTCTTTACTATTATTTATAATGTGCACTTTTCCTGTTCATTATCTCGAGTGCACTTATTTCACTCCAGCTTGTGTACCGCATGTTCTTTTATTTCTGATGCTTTGTGTTTAATACGCTATTCTTTAATAATAAAAATGGTTCTCATATAATTAAAAAATATCTACTACACTAGATTACATACATAAGTTGACGGCCTTCATGGCTCAGTTGCTTGGGTATCTGACTGCTGATCCCAAGGTCCTGGGTTAGATCCTCGAAGGAGACACAGATTTCAATTGTGTTTTCAGTCTGGATCTGTGAGACGATTAATATCGTAAGTCTCCAGAATGTCACAACTTGTTATTGGGTGCGTGTTAAATTAATATTTCTCTCCGTATGTCCTATTCTGATTCATTTAAATTTATCCGTCTGAATTTTAGTAAATGATAAATGCCAAAAAGTTGACTGCATTTATACGGAACTCATTACACCGCGCGGGTAAAAATCCTTTTATCCACGGTCGCCCGTTGATTTAGGCGTTTTCGTACTCTGAAACGAATCAGAATAGGACATAATACCTACTTGTTATTTTCCCGAGAAGCAATATAAAATAAAATAAAAATTTAATAAAATATATTTATATCTGTAGCGAAAATACAAAAAAAAATACATCTATATTTGAGCCTTGAAATTTTACTAGTCATTTTTTGCGTTCTTACAAGCGACAAGGTCACATTCAACTACCTACATAGGTATATATCAGTCATTTAGTAAGTATACACAGGGACTTGCGTCACTTTTCCCTTTTAAGGGGTTTGTTATATATCAGTCCTTTTGAAAGTGAATCTTGTTTGATGTACACATTTACATACATACACACCATCACGTCATGTCCCTTACGGGGTAAGTAGAGAGAACTGAACGCCACATTTTTCTATCATTACATACATCCATAACTTCGTCAACATCCATGCATCGTCTCATACATATGCGTCTGTTGTTCAGGCTTCTTACATTTCCGTCTTTCAGATAATCTTTCACGTGGTCGAACTTTTCGTTTCTTGGGCACCCCCGAACTCTTATTCCGTTCCTGTGTCAGCTTTGTATAATATTATCTTCGTCAGGCGTTTTCGATTCATTCTTCCCAAGTTCCCAAACCCTCTCAATGTGTTAACTTTCCTTCTATTAATTTTTTCATCTTGCATGCATTCTCTCCTCGTGTCTTCATTACTTACTCTGTCATACATCGTTCTTTTACAAGTTCTTCTTAGCGATATCCTTTCAACTGCTTTTATTCTGCTTTTGTGACACGTACAAGTTTCACTTGCATAAATCAAGGTTGGCACTACGATTGCGTTATGAATGGCAAGTTTGCCTACCTTTGATATGTTGCTTTCATTCATCATTGATCTAAAAAAAACAATCTTCAATTTATTAGTTACCCATACAAAATTATTATCACTTTAAGATAAGCAAAAAACTGAATGTCATATATTGCACTCAAGAAAATAATCAGCTTCATACATTATTTTCATCAGACGTTCGGTATTAATTTTTCCTATTTTCCGACTTTTTAATATTTTACCATACCCATTGCTACATAATCTGATTTTTGATCATTTTTATATCTAAGCTCATGATAAGTCATGTCTAAAATCAAGAGTGTAACTGTTTAATATTTAGGGGTATGTAAGAAAATAAGTAAATGAAAGCATATTCCTTAGACAGAGCAAAAGTCATAACGTAGATTACCAATAAATGCCTAAATAAATGAATACTTATAGATATTTAAATTTAATCGGATTATGTAGGATTTGAACCCCAATTGGACTGTTGGTATAACGCTCTTATCATACTGTGCCATCTCCACGACAGTTGAGTCTATAATACTGTTAATCAAGAAAATATTTGGAAATACCAAAAGAAAATATGTGAATATTATTTTTGCATGTATAATGTTCTTTGAAAATAGACAGGAAGAGACCCATTGAACGTTCCCGGAGACTAATCTTGAATATTCATCACGCGGTATCCTCTCAGTTAGGTCAAATATGGCTTTGGGGGGTGATATTTCAAAAATCGCTTTCTGATATATTACACTCGCCAAGATTTACTACATCCAGAAAAATGGGAGTTTTCTTCGTATGGATAAAACCTGTACTCTTGTAAAAAATGGTGTTTTAAGTAAGACTATTTTACAACTTTTTTTTCCTTATTTTGTTAATTATTATAAGTATATGCATATCATAACTCTAATTCCACTATTTTATCTATGTACCTACAATAGTTAATCTTATATTTTTTAGATACTTTTTAATAATGCAAATAGGTATAACCTACATATATTTCTCCTGTGAAATATAATAATATGTACACTGCTAGCCCTAGAACAGGTATACCTAGTTG
Organism: Molanna angustata; assembly: GCA_963576475.1. Taxonomy (NCBI): domain Eukaryota; kingdom Metazoa; phylum Arthropoda; class Insecta; order Trichoptera; family Molannidae; genus Molanna; species Molanna angustata. The sequence continues at coordinate 16,845,578 of OY754981.1, forward strand.
GGCTGCAGTTATCTATTTTTAATGACGATTATTTAAATGGTGTGATAAAGATATAAATAAATAAATATTATTTTTCAAACAATCCATATAGTACTGTAAAACAGTAAGATTTTTAAATTTACATCAAATAATTTGAACGAATATATTTATTCTAAACGAATGCAAAAATTGGATAGTAACAAGTTATTTCCTCGTTTTTTTCATCTACCTCTTTGTTTTTTTTTCTCTGTGTATGAAAAATCAAAACATGTACCTTTTTTATATTATTATTCTTTTTATGCAGAAATGCTTGTGCTATAGATGAACGAAATTATATGAAATACGATTCGAACAAGCGACCGCTGAATTATAACCCAGCACGCTAACAACTCTGTCGCCACCATCTTAATTCTAATCGGATAGATTTTAATTTATAAATACTGCAGAAGTCCACGAAGGCTGCATAAATGCAGTTGAAATGAGATCGCACGTAATTCGTAATGGAACTATGTAGGTACTACAGGTCACAAGGAAATAATGTAAGATAGAAGAAAGATGTTATTAATAAAACTAAATTTCACGTGGGAAGTATAAATGAGGAACGCTTGACGAAGAAAATAGAAAATGCTGATAAAAACGGAAAAAGAGGTCAGGGGCGCCCAAGAAAGATGGCACCACCACGTGAACGACTGAAAAACGGAAATGTAAGAAGCGTGAACAATAGACGAACATGTATAAGTCGATGTATACATGTTAAAGAGGAGATGAATGTGTGTAAACGTAGAAATATGTGGCTTTCTGTTCTCTCTACCTATCCCGTGAGGAACATAGCGTGATGTTATGTATGTATGAAGCACTTGATTAAAACTCTTGTCTGGAGTGTGCTGCTGCATTGCTAGGATCCATTGGTCAGACTACATTCCAAACGATATGGTACTAAGCATATGGTCTAGGAAACTTGGCTGATGTCACTTGGAAGCGAGACACTTGGGTGCGGGACACTTGGGTGTGGGACACTTGGGTGCGGGACACTTGGGTGCGGGACATTTGTTTATATCCTCCATCACTCCATCGAATCAGTTACAATGTGGTCTATGGTTTGAACCAGATCGCCACACTCACAAGTAGGGTCACTAATGTAGACTTTTTTCTGGGTTACAATTCTAAGTTTGGTTTGCACCAAGCACTCCATCTCTCCACATGTCACTGGTTTTCGCCTGCCTCTTCATCTTTTTGAAGCTGATACACCACACATCACTGATCACCTGGTCCAATAAAATGTCTCTAGGGCGACCTCTATGGTTTTTGCCTTCCGTCATTCCTTCGACATATGGTTTGCTCTGGGTATAATTTATTAGTAGTGTGAAGGGACACTGTATTTTGTATATTAAGCTCATCATTAAGCTGATGTATGGCTGTGAGACATGGTGTCTAACCGAAAGAGATAGAAATAGGCTAGAGGATGTGGAGTTACAGAAGAATACTTGGAATTTCCTGGAGGGACCACATCACGAATGCCGAGGTTCTCAACAGAGTTGAAGAAGGGAGGCACCTACTCAAAACCATCTCCGAGAGACGTGCTCGCTGGATTGGTCACATCTTGCGCCACGAGGGTCTCCTACAATCTACATGACCTAATAGAGGGAATGGTTGAGGTGACAAACCACAGGGGGCGCCCCCGACGGGAGTATTTAGCCCAGGTGTGCGAGCGCTGCGGAAGATAGAGAGAAGTGGAAAGCGAGATGTAGACTTCTTCTGCAAACCAATCCGCAGGATTGTGACTAAATAATAATAAGCTCATCTATAAAATCAAATTATTTTCAGTTTTAAAAAGATGTTATATTGTTGCTGAAAAGGCCACGCTTCTTCTAATCCTTCATTTTTGTAACCAGATTCTGTATACATATTGATTCCTTTTTACTTTGTTTCTTTATTGAGTAATCGAGCTTCTATTAAGAATTTGATAATACTTTGAACATCAATCATTGAGCACACGTATCTATAAAGTGTTGATGAGATTTTTGTATTGTTTACAATTTTTTGTGATCGATCAACGCCATTGTTTACGTATCACATACTTTATATAGGTTTAGATATACCTATATAAATGAAAGGATTATTTTACTTCATTGGAGATCTCGTATTACACATACGATAAATCGTTTCTATTTCAGACTCAGGACTTATGTATAAGTATAAAGTCTTTCGTTTTTACTCTCCACACTACTCTCAACAGTCTTCTTCTTCTCCTTCAGCCTGTTTTTATCCATTCTTGGACATAGGTCTCCCCCTTGATCCTCCACAACTCCCTGTCTTGGGCACACTGCATCCATCTCCCTCCGGCACATTTCTTGATGTCATCAGACCACCTTGCCTGAGGACCGACGACAGTTGTTAAAAAAAATCTCAACAGTTGTTAAAAAAAAAATATATGTAGGTACTACTACAATTTTAATATTTTTATAGCAAATTAAATTATCTAGTTGGGCTGTTTTGGATTTTTCGATATTTTTTAAAATTTAAAAAATAAATATATGCAGTTAAGCACGTAAATTATCATAAAAAAAATATTTTTCTAAGTAAAAATGTTGAATTTTTTTAAAAAACAAAATTTGAGATTTTGTATTTGTCTCTATCAACACCAATTTTCAGCGTTAGTTTTTATGGTTTCTGAGATATATGGAAAAATAAAGTACAAATTCAAAAGTTGATAACCCCTGATTGAAACAAAAATTTAAAATTCTGAGTATAAAAGTTTTTTGCGCTTATAAAAATCTATATATTCTGAAATTTTGGGCTCTGTAAATTGAGCGAATCAAAAGTTATAACGATAATTATTAAACAGGCAGGACAACGTCTGTCGGGTTTTGCTAGTTTAGTATAAAATATGATTAATACCTACATAGTTTTCTGTTTCAATTTATAAACTTACTAATTTGTGGTAAGAGTTATCAACAAAAAGCCTTTTAGGTATTGTTCTGAAGAACTTTTTAAGCAATTCAAAGTATTGGATGTGAGGCAGCTTTATACCAGATCAATATTAATTATATTTCTAAAAAACAAACCTCCTCAAAAATACTCCATCTTGAATAACACAAGAGGTAAAATATCGGGTAACTACTTGGTGCCAAAAATGAATACTAAATTTGGGCAAAGATTTTTTGTATTTACTGCACCTCGAATTTATAATAAACTGCCATCGGACCTTAAAGGGTTAACTCAATTCAAAGCCCGTGGTACCAAGTGGCTACTCGATGTGGGTAGAACCCAAAATGAAAGTAACGTTGCAACAATAATTTCTTAACTAATTATTTTTTGTTGTCTGTTTATATTGTGTTTATTTTTATTTATTTCACTTTTAAAACTGTATTTTTTAATTTAAAATTATGTAAGTATTTCTAATGTTTATTTTTATAGCTTTCTTATTCTTTTGTTTTTTACTGTAATGTAATAATTTCACAAATGTACAGGTGGCTGCTTCAGAACAGATTTATTCTAGTGAGGCGGCTATCTTATATTAAAATAATGTATATGTTTATATGATCATAAATAAATAAATAAATAAAATGTTTTATTACTTCTTAGTCCCAGCATAAAATATGTTTATATATTAAATGTTCAACACCTCGGCGTTAATTTAAGTTTTCGTGCCTTATCGCCAAAAACGTTTTTCAAAGCGAAAAAAATAATAATGGAGAAATGATCTCGAAATCCAAAAGGCAATTCTTATTGAACGAGTGCCGTCGCAAAAGAGGATTAAAAACTTTTTATTCACATTTCAGTATTATTATTATTTGGTATTCGAGAAATTCCTTTCTGTACGAGGACTGATTGTTCGCCTACAAAATAACTCGTTCACATTCTACCGGGCTAATACTACGTATAGGTGTACTCAGCGATATGGGTGAGGGAAATATGAAAATTATTTTACGAGGAAATTCTAATAATATTGAATACATATTCGGCTGCTCACTTTGATAGAAATCGAACGAAACTCACCTTTTTTTGTTTCAAGCAGAAAATATCATACATGAAATGATATACACTTCATAATGTGTAATACCATGTGTAAATGGATTTTTTTTGTTACGACAATTTCTTTTGCCTAAATATGCAATAATTGTATGAAAAATATTTTTATTTAAATTTCATCAAACAACTATACCGATTATATTGGCTTCTATGCCGGTGTAGAAATTTGTTTAAATTGATTATTCTCACAAATTTCGCTCTTTTGATCTAGAATCAATAGTCAGTCAGAAAATATATATCACAATACACTCAACAGACAGAGTACCATCAAGTATATTTAGCGCAGAGAAGAAATAATGCGTTGGTTTTTGATTTAGTTCATCAATAAATTAAGCATTTATGCTTAGTTTAGACCGATTGGGGCAGTGACATGATATATGTATTATATAGACACGTTATATGAGAACAAAACGCTCTACAAAAATGGTACCTCTTCTTTTTTATTTTACTTGGAGCTCTTTAAGGACGGAGTCATTCGTTCTTCTTGCAGTCCACGGAATCCTCAGCATGCGACGCCAACACCACATTTCAAATGCGTCAATCCTGGCACGATCACAGGACTTCATTGTCCTGGTTTCGGCTGCATATAGGGATATTGGGAAGATGAGAGTAGGTACTGGTTACTTTAATTTTGGTGGAGTTGGAAATATCTCGATCTTTCCAGATCTTGTTCAGACGTGTTAAAGCATTTTTATGGCTATTCGTCTTTTTATTTCCTCGTTGCACCCACCTTCAGCACTGATTTGAGAACCTAGGTATACAAAGTCCTTAACAGTTTCCAGACCTTGCAGTCTTCCCGATAGCTGTAGGAGATTTTCCTTGTGAAAAATCATGAGTTTTGTTTTGATTCTATTTATTTCCAACCCATACTTTCGGCTTTCTCTCTCCACGTGTTCGATCAGTTCTGCCATGTCTGCTTCATTTTCTGTCAGTAGTGTGGTTTCATCTGCAAATCTTATTAAAGTTGCTTATTATTTGATGCCTTTGACGCCTTTCTCCCAGTTTTCTAGTGCCCGTCTTATAATTTTCTCGCCATACAGATTGAACAGGATGGGGGACTGAACACACCCCTTGTGGACTCCCCTTTGTTTGGAGAAGATATTGGACATTGTGACTCTGGCTATAATTGTCTAAATAGAGGTTTCGTATGATGGAGGTAAGGTGTTGTGGTATCTCCATTTCTGTGAGAGTCTCCCATAAGCGATCCTACTTCACACAGTGGTACATATTAACAAATTCTCACAATATCATCAAGAAAGAGCACATACGACAGGATATATTAAGCGGGAAAGACATCATACAATAATAGACACACTGCAGACATATTTTATTTTTTAATCCAGTTTAATCACATCATAATTATCTTTCACACGAAATAATGAATGTGAAAGAGAGCTACTTATAATAAGTTATAGCTGCGTGAAAAAGCTAATTCAACAACAGAATATCTCTTCATAGCTACAAGCGAATTTGGCATGTCTACTTTCTCGGTTAATCAATATAAAAATAAATATTGAATATTGAATTAAGTTATTAAATAAATATGCAGCATGAAATTATATATCTGTTCGTTCCTTCACAGTTCTACTGTAATTTTTACATGTTTTCATCATACAAAATTGTATTTTGACTACGACAATACATAACATACGTCCGAACACTACAAAATCTTGCGAGTAACTTAGTGCTGTAAGAATTAAGTAAAGTATGCGACTTACTTTTTGTTTACCGACTTTGAACACTAGTAACATATCATTGATTTAGGGAATGTATTCTGCTGAATACTATGTAGGTAGGTACTTGTTTCAAGGAACTTATCATCTAAAGTAATAAAGCAATCAAAATGTTAGTGTGTGTCTGTGTGTGTGTGTGTGTTTGTCTCACGCCTTCTGAAAATCAAGAGCATCTAAAAATCTAATTTATGTGCGAACATGTACCAGAATACCTGATGCAGTGTCACGCTAAAAATAATGCGATAAAAATGCTGAATTTTAAAAATATTTCAATAATTATTTTTTTCATACAAAATTTTCCAAGTCATATCTGTCAAAAAATTGTACATTTTGCACGCAAATATCTGTTAGTTTAAAAGTTAGAAGTACGTATTTACACGAAAAAAATATATTTTTAAGTATAACTTAGCTTTTAAGTGAAAAACATGGTGAATATTTTGTCTAATTATAATGTTTAACTTGTTTTTAAAGTAAGCGTTTTGTACATACAGCATCGCCATTTTTATCTCTTTCCATACAATATTTGTTAATTCTTCCGAATGAAAATCTTCTTGAAAATAATTAACCTTTGAAATAAATGTGATTATGAAATAATAAAATGAAACACAAGACATTCTAGCAAGTTTTAAGACATATATTGTAAAAATGTGTTTATTATTAGTAAAGATATAGGAATAATAAAATTGCATAATTTGTATTTAATATTTGATATTTCGGACAATTTTCGTTTTTGTGGCTTCGAACAAACCAATGTAGGTACCTACCTACATATCCAAAAAATGTATCGAGCCCATTTGATATTAATATTGGAATGGTTACTATGGTAACGGAAAGATTCTGATATGCAAATAAAATTTGTTATGAATCGAATTTATTTAGAACATTGTTGTAGGTAGGTACCTGATTATTACTATTTACTTACAAATCACTCAAAAATATACTGATTTCCTATCAGAAAATTGTATGCGATGTGCTCCTAAACCGTTTGTCCGATTACAATGAAACTTTGGTGAATTGTCGAGCGTGTGCCCGGAATGGTTTCTGGATTTAAACTTTTTTCTTATTCTTCTTCTTCTTCGTGTATTTGGTCATTTCACCTATGAAGGGGGAGTATCCTGGGAAAAGAAGGTCCGACTGTCCCTCCATCTCTTCGCAGGTCTTCCAGGACGGTTTGTGGATTTTAACTTTTTCTTCTTCTTCTTCATCGTGTATTTGGTTATTTTACCTATGAAGGTGGACTATCATGGGAGATGAAGGTCCAATTTTCCTTCCATCTCTTCGCAGGTTTCTGGATTTAAACTTTTTTCTTCTTCTTCTTCATCGTGTATTTGGTTATTTTACCTATGAAGGTGGACTATCCTGGGAGAGAAAGGTCCCATTTTCCTTCCATCTCTTCACAGGTTTCTGGGTTTAAACTTTTTTCTTCTTTTTCTTCATCGTGTATTTGGTCATTTTGCATATGAAGTTGGAGTATTCTAGGTAAAGAAGATCCAACTGTCCTTCCATCTCTTCACAGGTCTTCCAGGACGGGTTCTGCATATAAACTTTTTTCTTCTTTTTCTTCGTCGTGTATTTGGTCATCTTACCTATGAAGATGAACTATCCTGGGAGAATAAGGTCCAATTTTCCTTCCAACTCTTCGCAGGTTTCTGGATATAAACTTTCTTTTTCATTTCTTCTTCTTCTTCGTCGTGTATTTGGTCATTTTACCTATGAAGTTGGAGTATCCTGAGAGAATAAGGTCCAACTGTCCTTCCATCTCTTCGCAGGTTTCTGGATTTAAACTTTTTTCTTCTTCTTCTTCATCGTGTATTTGGTCATTTTACCTATGAAGGTGGACTAACCTGGGAGAAGGAGGTCCAGTTGTCCTTCCGTCTCTTCGCAGGATTCTGGATTTAAACTTTTTTCTTCTTCTTCTTCGTGTTTTTTTGGTCATTTTACCTATGAAGTTGGAGAATCCTGGGAGAAGAAGGTCCAACTGTCCTTCCAACTCTTCGCAAGTCTTCCAAGACGGTTTTTGGATATAAACTTTTTTCTTCTTCATCGTGCATTTGGTCATTTTACCTATGAAGGTGGACTATCCTGGGAGAAGAAGGTCCAATTTTCCTTCCATATCTTCGCAGGTACCTGGATATAAAATTTTTTCTTCTTCTTCTTCGTGTATTTAGTCAATTTACGTTTGAAGGTGGAGTATCCTGGGAAAAGAAGGTCCTTTCATCTCTTCGCGCTTCTTTCAGGATGGTTTCTGGATTTAAACTTTTCTTAAGCGACTGAAGGGACGGGATGTAATGAAGAGAATGGATGCACTAAAAGGCCTGAAGGGATGGGAGGTATAAAAGGGCCTGAAGGGACGGGAGGTACTGAAGGGCCTGATTGGATGGGTCGTAATGATGGATTGAAGGGACGGGAGGTACTGAAGGGTCTGAAGTGACGGTTCATGGAGTCTAATTCTTTTTCTTCTTAATTTTATGTAGACTTTACAGTTTTTACACAAACTATTTCCTTTAGTCTTTTTCTTCGTTTTCTTATTTTATGTAGAACTTTGGTGAATTTTATACAAAACTATTTCCTATAGATTAATCTTCTTCTTCTTTTATGAAGACCTTTATCAGTTTTTATACAATCTATTTCCAATAGCCTAATTCTTCTATTTTATGTATTTTTTCTTATTTTATGTAGACAATTGGGATAGTTTTTTATACAAACTATTTCTTATAGTCTTATACTTATTCTTCTCTTTTTTATTTCGACTTTTGGGTTAGTTTTAAGTCTAATAGTCTATTGTGCAGAAATATTATTAACGATATGCGCACTTGATGAAAATACATATGTAAAAACGAATGGGATGTGGGATGTAACGATGTAACCTGCACTAGAATCTTTTCAATACTTTTGTTTAATCAAATTTAAACCATTTATATCATCCTATTTTGAATAATTTTCAACACCTTCATATTTGATTTCGTTGACGATATTTAAGAATGGGGGTTGTGGCCATTACTGAACTCTTCACAACGTTTATATTCAAATTAAAAACTATTTACTATAGTTTTAGTCTTCTTCTTCTTCGTTAATGTAGACCTCTGTGTCAATTTTAAGTCTATCAGTCTAATTGTGCAAAAATATAATGCACACTTGATGAAAAAATATAAAAACGAATGGGTTGTGACCAATGCTAGATCTTTTCGGTACATGATTTAATCAAATTTTAACCACATTCCAACATCCAAAATTACTAAATTTTCAATAGGTACATATTTCAATTTGTTTTCGATGATAGTATTTAAAAATGGGGGTTGTGGCCAAACCAATCTCTTTACAACGTTGATAAACAGTCATATATTTAAAACCATTTCGCATAGTCCATGCGTGCAGAAATTGTATATTATACTTCATTCACACTTTATAGCATTATATAAAAAAGAATGGGTTGTGGCCATCACTTGAACATTTTACAATGCTTAAACTCAATCAAATTTCAAATCACTTTTCATAGTCCGATATTGCAAAATAATTGGGTGACAATATTATAAAAAACGATTGCTTATTTCTTCACAATTTTACATTCTTGGCCAACGGCGGGACATAAAAGCTTGTTTTTAATAAAAAATATCTTCATAATATGAATTTATTTATTGCACAGTACATTTCACAACGGTATAAATAGTAAAAATATTGAAATTTCTCACTAGGCTGAACGCCTTTTCTGAGGTGTGTAGTACTCTTAAGCATTTAGACAAAGATTAAATATTGAGGGTATATTATTAAGATTACACAATTAAGAAAATTTATTTATACTGGATTTGTAAGATTATTTAGATGTTCAATATTTGTGTGCAAATTTAACTTAGAATGTGTGTTAGTGCTGTTTCCGATCCCTGTCTGCCCTTATTCATAAGCCAAAGTAATAGGTAAAGCTTGAAATTGTTGTGCGTGGAGGAGGGTAGTGTATCAATCAAAATATTATTTTTACTAAACATATATATTTATTTTTTAAACATTGATGTACCTATGCTCGTCATTTACTTTTTAACTTAAATGGAAAGGGTACAAAAAAACTTAGTAAAACAAAAAGGATTCAATATTATGAGTTTCAAAAAATATAAAATATAAACCAGACCCTGTGATAAAAAATGTTGCCAACACTAGATCATAAAAATGAAAATATATGTATTAAAATAAATGCGAAATTTATGTTCACCCACAGCACGATACATACTTATATACTCCGGCAAGGTTATTTGCATATTTTGTTGGAGAATAACGTGGCTGTAGCAAAAGAAGCCAGTTTTGGTTTCCACAAAAAGACACATAGATAAACAATGGTTATGTTAGAGAGATAAAGAGTGGGAACATTCACGGAACGATTCGCGCGTTTCGCAAAATTAAACATTATTCACATATTGATTCAATTTTGAAACTCTAACTTTTGTTTACCACCCATCAAATCACATTTACATCCCCGCAACGCCATTTGTTATGGCTTTCGTGATTTGTTTCGGGGTACGCCTCTTTTGGTATCTCGAACTTTGTTTAGTATTTTTAAACGTTTCATCTTGTATTGTACACAAAAATGGTTGAAATTCCAAACGCCCGCTCCGCGACATAGTGCTATGTAGTTATTTTTGTTGCTGATGTCTTGAGTTGGATTCCTATCACATGAGAATTTAATTTGTATATATAAAATTATTTGATATGTGCATCCTCCCAGTACTGACATATGGTTTTGAAACTGTTATTTTTACAAAACGTACAGTACAGAAACTCCGAGTAACGCAACGAGCAATGGAGAGGAGGATGCTAAACATTAGTCTTCGTGATCGAAAACGTAACGAATGGATCAGAGAAAGGACAAAAGTTACCAATGCATAAAAGGTAGCTTCCTTAAAATGGAATTGGGCTGGCCATGTAGTAAGGACAGCAGATGATCGATGGACCAAACGCACCCTGGAGTGGCGACCGAGAACTGGACACAGAAACCCGGGCAGACCGCAAACATGATGGTCTGATGACATAAAACGAGTGGCAGGAGGTCAATGGCACAGGATGGCGAGGGATAGGGAAGCATGGAGGTTGAAAGGGGAGGCCCTTTTCCAACACTGGAAGAATAATGGCTGATGATGATGATATATCAAAAGATTTTAATTGCTTATGTTTTAATTGAAATTTAAATTCTTCTTTTTTTAGGACCAGGCCCCCAAGTCAAATTGAAAACGCTGTTCGTTATCGCCAAGCGCTATTTTTTTTTTTGTATGTGATTTGACGTTTGTTGTAGAAATTTTTTCTACAATAACAAACAACAAACGTCAAATCCCATACAAAAAAAATTAGCGCTTGGCGAAAACGAACAGCGTTTTCAATTTGACTTGGGGGCTATGTCTTGACATTTCTTGGGACCTGTTCCAAATAAATTTATATGATATAAGAGTCAAAAAGTAGAATAAAATAATATAGATAGTAAAAACTTATTTTATATTTCGAAACTGTGTACATATCGGCATTATGTTGCGACTTGAAAAGTCCCCTTCAAGTGCGGGAAAACAAAGTTATCCAAAATCTCTCAGGGATTAATATTATTGTTGTCAACTGGAATAAAAGGCTGAATGTGTACGACGAAAATACGAGAGACTGAATCAGGAAATTGAGAGGCATGAATAACACACAAATATTTTTTTATTTAATATTTATTTTGTCTTTTCTGCACAAGATAAATTTCATTTTTATACGCCCTTACATACTGTGTGGATGCTGGGCTGGGTACAATGAAAGAGAGCGGAATGCAAAAGGAGACAAAAAATATACATATTATTATATATATCGCATGTCCTTTGTAAGATATTTAATTTAAGGAATTCATTCGGGTGTTTTTATATTAAAAAATGCTTATTCAAATACACATTTGATATTGCAATATATGCATATCTTCGGTATTCATCCAGGGAGCAAGTCTGGTCAACAGGCGGAATCAAAACCATCCGCGTTTTATTTATCTTATGGAGTTCTATAATATCTTATGGTTTTGATTCCGCCAGTTGACCAGACTTGCCCCCCAGGACTGCTTCTGGTACTGCAATGTTTATTGGTCACTAAACAACTCGCTCTACTGCCACTAAAGCCGGTTGCAAACCTAAAGCTAAAATACGCTGAAGCTAAGCTATGCGATCTTAGCTAAGCCAGGTAAAGCGAAGCTATTTATGTTGCTTACACCGAAAACTATGCGTCAGTGTTGTGCAGTCTGTATTATTTTACCGAGACTGAAGTAGAAAGTTCTGATAATGAATTCATTCGACTTGGAAAAATAAGTTTAATACAACTAGCTCATTTATTTAAAGAATATATATTAGGTAAGAAGTTATTGTCATTGATTATTGGGGATATTATTAAACAAAATACTACTTATCGAATGATTGGCTGTGTGTTTAGGGTAAATATAACGAAATATACCTTTAATATCAAAATTGTAATGAATATCAGAACAGAAAAAAAGAGTGAATTATATGTCTCATTTTCCGTACATCTTATTTTTTATATTTTGAATCACGATAATCAAAAGACTGCCGAACAGATTGACAACAGTCTGTCACGCCCATGGCACTGGCAAAGGTGTCAGATGAAGCGGGAGGGGCGTGACTTAACTTCCCGCATAGCTCGCCACATAGCTTGGGTCGGCATACAAAACTAACTTAGCTCACATAGCTAAGTTAACATCTTTTGCGGTCTGCACACTAGTATGAAAAATGACCTCAGCTATGCGACCTAAGCTAAAATAACTTAGCTTAGCTGTTGGTTCTGCAACCCGCTTTAGTGGGAGGAACTAACTGTATTAGTATACATCACGGGGTGACATACCCAACGTTATACAGTGCATTCGCAACAGACTTAATTTTTTTTTTCAAAAAATCTTTGATTAAATCAAATAACTCGAAATCCACACTTTCATTTATACGTACAAATTCGTCCAGTCTGTTCTCTACGGGAGTATTGGTTAATGCCAACAACACGATTTTCTATTCACAAAATGCTTGCTGAAATATTTCAACCACGGCGAGAAAATTGGATGAAGTAGTATACAAAAAATGACAAAAGGTCATAAATTAGACCTTTGTCATCTCATCACTTTAATTCTGTGTCATCTTGTCCTTTAAAACAACCCAATGCCACAGGTTTACATCTCGACATAGTGTTTAGCGCATTGGTGCGCATGCATCATTTGATGACGTCAAACACATTCAAGAACATCGAGCACATTGTAATTTTCATTCATATATTTTTTTCATTATATTTGACAACCCAACCTTAAGGCCCCCATTCACGATCGTGCCATCCTTCCAAATGGCTTGCCATCACTCCGAAATGCGCTTGTGAATGTCAAAACCCGCGCAGCCTAATTGGCCTGACACACCAAAATGGAATTCCAAACGATCGAAACTCTGTAGTACCGCGGATACGGCGCGGCGCATCCTGTCGGCACGGCATGCTCGTGAGTGAGAAAACCAGCGGTACATTGCGCCATCTCATTGCGCCGTGCTGTTTGACACTCTCGTGAATGCGAAAATACAACATTTTCTCTTTGTTTTTTCTATTTATATATAAAAAAAACCGCTAAATAGCAGTTGTATAACACTCATCATCAGAATTATAACTCATTTTTACTTGAAAATTAAAAAAAATAGAACATATTAAGGCGAAAGCGCCGACCGCTTGCGTATACTAATTTTGATGGCTCGATGGCGCGCCCGTGAGTGTGATGAAAAGTTTAGAATGCTCCAAATGGAGCCTGTCCATATGGAACGACGCCGAATGGCGCGATCGTGAATGGGCTGCTTTAGAAGAGTGCCAAACGGAAGAAAATGAAAAAAAATGTATGTGAATGACTTACATATTAATACCGTTCATTAAAATAAATTTAGTTGTAATAGATGTCATATTCATATAGAAATAAAGCTTTGCAGTCTATTGAAATCAAATCAATAATTAAATAATGTTTCATTGTTAAATAATATGTTGTGTACATACTTGGGAAGTTCAGCAAAATATAAGACCGGATAACGTCATTAAAGAAGATATATGTCAGGAAGTCAACGCCAGTAATGGCTGATGCGAAAACATCAAAAAAAGCGAATCTCACAATACATAAGTTGTATTTTGTTTCTATATGTTGTATTTTGTTTTTTATTTTCTTGTCAAACAATATATTTTAAATACCTACACTGATTTTACATGTTATTTTTATGGAAGTGTATTATTATATTTTTTTTTCATATTGTTATTATTGTTTTTTTTGTTTATTGTTGATCATGTGGTTGATGTTTATGGTGTTATTGTTTTGATGTGTGCGTATGTATGTGCATATGTGTATGTGTATATGTGCATATGTGCATGTATATATGTATATTATTGTATTTTACTGAATAGCCTCACCTTAAGACAGGCGTAGCCATTTAGTGGCCGTGTTCACCAAGGAACATCAAATGGATCATCAACTAACTACCTGCTCGGAGCTCAAATCCTTGAGTACATCGCTCAGTGAATTTGTATTTCACCAACATTCTTAATTGAGCCCTAGGCTCAACTCTCCTTAAATTTCCGGTGTAAAGGAATACGAACTCAAGTTTAATTATATAGAAATATTTAAAAACCAAGAACACATTATTTATCTTGTTTCCTTTATTAAAATAACAATCAAATATTATTACAGTGTGTAGTTCACAATTTTTACAAGTTTTGAAATTGTTTGAAAAAAAGTATTACTTTGATCTCATCAGTAGGTATATTCGCATTAGTGTCGTGAATGGCCGCGGGCGCTGTATACCTGAAACCATGTTTACAAACATATCGCGTACCTGATATTCTACCCCTGCTACCTGTGTTATTGTGCATACTGCCATTATTGTTTTCGTTGACATCTATTATGCTGTTTTAAATGAAATTCAATTTTATTTAACAAATACAAAAAGCAATGTTTTGACATCATGAATAAATTCTTTCGTTCATTTCACCTGGGTAAGCGTTCTTGTCTATTTCATCGGCTAATTCAACTATTTTCTCAAACCAGGTCTTTCGTGATAATAATATATCTGGATAATATAGAAATATAATATAAAATATAACAAGTGCTAAAATGTAATAATTTTAGTTACAAAATACGTTGATGAATGACTTGATCCACAATAGACCGTCACTTAAGAGTTGAGTCGCCGGCGTCACTTAACGGTAGTAAGTTTGTTTGGAGAAACGAAATTTTACGCTAAGTGCATCAAAAAATTGATTTTAGCGCTAAGGAACCTTGGTGAAAGTGGGGGTAGGTGAGGTTATGATGAATAAAAAGAGAGAGGAGGAAGTTACTATGTATTATGTTTTCTTTCTTTTTTGTACTGCATTTTTACTGTTTAAATAAATAAATAAGAATATCGTCGTTCAGAAATTGACTGTAATGCATTTGAGTAGAATAAATGCAATTTTAATAAGACTTTATAGACGAACAATCAACAAGTAGGTATGACAATTTTTTTAAATAATTCAAAAGTGTATGAGTTGCACAAACATTCTGCCACTAATCCTTCTATTATTTTTTATTATTATTATTATTTTTTTTTTTATTTTAACAATTATACATTAATGATAAAAAGAATTATAAACAGTATCTTAAAATTAAATTATTTAATATCTATTCATCCCTCAGTTGAGATCAAATCTCGTGTTCGAGGGAGGAGCACAGTCATTTTATCGGTTCATTTATTTCAATAACATATAATATTACTAAAAATAACACGCATATATTTAAATTAATATTACGCGAACTGGTGAACAGTTTACGGATGAACCCTCACCAATGGAGCATACTCTAGCATACGCAAGCGCATACTGAGAACCGCGAACTGCATTTGCCGTTCACAGGGCCCCACTAGCAGGCATTCACCGTTCACCGTCCACCGTCACGAAACAAAAACCACTAACCGCAAAAACTGGAATACAATAAAAATACATTAATTACATCATGAACAAATTCAAATAAATTACTCTTCAAAAACAAAATCAATATTTCTTATATAATAACAGACAACATCAAAAAATTATATATACACATAACATATCATCAAAAAAAAAGTACACACAACTCAACACCAAAAAAAAATAAAAAAATTTACACTCACAATTTGGCGTAATTTGGAAATATAAAAAAATTAAAATAAAAAAAAAAAAAAAAAAAAAAAAACAACAAAACAAAAATCCATCACTGGATGTAATTATAATTGTTAATATGTTTTATAATAGAATTTTTAAATTGTATATATTCCTTCATTTTCCTCAATTCATCTGGAAGGTCATTAAAATGTTTTATTCCCAGGTATGTAAAGTGGTGCTGGGCTGCAGATGTATTGACGCGAGGGATAGCAATATTATTTTTCGATCTGGTTCTATTGTTGTTTTCATGTATTTCACTATAATATTTTTTAAATGTTGTTAAAAGAGTATATTTTTTATATAAATTATTTAGCTTTAGTACACGAAATTGTTTGAATACTTCATTGGAGGGAAAGTCTATTGGTTTCTTTAAGATTATTTTTATGATCAGTTTCTGAGTGATTTCAATCGGTTTTAAATTAGTTTTATACGTTCCACCCCATCCAAGGATTCCATATTGTAGAATAGATTGTACAAAGGCAAAGTATAATATTTTTAAATTTTGGATTGTCAGTATATTACGCAGTTGTAGAAATATGTAAATTAACTTTCTCATTCTATTTTTTGTTAACTCTATGAAGTGTTTCCATTTTAAATTTTTATCAATGGTTATTCCAAGGTATTTTACTTCGTCCTTTTTAGCTATTTTATTTTGAGTTACGTTTTCTTGTATTATATTTATGTTGATATTATTCGTTATTTCATTGACGTTTAAACAAAAGGGAACGAAAACTGTTTTTTCTGCGGGCATCATGGGCTTCTATGCGGGCATCATGGGCTTATTTCCCAGCAGAGCAGACATTTATTTCAATTTATTTCAAAAATGAAACACAGGTTACAATGTTTTCTGGAAATACTTATTAGTTGGAAAAAAATAATCCATTTGACAAAGAACTCGCCACTTGCGTAGGGTGCAAGAAAAATATCATGTTTTACAATAATAGATAAATTTAATCGAGGAATTATAACTTAAAATTACAGGTATATAAAACACCATAAAAGATTGGGATGTACCTACCTACATTCTTGGAAACACGTCATGTAATATTCTTTATACACCTTAAGGGTTATTGTTAAAAATTTAAGGTTAAAAGAAACTATCAAAAATATTTAGATTTAACTTTATTTTTCTTAGAGACACGTCACTTGTAAATTAATATCGAAATTAAAATACCTAGAACAGAAAAACTGTAGTCTTGATTTTATAAAAGTTTACAGTATGAAACTCTTAATCAGTTCCGTACTGCATAATATGAATGTTTACTTATACTATAGATTACAAGCTTTCATCTCCCGTGATGTTATTATTCATCATGAACCAGCAAAAAATACTATTTTGCTACACAATAATGGCAATACCAGCTCATCTACTTCCATAATCAGCTCATCATAGCTTCACAAATATGGCGACATCACCCAGTTGCGATTTCCCAACATATATTTCAATTTTTTTTTTCATTTAAATTATGAGAATTCGTATACGATAAAGAATATGATTTAATGTTCAATTCATAACAGAACTTATCAGTCAGCCTTCATTGTTTAGAAAGATAGGCATCTGATGTCTGTGCCCTGAGCACTGGTTCCATTGCCAATAGGGACATGCTTTATATATGTGGCTCCATTTTCGAAATGAAAATCGATTGTTATTCTGATTTCTGGTTCAATGCCAATTTATCTACAGTCCAGATCAAGCCAGATCTGCACTAACATCTCTGTGCCAGTATAATTAATGACGAACTTCTTGATACACATTAAAATACAAAAATTGTAGCCCACTGCTTTCATTGCGGAACAAGCAGTAAGAACCAAAATTTATTTTGTTACTTAATATTTGTAAGTTGAATATAATGAAGATCCACACCTCCTCATCTGTCAAGATATGCCAGTGAGATGCGACGCAGAGGATTTGAAGATGGTTAGTGACAATTCCGTTGCGGTTGCTGTATTCTGGAGTGGGAAGGCCTAGTGGTGAAGTACTCGGACTCGTAAAGTAAGTACATATAGTAATATTTTGTGATAGATTGGTAGCGTGTACTCGAATCTATATTTTTCGAATAAAGACTCGAATTGGAAGAAAACTGGGAGGGCTATGTTCAACTCTGGATGCAAACAAGCTGATGATAAAGAAGAAGACTAGAATCTATATTTTTATTACTCTGCGGTTCTGGGTATCGCTTCCATGCATGCCGTTTGTAGGATCTTGGAGCATCCGGGTGTTATTTGGTCTTTCTCTAGGTGATAAACGAGAAAGATTAATATTTATTGCATTACTTACGAGATGATCTGGTTGTCTCCTTAATACATGTCCATACTATCTCACCTGACGCTCTTGAAGCTTGCTGTTTATATTAGTTACTCCGAGGCTATGACGAAAACGTGAACTCATTATTTTATTTTTAATGTGACTCCTACCGACCACTCCATTCGTATTTCGTGTCCGACTACATTCGTATTTCGTGGTCTCAAGATGATTTTATTTATTGAACTATCGGAAAAAAATGTATACCATTGAAATCTCCTTTCCGATGAACGCATCTGGATTGAAAATGTAACTGTAGACATAAAAATGGTAGACGCAGAGACAAAAAACTGCTAATGAGAGTAGATAATACATGAATTGCAAAACAGAATGGGGTGAAAATGAAGGATGAGAGAATTTCTCACAAAACACCATTCATTACATGCGAAACAAATCACCAGTAACTTGTAACATCTACAATACAAATATTCAGAACAAATATGATATCCCAAATATTTTCACGTTTAAATGTATTTCATTTCTTGTTTGAGAGTGATGTGTATACAAAATATTTAGTTAGTTTGAAATACTTACACTATTCAAAGATTCAGCAGACTATTTCTCCATCCCAAAGCGCACTTTTCAATACATGATCTTTTTTGACGGGGGAGTATAAATAGATATATTTTGATAAATAAAAAATCAACAATAAATAAATAAAAAATAAGTACGTCCAAGACAAACACAACATGATTCTTTAATTAAGGATAGAAGATACGTTTGTGCTTATGTAAATGTACTTAGGTGTACTAAGTAAAGGTTGATCAAGGACATATTCATTTAATAAAAGGTCGATCATTAAACACTCATGTATGTATATATATAGCATAATATATTTTAAAATAAACTCTAAAAGTTAAAGAAATACATTGATACGCCCGAGACGTATGGTTTGGAGATTAACCACACACTCGGGGTCAAAAGGAGGAACAGAGCAGTGAAAAGCCGGTATAATTGTCAATAATGTTTATTATGAGACACAGAACAATACACAAAATACACACAATAGTCAACAATGGCAGGAGAATCCCTTAATGTCCAAATTCACAACAAATAAATAGCGTCCTATCACAAGCACAAGTATGTTC
Organism: Molanna angustata; assembly: GCA_963576475.1. Taxonomy (NCBI): domain Eukaryota; kingdom Metazoa; phylum Arthropoda; class Insecta; order Trichoptera; family Molannidae; genus Molanna; species Molanna angustata. The sequence goes on from OY754981.1 coordinate 16,864,897, forward strand.
TATTATAATCACAAGATGTGTCCTATCACAAACACTAGCGTGTCCTATCACGATCACCAGATGTGTCCTATCACAAACACTAACCACACAGATCAGGTGCGCAGACCCGGGGCGCAGAGCAGGTGCGCTAAGCAGGGGCACAGAGCAGGTGCGCAAAGCAGAGGTGCAGAGCAGGTGCGCAAACCGGGGGCGCAGAGCAGGTGCGCAAACCAGGGGCGCAGAGCAGGTGCGCAAACCAGGGGCGCAGAGCAGGTGCGCAAACCAGGGGGCGCAGAGCAGGTGCGCAAACCAGGGGCGCAGAGCAGGTGCGCAAACCAGGGGCGCAGAGCAGGTGCGCAAACCAGGGGCGCAGAGCAGGTGCGCAAACCAGGGGCGCAGAGCGGGTGCGCAAACCAGGGGTGCAGAGCAGGTGCGCAAACCAGGGGCGCAGGGATGTGCGCAAACCAGGGGCGCAGAGCTGGTGCGCAAACCAGGGGCGCAGAGCTGGTGCGCAAACCAGGGGCGCGGAGCAGGGGCGCAGTGGCAGCGGCTGGGGCTGGTTGCAGGGCGTGGCTCAGGCTGGTGGCCAGGGGCGTAGAGCAGCAGGTGCGCAAACCAGGGACGCAGAGCAGGTGCGCAAACCAGGAGCGCGGAGCAGGGGCGCAGTGGCAGCGGCTGGGGCTGGTTGCAGGGCGTGACTCAGGCTGGTGACCAGGGGCGTAGGGCAGGTGGTGCAGACCAGTGGTGCAGACCAGGGGCGCAGGCCAGGGGCGCAGTCCAGGGGCGCAGTGGCAGGGGTGCAGACCAGTGGTGCAGACCAGGGGCGCAGACCAGGGGCGCAGTGGCAGGGGTGCAAACCAGTGGTGCAGACCAGGGGCGCAGACCAGTGTCGCAGTCCAGGGGCGCAGTCCGGTGCCGCAGTCCAGGGGCGCAGTCCGGGAAGGCGGTGCAGTGGCAGAAGCAGTGACTGGGGCTGGCCGCTGGGCGCAGGTCCAGGCTGGTGCGAGGTCGGAGTGCTCGAGAGATATCGAAGTGTTTAGACTCGACGGCCACGTCGGGGTGGAAGTCGCTTCTTCGTCGATCCGACACGACAGGCAGGGCCAGGTCCGTTCAACACTGTTGCGGCTGGAGTCTTCCCGACTGAAGTGGTCTGGCGGAGGTCTTGCTCGTAGCTTGTAGAGTGGCGATCTGATGTCGGTTAGCGCGGTCGACCCATATTTATACGCCGCCAGCCGATTGTGGCGCGCTCTGATTGGCCGGTTGTACGGCGAGTGCTGACCGCTCGCTCTGATTCGCCGATACAACGCGGTCTCTGATTGGCCGGTGCGGTGCGCGCTGATTGGTTGACTCACTTGTCCAGGCATGTCACGTGGTATCGTTATACGGTCGACATCGATCCGGGATGCGACCGTATCGTGAGCATGCTAGGCTGGGTGCGTTTTAGCTTCGCTATGGAAGGGCGCCGGGTCCGGTCACCCATTACAGGCGCATCAACATATATGACATTAATTTATTCAAACCATCACAGCATATCCTACTGTGTGGGATAATAGCAACACATGTGGGAGTTTGCATTACCTTATTGATGAAATCAGGAAACATGCATGTACCCCCCAAACACAAGTCTCGTCTTAGGTAAAAAGCAACATTCAGAATATTCATAACCTCATTGCTAATTTATGTAAGACTTTATATTGCCTCTTTATTACCTGGCTCTCAAAGAACACACGAAAATGATGATAACAAATTATAATGTTAAGTTGTCTCTACCTTCCCCAAATAATCACATTAATAATTAAAAGTGTCCATAGACTATAATGTACAGAGCGGTACACAGTAACCTCAATGGTCGATATGACCGTCTAAGATAAATTAAGAATCGAAGGGGTTAGACGCTGATATCAAGATGAACGTGGATGAATTAAAAAGGCAATGGGCTGGATGTATTGGCAAGACAGGATGACGCTAAACAATTACCCGGAACACTTTAATGGGCGCCATGGAAAGACAAAAAAGCATGGCCAGACCCCAATAAAGATGTTCCAACGACATCTACTGGAATCACCTGAAAACTTTGGGAACTATTTATTTATAGTTATTATTGTTCAGTATTTTGCGTGTATACAAATCACCCATCTTGTTTCTACCCCCTTCCCTCCAAGTAACTGCTTTGTTTCCTTCCTATCACCAACAAACCAGTACTTGCTTACCGACGACCTTGAACGCATGATATTTTAACTTCGCCATATCGCGCTGAGTGCTCAATATCGCCGTGAATCATCATTACACGAAATATAATATGTGTAGTGCATTGTTGGGGCATATAGACTACGCATCTTTCGTAGAACTGGGTGAGCGATCGAGACGAGGACTGCATCCCCACTGGTAGGTGATCTCCTTTCTTGATCCATTTTTTTCCCATATCTGCCTTAGCACCGTAAATAACGCGCCGTGACAAAAGTGTAATTTTTTATATCATCATTATACAGTCCACTTATTTGTCTTAGCTCGAGTTGCATTCGGTGATTTCGGGATGATGCCTACATCCAGCATTAGAGAGAAGAAGACCACAATAGGAATGAGACAGATGATGCATAGAAAATATCATTATTTTTAAATGCTTCCGTGTACGTGTAAATATTCTTCTTCTAACGGAGGTTGGCGACCATCACATCAAACTCAACCCAATCCCACGACAACCTTTAATGCCACATACTTCGTCTTCAATCTACCTTTCGCTCCACTATAAGTTATAGAAGGGAATATCGATCGCCATGGAATATGTAGCCAATATATTGCGCGGCTTTGCGTTTCTTGACAGTCTTCAGCAACTCTCTTTTTCTCCGTCATATTTATAATTCTTTCATTGAATACTCTATCCACCCATGAGATGCGAATTACATTTCTATATAGCCACATCTCGAATGCTTGAATTTTATTTATTGTAATGATACATGAAATTATTTAATAAATCATTCAAATCTCTCAAAATGATCCTTGTTATATCAGTGAAAAGAGGTAGGTAAAGTCATTAAACAATGGTCTTCAAAATATTTCATTTTGTGGTTTAATCAGCCCAATCCCAAATACTTATGTTCACCCAGAGCTGAATGGTGAATTGATTTTATTTCCACGTTATTTGTAGTTATCCATTGCCAGTTTTTCAATAAATTGTTAGTTGTTTTGAAAAATATTAATTTATTTTCTATATTTTTTTCTTTAATTATACATACCACTAAAAACGTCCCGTATTGAGGATTACAATAATTTTTTTTTAATTCTTCAGAATGATATTGAAATTATAGGAGGTTATCTAAAACAATAAACACATGACCGACTGCCTTGGCACAGTTGATAGGCCGTTCGGATTCTGTGCGGGCGTCCTGAGTTCGATCCCCAGGAACCGAATTTTATTTAAATTCATTTATCACGCAAAGATTACTTCTCTTGGCGGGAAATGCAGGTTGGTTGAAAGGAACTGCCATATGAAAGTGTTTATTATTATCATCGACAGCGAAAAGTGAAACACTTTTTAAATAAAAATTACTATCCAACAATGGTCCCTTTTATATAAATTATTCAAATCTCTTAAAATGAACTTCATAATATAACTTCTAAAACTACTAACCATATGTAGGTACCTACATACATATACGTATTTGCCATAGTGAAAAAAAATTAACATGCTACAGCAAAGTAAAAGGCATCTTATGATTGCAAGGTGAGCATATACCTTTTGAAATGATTCTGTATCAATAAATCGCGAAAATAAGATTATTAATTATTATTATGCTTAATCAACTACATCATATTAAAAAGATGATAAAAATTCTATAAAGTAAATATTTTCTTTAGTGCGTGTCAAATTGAAAATGATTACTTTGAATTCATTTGCACCGCATTCGTATGCCTCGTCTGTAAGCAAAAAAAATCGTAAGTCTTGCATTATTAAATGGTTTTTTTTTATGTTTCAATTAAATTACAAAACTGCGGTTATCTGATTATCATTATTTTTCATACTTGCATATTAAGTTATAAAATAGGCCTAAACTTTTATTCACATCTTGAACAATTGATTTTTTATTTTATAAACTAATTATAAAACTAATTAAAAGGATACTGAGTGAAAAACTGGGCCTTCGTATTTATCAGAGGGTCAATCCTTTCATCAGAGAAACTCATTAGTTTTTCCTCATTCATTGGTATAATTCCTCAATCGTGCGCTTTGATTAGTCGACTATGAACATCTGGCGGTTTAATTCGTTTCGTCAAAATGTATGAAACAAATTTATCATAGTTCTGAAAATGTACCCATGTACTTACGTAATATATAGGTTTGTATTCTACTCACAAAAAGTTATCAAAACTTTGAAATGTAAATCCAATAATTATTAAATAGGTACATTGATAAAACATATATAAGTACGTTATCATTAAAACGTGTTAAGGGGGAGACTGCTTCCAACGTACCTATTTTTCAATTTGATATAGGTACCATAATTATTTCTTATCAAATCGTTTTGAAAAAAATAATTAAAATAGTTTGGGTATTAATAATGAAAAATATATCTTTACTTTTTGATAATGTTTTGGATACGAGGTGGAGGGAAGACGGCCGCAATGTATATAGACTTTTCAAAGGCGTTCGACAAGATCAATCATGACATATTGATTCACAAGTCGTCTTCTTTTTTTCTCCTTTGGGTCAGTTTTTATACAAACTATTTCCTATAGTCTCATTATTCTTCTTCTTCTTTTATGTAGTCCTTTGGGTGAGTTTTTATACAAACTATTTCCTATATATAGACGTATTCCTCTTCTTTTTCTTTTATGTAGACCTTTAGGTCAGGTTTTAAACAAACCATTTCCTATAATCTAATTATTCTTCTTCTTATTTTATGTAAACCTTGGACTAATTTTTTATACAAACTATTTCCTATAGTCTAATTCTTCTTCTTATTTTATGTAGACTTTTGGCTGAGTTTTTATAAAAACTGTTTCTTATTGTCTAATTCTTCTTCTTTTTCTTTTCTGTAGACCTTTGGGACAGTTTTCATCCAAACTTTTTCTTATTCTTTTTCTTATTATTTTATGTAGACCTTTGGGTGAGTTTTATACAAAATATTTCCTGTAGTCTATTTTTTCTTCTACATCTTTTTTATTTAGACATTTGGGTCAGTTTATGTCTAAAAGTCTGATTGTGCAGAAATATTATTAAGTATAGGTATGCACACAATGAATATTTCCGATGTGACCAACACTATACTCTTTTCAATACTATTGTTTATTCAAATTTTAATCCACTTCCCATCATCTTATATTATGAAATTTTCAATACATATTATTTGCTTTCGATGACAATATAAAATTGGGGGTTGTAGTCATATTTAAAACCATTTCTCATATTGCATGCGTGCAGAAATTGTATATACCTACTTTATTCACGCACTAGATGGCAATATATAAAAATGATTGGGTTGTGGCCAAATTTTGAACATTTTACAACGCTTACACTCGATCAAATTACAAATCACTTTTCATAGTCAGATTTTACAAATATTTTGCTTACACTATATTCAGAGGAATGGGCTTACTTTAAATTATTTACAATACTAAATATCAATCAAAATTTAAATCACTTCCCATATTACTGAATCTTTGGGTTGCAATATTATAAAAACAATTGCTTATTCCTTCACAATTTCACATTTTTGGCCAACGGCGGGACATAAAAGCTAGTATTTATATAAAATAATTTAACAAACTCATTTCATGAAAATGCAGAAAATTTTCTGTGACTTGTTTGAAAGAGTATAACGTTGGCCACAACCAACTCATTTTATAATGTAGGTACACACTTACTAAGATAGGGATAAAGATATTTTAATAATGTCCACTCATTAATATTCTTTCATCTCGTCGATATTAAATTTACCAAACTTACCTGAACCTGATACTTATTAAAAAAAAGTAATTAATATTTCCTGTGTATCCGCGTGAGATTATTAAAATTGAAATTGCTTTTATTTTTGTTGAATATTCTGAAATGAGATGACTCATTAAACAACATAATCCCAACATAAAATAAAATAATTAAATAATCTCTATGATCGAAGCATAGTCTTCGCTGTTCTGTTGTTTTTTTTCCGTAAAGATTAATTAATTTTTATTCCTTCGGGGCGATTATGGGAAAGTTTCAACCGCAAAAAGGTTTAATAAATTTATCAAGTCGCAAACGAAGCCAAACCTTTATATAAAGTAATACAAAGGTTGATAAATTTTCATTTTATTTATAAAAAAATATATTTGATCAATATTTACTGACGAGATAAGGTAGGTAGATACTACATAATATAATAAAAATAATAATAAATTATAATGAATACTTCCTTGCACCCTGCGCAAGTGGCGACTCTATTGTCAGTATGGTAATTTCTTCCCAGAGAAGCATATTTGAATGAAAAATTCTAAATTTAAAGAAATTTCCTTTGCTGGGGATCGAACCAAAGACGCCCGCACAAAAGCCTAACGGCTTATTAACTGTGCCATGTCAGTCGACATTAATCGTTGGTTTTCGTTGGTAATTTTTATTTGGCTACGACTATTTACACGACTCAACCATAGACGAAAACCAAAAATAACCACAGAAAACGCAGATAAATCATGTTATAAAAATATTTACCTACCTTTTGTTATAATTGTAGATCTCGATGAAAAAATGATTTATAAAATTAAGTAAATGTAATAAAATGCCAATATTATTTATTTTTTCTTCAAGTTGGTTTCCATGATGCATTTTTATGACCATTGAAAAAATGACAAGGGTAAATATTTTTGTATTTTGATTTATCTGCGCTTTCTATGGTTATAAATGACCTAAAAACATAGACGACGTCAGAAAATTTGTCGTGTAAATAGACACTTTTGGAAAACGCTTTTCCCGCCAATTCCGGTCGTAAAAATAGTGGCACCGTTTTTATTTTCCATTTGTCAATTTGTTCAAGAGGAATTATTTCTCTTAACATATCGACAAAATATCAAGCCAAGATACGCAAGATTTGTATGCCATATCTATATATTTTACACGTTTTTTGCAAGATTCAAGTCCAAAAACACCAACTTAGATGCTTCGCAGCATACATTTTTCATACATGGATTTACTCAGAATTCACAGTAGAACATTTAGTGTGTCTATGTCTGTGTGTGTCCGTCCCCCTTATAATTTTTGATCCGCTCAATGCACAGAGCCTTGAATTTCAGAATATATAGAAAGTTGTAGGCCTACAAAATTTTTATACTCAAAATTTCAACTTTTTGTTTCAGTCAGACGTTACAACCTTTTGAAACTTTAGTTAATTTTTTTCATACATGTACCTCAAAAACCATTAAAATTGGTATAAATATAGACAAATACAAAATCTCGAATTTTTTTTTCAATTTCCAGTTTCTCAAACATTGTTTTATGAAGAAAAAAAATTTCTTATGATAAATTTATGTGTTTAACTGCCTATATTACCAAAGTTTTTAAAAATATCGAAAAAAGCCGAAACAACCTAATTTAATTTTCTAAAAAAAATATAAACATTGTAGAAATAGGTACATCTCAAACTTTTCTTAACAATTTTTATAAAAATTGAATTTAGTGAAGACATCGTTTCATACAATTTGTAAGGCAGTCCTAGATTAATTGATTAATTGCGACTGCTTTATGGTAACTAATTTGGTCAACATTTTTCTACGAGCATTCAGTAATCATTTGGCCGTCTGCGTGATACGTTCTCCAAATAGGGAATTTTTTAACTACTTACAAAATTATTTACGCAGCCATAACCAGTAGTAGGTACTATACGAACAATTATCTACCAGCAGAGTCATACATATATTGACACGAGCCGGCCAATAAAACGGCTTCACTTTTTCAGCGATGTATTGTATGGGAATGAGTATTCTATAGTTTTATTATTATTCTATGTAAGCAGTATACAGTATACACTACACAATATCTCGCTTCATAGTTTGATACCTACATAATCTACAAACAAACATACCTACCATCATGCTGTTTTCATATTCTGGGTAGGAAAAAAGACTTACATCCATACCATCCTATGCTGACATACATACCTACATGTTTTATTTAAAAAATATATATCTTAATTCAACTGTCGTTTGGTTCAAGAGAATGAAATTCTATTGAAGGAAGAGGCAGTTTAAATCCAACATACGTGTACGAAGGAATATTTTGTATGGCGTAGTGGACTTTAAGCATGCTAAAAAGACCAACTTAGAGGCTTCGCAGCATATATTTTCCCGTACATGGATTTACTCAAAGAACAATTTATATGAGTTATATGTGTGTGTGTCTGTGTGTGTGTGTGTGTGTGTGTGTGTGTCTGTGTGTGTGTGTGTGTGTCTGTGTGTGTCTGTGTGTGTCTGTGTGTATCTGTGTCCCCCCCCTTAAAACTTTTGATCCGCTCAATTTACAGAGCCAAAATTTCAGAATATATAAACAGTTTTAGGCCAACAAAACTTTTGTACTCAGAATTGTGATTTTCGCTTCAGTCAGGGCTTTTCAAAATCAACTTTTGAAATTTTGGTTTATTTATCTCAGAAATAAACCAAAATTTCAAAAATTATCTCAGAAACCATAAGAGCTAGAACACTGAAAAATGTTATAAACATGGACAAATACAAAATCTCAAATGAAAATTCCAGGGTTTTCTCAAACATTTTTATTAAGAAAAATATTTTTTTATGATTTATGAGTTTACATGCCTATATTTCCATTTTTTTTAAATATATCGAAAAAAGCCGAAACACCCCAACTAGATAATTTAATTTTCTATAAAAAATATTGACATTGTATTAGCAGATCTCAATTTTTATAAAAATTTAGTTTAGTGATGACATTGCTTCATACAATTTGTATGGCAGTTGCCTACACACAATATCTAAGAAGACTTAATAGTTTGATACTAATCTCCAAACATACATACATACCATCATGCTGTTTTCATATTTTGCGTAGGATCAAAGGAGTGACCTCCATACTATCCTATCTTGACATACATACATAGGTACATGTGTTGTATAGAAAACCAAATATCTAAAAATATTAAATAATTTGTATTTATGGGTTTATAGTTTGGTACTTATTCTTCAACTATATATTCTATCGCTATCGACAGTTGGATCTCATGTGTTATATGCAACTAGTATATTTATTAACTTGTGTTTAAGTGTTTATAGTTTGGTGCGTATTCTTCAATTATACATACTATCGCCATCAATAGTTGGATATCATGTGTTACATGCAAATAATAATAAAAATGGTTTCTGTTTATATACACACACAAACACACAGACACACACACACACACGAAATGTTTTACTCTGAATTCTGAGTAAATCCGTGTATGGAACATATATGCTGCGAAGCCTCTAAGTTGGTGTTTTTTGACTTCGAATTTGGAAAAGCCGTGAAAAAAGTAAACCGTGCATACAATTCTCGCGTATCCTGGCTTGAACCATTGTCGATATGTTAAGAGAACAAAGTTCTTCTGAACTAATCGACAGTTGGAATATATGTATAATACTGTCGAATATTTTCATTTTCTTACAAATATTTCAGTTAGTCTATTTTCCCTCTATGTCTCTCTGGCTAGAGAAATACTATGTATCAGCATTCAATATTTATATATTTTGTCTATTATATAAAGGAATGAAATGGTCGATGTGCTTTTGTCTCTGTTTCAAAAACGTATATAGTATAAATATTATGTAATAAAATAGATGGGTTATTTTTAGTTGGGGTAGCAGTTTATTCTGTATAACCGTTTATAATTTTCTTTTGATTTCTTGAAGGTAAACTGTTATTTTCGTATAATATCCTGTTTTTCTTTTTTTGCTTAGCAACATTTCAATTCGATATGGAAATAGATATGTATTTGATATTTATGTATTTGAATATATTTTAAGTCAATTTCGAATCATTGGAATTTTTAAAAAAATATATTTAATTTTGTGTTTTTGAAATGTGGCATTATTTGGTTAATATTTATTCTGTGGTGATTTGGCCACATAGAAAGAATGAATCATAACGACCTGACAATAAAAATACATAAGACTGATTAAAGAGGAACAAAAAGTTGAGGTCAGACAAGAAAAAGTTGGCACGATCACATAAATGAAATTTTAAGTGATGGAAACGTTAGACGTTAGAGAATTTTGCGTATTTTTTAGTCAAGATAGAGGAGTATTTTTTTGTCAAGATAGAGGAGTCTGGGATTCGGTTTTCTCTGCCTATCTCAAATGTAGTGAAAACGAACATAGACAAAAGCAAGATATTAAGTCCAACTTCACACAGTATATGCATTGGAAATAAGACTATTGGTGCTGTTGATGAATACATATACCTTGGACATAAAATTAAATTGGAAAAAGAAAACCAGACCGCCGAACTGCCGAACTGAATTGGGCTGCTTTTGGAAAGTTGAGACACATATTCGGTAACAAGGAAATAGCGAAAAACCTAAAAGCCAAAGTGGACAATTCTTGTGTTTTGCCAGTGACAACATACGGTTTTGAAACCATCTCACTTACTGCCAGAAGTCTCCACAAACTTAAAAGTACTCAACGAGCAATGGAAAGACAAATGTTGGGCGTATCCTTAAGAGACCGAATAAGAAACGAGGAAATAAGGCGCCGGTTAAAGGTCACAGACATTGCAGAAAGAGTGGGAAGACTAAAATGGAAATGGGCAGGTCTTGTGGCAAGATAGAGAGATAATAGATGGACCCCCAGAATTCCGAATTGGAGACCCTATCATGATAGAATAAGTATAGGGAGACCACAGAGGAGATGGACTGACGATATTGTCGAACTGGTAGGGCATGAGTGGAAGCAGAGTGTTCAGGAGAAAGAGGAAGAGGCCTATATCCAGCATTGGAGTGAAAGGGGATAAAAAGAAGATGAAGAAATCATTTTTCATGTAAATTAGTCTGTATAGTATATTTTTTTTCTTCATGTACATTATAATGTGTACAATGGCGGGTTTATTGCCACAAGGCAATTTCTTCCAACCAACCAAAGCAACGTGAGGTCATAAATAGTAAATCGGTATGTACATTAAATTTACAACAAACGAAAATAATATTTAGAGTAAATTCACAGCAACAAGGAAGGAAGGAAATAGAGGTAGAGGGAGGGGAGGTAGGATAGATATGGGGTGTAAGTTAAGAATTATTAGACACGTAAAACAGCTTTAGTTTCTTTTTAAAAAGTTGAATCGATTGAGACGTCGTAATATCATTACTTGAAGTGCTCCATAGTCTTGCTGATTGTACTTCAAAAGAGGAACTGAAAAATTCAGTAGAATGAATGGGAATAGCTAGTGTGGTACGTTCAGCAGATCGAAGAGGCAGACCGTGATTTGACAAGAAAATAACCTTATTCTTAATATATTGTGGTGAAATTTTGTTGTTAATTAATTAAATATTTAGTTAAATTATCGTCATTACTCGGCCGCATTACTTTATACCTTATGAAACTATTCTAAAATTTCAGTTTCACTTCGAGTAGGTATCGAAAATATTAAAGTTAATTTTATTTCTAGAAAGAATAAAAAAATTTTTTTTTCATTCCAAAGAGTATATTCTTCATTTGAAATGTATCATTATTATATTACATATCCTTTGAAAACCAAATCTGCATGTCCTTTGGGATTTTGAAAAACCCTCAACGTATTACTTCCTGATAGGACAACAATCCCTCATACTTTTAGTGGTTGGTTCCAAATTATATTTTACTAGTAAGTAGAATGATATTATTTGTCTGTTAAATCGATCGAGTATTTTTTTTTTTTTTATAGTAAATAGGTTCCTACTGAATATTCCTTAATATTTTTAGGCAGTGGTGAGGTTTTGAATAGGGATTTTTTCAAATAACCGATTCTGGCATTCTAGTTTAGAGAAGCAGGAAATGCATGCAATTTAAAGATGATTTTCTTGTCAAGCACCTACGTACAATCAGATTAATTTTGGAATTACCTAAGTGATTTTGTAGTTTGTAAATCTTTGAGAACTCTCTTCTTCTCTCGTGACCAATACTTGGCAACGTCGACCGCTGCGCCGCTACAGCACAGCAGGTCCTCATTATATTAGCAGGTAGCGGGGCTAGCATGGGAGTCTCACAGATGGTCTGCAGCATGCCGTATTCACACGAGAGGCATTCATCATCCGTTAAGGTCCCCGATGTTTTTAGGTTGTCCTTAGATCTGCAAACGCCCGTTCTCAATCTGTTAAGCGACCTCCAGGTGTGCCAATCCAGTGTTTGGTCCGGCGGGAGGCACTCATGGGGTTCGATATAATCTTTGGGACATTTTTCTCTCAGCTGGATGAACTTGGCTTCCCCTGAAGATGTTTTTAGTGGCTCAGTATGCCTTAGGAATCTTTTGCGGGATTTCAGCCTGGGTTGGGTAGTCTCAGGGTTGTAAAGGGAGTTCGAGTTCAATGTCATTTGTCCACCTTTTTAGTGGTCTTCCTACGTCTCTTGATTTGTTGTTTATTGTAATTATACATGCCACTAGGCAATTTCTCTCATCCGAACATGATATATAAATTCTTTTATCATATAAAAGGATGAGTATAGAGACCCCTGCACCCTGAACAGGTAACGCACAGTCTTGTCAATATTTCTTTTTTGTTTTTCGTATCCCTGCAGCCTGAACAGTGAACAGGTTACGCATAGTCTTGTCGATATTTTTTTTTTATTTTCGTGTTCCTGCACCCTGAACAGACAACGTACATTCTTGTCGATAATATTTTTTTATTTTCATGTCCCTGCACCCTGAACAGGTAACGCACAATCTTGTCAATATTATTTTTTTTGTAGCCTCTAAAATTTTCAGATTCAATTTTGACTGATTGGAAAGCTGGAAAATGGCCAGAGGCAATGATACTGTTTCCATTCCGAGGTAACCCGATGGAGTGGAGTACCTTGGAAAATAAATTGAAAAGCAATCGAATCAATTTATTTCGATGACAAAAAGTCGAACAACGAGAACGGTATCCAATCAATGGCCTATAAACAAACAATAACAATGGATCTCAATGGATTCCAATATATAAAGAGATATGTATTAAATGTGACCTCTTTGTATCATTTCTGCTCCAAAATATAATATATCAAGCTGGTAACCTATTTTTGGTTTGTTTTTGGTTTCAGGTATTTACTCTCAATCAATACAATCAAAGAATTTTATGACTTATGACCAGAATTATTCACGTTATTTTTTTTTTGAAAAAATGTGTTTTTTTTTGCTGAAAAGCGGTGTTATTTTTTTTCATTAAAGTGGTGTTTTTTAATATGTGTTATTAACCGCGTTATATTTTAGAAATATTGTGTAATATAACAAAGTCAACCATCGAAACCCTCATGGGCCTTACTTACTATTAACGATACGAGTTTAATCCAGTGCTAAGTCAGTTTCGGCCATACAATAAACTGGGTAAGCATCAGATTAAACACAATTTTCAAATAGTAAGTAAGACCATGGGGTTTATCTGAGGTTGACGAGTTCAGTAGTTGGTCATTTTAATATACATAATGCGATGATGGTTCCAATATACGACAATCGAGCAAATCATAGAGCACGCTCCTAGAGCACATAGCTGTCGTCATCGGACATCATCATGAACCTTTTCAAGTGGGTAAAATATTTTGGGCATATAGTCATGAAAGAGTTCATCATTCAAATCATTTATGTTTTCTTAAAAAAATCGTTGATTTTTTTTGTAAAATGGTCATATTTATTGAGAAATTTATTTTCTACAAATAAAAATAAATATAAATCAAGATAAATTAACACGTGATTCAAATTTGAATGTTCTTTTTATACTATAAATGATAATATGCTTAAATGATTTCCATTATAATGGTTTATAAATTGTTTAAAAAGTTACCAACAAATAATAGAACTTTGCCATCTCAATTATTGGTCAAAAGACATTTATTTGCATTTACATATAATATGTATATAAAAAACACCATTTATTTAATTAAATATTAATAAATTTGACTCAAAATTTAGATTAAGATAACATGTATTTTTTTACGAAAATGTACTTTTTAGATTGGATTTCTGATTTTATTTTTATCATTATTTTGATTGTATTAATGATTAATTCTGAATATTTGTCTATTTAGATGACACTATGTATTATTTTGAAATATTTTTTAAAAATATCAAAATCGCACACAGACACGTAGGTAGATTTTATATTGAAAATGTTCTTTCAAATCTTGAAACTATCTGATCTTTTCCCCCTATATTTATGCTCTTTTGAGCTTTCGTTGTTATTTTTTTCTCGAACCATCTCACGTTTCCCCCATTGAAAACCTGATTTCTTTCGAGAACCGTCTAACTAGCCTTCAATCTTCTTTACCTTACCACCAAATAAGTTCCATTTATCAGTAACAATTCGCTCTCATGACTGCACAAGCTACAAAACAATAATATCTACGTACATATATTCGTGCACAGAAGTGTAAAGATACTTTTTGATTCCTTTGAAACTAGAAATAGGTATCATTATAAGTAACGTAAATATAATGGTCAATGAAACTGAAATGGTTTGATAAAATAATGAAATTTTTCTTAAGATTTTTTTTAAATAATTTCGTTTTTAATTATTAGGTACATACCTACCTTACACGAAATTGGTAATATTTTTTTTATAATGCGATAGATAAAATATATATATAATACAGTTACACTATTAATTGACATTACCCCCCAATAAAAGAGTTTACACTCAAGTCTTGCAGGGGATTCTACAAATCAAGAACCATATCATGACATAAAAATCCAAATCTATAAATATTTATATATAACTTATAACATAGTAAAAATATTCAAACCCTAAGATATCATACAGCAATCTTATATAGTTTGAGAAAAAAGAAAAAGAATGTAATATGAAGAAAGATATCATTAATAGAATGAAAGTGAACACACCGAGATGGTTTGGCCACATGGGTAAAATGAATGAGGAACGTCTGACGAAGAAAATATACAATGCGGATAAGATTGGATTGAGAGGCCGGGGCCGCCCAAGAAAGGGATGGCACGACCATGTGAACGATATTCTGAAAGACGGAAATGTTAGAAGCATGTACAATAGACGAACATGTATGAGATGATGCATGAATGTTGACGAGGCGATGAATGTGTGCCAGGATAGAAAGATATGGCGTTCGGTTCTCTCTGCCTACCCCGTAAGGGACATGGCGTGATGGTATGTATGTATGTATGTAAAAAAGAAAAAATAAATTAAAAAAAAAAACAAAAAAGATACGTACCCAATGTAAAAGATAACTAAAAATAAAACATGATACTTATTGATAACAAAATAAAATATGTCACTTATCATAACTAAAATTAAAAAATACAATACAAAAACATATTATGTACATAAACAACAACAGTATTAAACAATTCTTTCAACTGTAAAAAATCATATTTAGCTTCCTTCATATTGAATGGGTCGGTGGCAAAGCGGTTAGCGCGCTGGGCTAGTAATCCAGTGGTCGCGAGTTCGAATCCTGCCTCGACCGATTTCGTTCACCTAAGCACAAGCATTTTTTACTTATTTAAGGGAACGTAGGAAGATGTATATGTACTTGTTTGTCTTGAGTTATTTCTCGAGATAACTAAGACATTTATTTTTATTTTTTATTTCAAATCTCAGACCTTCGTAATTATGATATATTCAATTAATTAAACGTTTTCCATAACTGATGATAATATATTTCTAACCCAATATATTACACTCGTAAATAGGCACAAAAATGCTGTGCTTATTGCTGTGACGTGAACTTGCCTTGTTAGCGAGCTGCAATATGTATGTCCTCGATGATTCTCGAATATTCACGACGATTAAAGAAGATCAACGAACCATAGCCCACCGCTGCATGTTGATAAGAGCCAATGTACCTACAGATATTTTATTCATGCGTTGATCGTTTAACAGAGTAGAGTAGCGTTTTATCTTAAATTTATTATTTCCGACCCACGACATCACAAATTAATTAACTTATTATTAGTATTATTGTATATGTTTTATTCGAATATACCAGTGTTGACCATGTAAGTTCTTTTATTCGAAACCTTTCATCACTATAAACAATATTCATATTATCAATTATTTAATGAACTAGCATAAGCAATATCATATTGGGGGGTAGATGTTTTAAATTAAATATAATCCCTTTGAACACGCAAATATGTATGTAATATTATTATAATCCATCTGATCAAATAACTAGATAAAAACTTCCATCCCAAACTTTCAATAGAAAAATTGATTTCCTATGATATTATTTCACCTGTGATTCATATATAGGTACCTATGAGAGTTTGGCGTATTTTCAAACCGTAATAGAAAGTAACCAAAATATTGAAGACTTTTATATTGTTTTTTCTTGCATAATATTTTATTCCAATGTAAAGTATTCTGTTAGCACATCACGTATGCAAACTTGCATAGTGAATCGCAGTGACTCGATGCGACAGGCAAGGAATGTTGTATTCATAGATTCCCGTGGAAGGAATTCCCTCCTCTATGTCCATGTGACTAACGAACCGATGTAACAGCGCCATCGGAGACACAACTTGTTAGAGACGGTTTCAGGAAACTCAAAAGGGGGTAAAAAGTTCTGCGTGGAATATTATTGCAAGTTGAAGTCAAATACTCTGAACTTCGAAAAGAACCCTGAAATATTCCGTCTCTCTCTTTTTTTCCCTTTGAAACGATTTGAGCGCGTCGACTTCGTAATTAATGAGAAATATAAACTCGATAGATACACTTATGTACATTTCTCCACTTTGTCAATCCATAGAATCACATTTTGAAATGAAACCTATTTAACAATACACATCTTTCGTTTCATAAAAAGAATATCATATAGACCTAGAACCAGTAGTAGCCAAATTTACGCCATAGTTTAAAAGCTGATTTTTTCCAGTAGTTAAATAAATTATTATGTCTCTATCGGGAGTGCCTGTCAAATGGAAGGCGTGATTTATAAAAAAATACGTTTATACTACAACGCTTCATACTATAACTGACGTGTTAAAGTAGCAATATTCAACACCCTGAAAGCTGTTATCACCGAAAGACACCACTACTCAGGGTTCATATTATCCACTAATTGTTAACTGCTGTGGTATCTTTAACAGAAAAAATCAGTCTTTATATATGACTTATGTTTAAATTTCATATGAGCCACTATACAAAATGACGTATTAGATCTGGCGCGAGCACATACACTGATACTTAAGGTACATAGATATTCAAATTATTATACTACATACATTGGGAAGTGACCTTTAAAATTCGTGATTAATTTATATGAAGAATTAGGCCTGTGGATGACCTGTTTCGCACCGCACAGAACTAAAAGAGTTACTCCCAAGTGATCGTCAACGTCGGGGGGACCCGACAAGACACATGAAGGAGAAGAAATAAATTTATACATATTTTTTTATACAAATGAGTCTACAAAGGCTATTCGCTTAAATGAAAACCCTTCAAAACCAACCCATGCATCTGTTTCAAGATAATTCAGAATACAAATATTAAGTAGAATCGTGTATGGACATTTCTTAGGTACATGAGTGTTATAGCTGAGAGAAATGAATTTCCAAGTTTGAAAGTCTATGAATATCTCATTATTTGATTTCTTCTTCTTCTTCTTCATCGTGTATCTGTCATCTGTTTGTGTGTTAGGTCACACATAATTACTTGTTCTGTTTTCTTTCAACCAAGACTTTTAAAGTCCATCCAAAGGAGTATCCCATTTTAATCCATGAAATCTTTGGTAAGCGCCTTTGATGTATAGATGGTATGAAGTTTATATTGAATTAAGAATATATTATTAAATCAGAAAGGTTGCTATTTTAAATACGTGTTCAAATTATCTCCCAATACACACACCACTATGTTAGATATTGCAATTTAATTATCAGTTTATTTAATTTAAATAGAAACAATAATTGAGTGATGATAATAAAAGAGATCTTACTCGAATAACATATATTTTCGGTTCAGATTAATTAAACTTGCTAAATATTAGAGATGTTCGCGATGATGAGGTCGGTATGAATTTTATGTTTCTTTAAAAGCTGGACGCTGCGATCGACCTGTCGGTTGATGAACGAATGGCGAATCGTGCTGGGCGCTCGATCTTCGGAAATCTGCGTGAGAAGCGAGACTATCCGACGGATAACGTTTCCGTTGTGGGGTGAGTATATCGAAGCCACAGATGTCTTCCATTTGGATTCCTGTAACGGTATATATTATGAGAATTTACCAAAAAAATCAGTTTTCAATGATGCAACCTGGCTTATCTCTTGAGCCTTCAGATTTTCTCATATCTCTCATCATCTTCGCTATCTGTATTGGCTTAAAGTTCCCGAAAGCATTTAATATAAGCTCTGTCTCATGATCTTCAAAGCACTTCACGATATGGCTCTTACTTATATTCCCGAACTCTGCATTCCACTCAACGACAGACAATCATCACTTCGTTCTGCATCTTCATCCATGGTTGGAAAATCAGCTGAAATAAACAAGGTGCACACAACTAATTTCGGCGATCGTGTGTTTACTGTGACAGGACCAAATGCATGGAATAAGCTCCCACACACCCTATGACAGACCGAAAATATATCTTCGTTCAGAAAAAATCTCAAAACAACCGTTTTCGCAAATCCTACCAGAGCCAAAATGATAGATCCAAATTTAAACGCCCTTGAGGTGAGTTATTCCCGAAAACGGCGATATAAATAATTAACAACAATAACTACTTAAATAATTCAACTTTAAAATTATTAACAACATTTGTAACTATGCCGTATTGTGTTCGAAATAAAAATCGCGTCAGAGATTGGATTTATGACAGGTATTATGGCGGACATTGGGATCTGGTTGATCTGGGGGGCTACTCATGACACATTCAACCCTTTTCTTGGCATGAAGTAAATTTGAAAATTTAAAAATATTTTTTTTTATTTTATCTTAATAATGTTTATATTTTATATAGTTACGAATATTACCACTAGATGGTGTTGCTGGTATATATTTTAATGAAATATTGTCTGAGCGTATAAATACACAAGTTGTATTTTTTTATGTATTTAATAAAGATACTAACTATAAAAAATATATATCGTATCTCATAGGATACATAGCAAAGAATAGGGAATACGATCTTATCTTGCCATAATATTAAAAAAGTATAAATTAGTACTCGATCATAATCCAATATTAATCTTTCTCTACATTTAATTTATCACGAAAATTTGTTGATATCTACATTTAGTATGAAATTGTCATGAATTGCTGTGTAAATTTATAGTATTATTTAATTAATTTAATTTCTTTCTTATTATTTAATTAAGTTGATTTATTATGTTGATCTGTTAATTCATCGTGTTTATATGCTTATATATATTTCTTTAATGCATTAATTTAAATGAAAACCCGTCATTAGTTTCTTTGTTTGATATTTTCTTATGTTTATATCTATTTTATGTAAAAATAAAAAAAAATTTGGCTTTCTAATAAATAAATAAATAAATAAATAAATAAATAAATAAATAAAAAAATAATTAAATAAATAAATAAATAAATAAATAAAAAATAAAATAAATAAATAAATTTAACCTCAAAGATTGTTCAAGTCTGAAGGTTATCTTACTTTTAGTGTAATCAACTCCATGAGTGGCCCTGCTGTTTTGTGTGAGCCCATATGTTTGTTGAGGTAATGATTGTTATTGCAGAAAGTTGAAATTGTGTACCTACATATTTAGTGTGGAACGGGAACAATCACCTGGTTCATAATTGCATAGGTATAATTGTCAATAAAAATTGTAAAGTGCTAGTTGGGCAGCAGTAATCTACTTAATGTTGTCATTATAAATAAGGTGTGATAAAAGGTAAATAAAAATATAAATTATTATATATATTATTATTTGACCTGTTTGTGGGGTTGGACTATCTTGGGAGGAGGAACTCCAAGGGTCTTTCAATCTCTTTGGTATTCTTCTGTTGTATTAAAGTCTTAATATTTTTGTCAATTCTACTGTTGTCCATGCGTTCGACGCTGTCTCTTCAGAAGCGTCTTCTGCTACGTCCCAATCTCGTTATGTCCTCAACACCGCATATAGACCTGATCGTCACATTTCTGATGCGGTCCCTGAGGGTTCTTTCTGCAAAGGGTTCTTCTTGGAGCGTAGAGTTTTCATTTCAGCCACTCTTAGACAGCTTGTAGTTCGGTTGGAGTCAGCTCATAATTCTATGCCATATGTCATAATGGGGCGGACACACATACATTTATCACCTTTATCCATAGAATTATAGTATATTATAATTCTATGATTTGAATATAACGTATTTATCTTTTTTTACTATATTAATAGAAAAACACGATATTTACGAGTGAAATGAGATTTCCATAATGTTTCCATTAATTCTGGGATAGTTTTTACAACTCGACACTGCACAGTTGTGCATTTTGATCGCGTTTTATTTAATAAATACGGAGAACGTTTCACGCGGCCGGCCAAATGATTACTGAATATCCTCACGGCAAATGTAACCCAAATTGGAAAACAAAAAGCGGTCTCGTTTTCTGCAGGCAAATGATCATTCTAGTATATTATAATTCTATGCCTTTATCATACAAAAACTAAAAAAGCTAGAACGCTGAAAATGTGAATAAATATAGAAAAATACAATAAATGTTTAGATGGGTCGATGGCAGAGCGGTTAGCGCGCTGGTCTAGTAATCCAGTGGTCGCGAGTTCGAATCCTGCCACGACCGATTTCGTTCACCTACAGCACAAGCATTTATGCTTATTTTGGGGAACGTAGGAAGATGTATATGTACTTGTTTAGCAAAGGACATATTCATTTTTTTTTTCAAAAATAAAAACACTATCTCAAGCTCTTTTTAATGAAAAATATTCGGGTTGCATTAATTTTTTAATTCAAAAACAATTTTTTTTATAACAAATTGAAGTATTTAACTGCGTATATTTCCAAAATTTTTAGTAATATCGAAATACCCCGATATAACCCAACTAGATATTTTAATTATCCTATAAAAAATATACCTATCTTAATAGTATATCTTAAATTTTTTTTTACAATTATTGTAAAAATTTAATTAGGTGAAGACATCGTTTCGAACATTTTGTGTGGCAGAAAACACAATATCTATGGGATATCCCATAGTTTAATTCTCAATCTTCATACATACATACAAACATAGTATAGAGCAGTTTACCTTTTCACTCAATACTATACTATCCTGACATACATGTTTTGTAAATCCTAATTTATTATTTAAAGTTTAGTACCTAAGTAGTCTTCATCTATATGTAGGTACATACTAACGACATTGAGAGTTGATCTCATGTAATACATGAGTAAGTTAATAATTTTGTAAGAATTCATCAAGAAATTCTTAGAACGTGTAAATAATGAATTATATACAAAACGTATTTAGTTTTTGTAGCACATTGAAAAACCATTCTAAGAAATGACTATTATGGTATTAGGTACTTACGCATGATGAAGATATACATAGTTTATTTATAAAATTATGCTAATTTGCTCAGTTTCGTAGAGAAATGAATTTGCGTTAACAATTAATGGATTCTTAGAAAATTTTGAAAGGGGTAGAAATTTAAATGTTTTCTGCAAACAAAGAAAACAAAAATTAAATACGTTCAGAAAGAAAATATGGAATAATTTGTAAAATAAATAACGACTCCATTTTGTAATTTGTTTTAGGTTGGTACTTTGTTAATAGTGAATCACTAATTTAATCGATGGATATTCTCTTTGTCTATCACATGTAAGAAAATTGTGATGTAATTAATGTGCGTGTTATCATCACTCATAATCCTCTATAGAAACATAAAAATACTTAAAAATGAACATTACTTAATACATTTACGTAATGATGATGCTCAATAATTTACACATATATTATAATCTATTAAATAATATACACATACCCCGAAAATAACGAATTCAAAATACGTTTTTTAAAATACTCAACTATCGTACAAGGAATAGATTTCCCAATATTACAACTCTGCAGCAATTTATTATAAAATCGGGACTTTC
The DNA here is from genome assembly GCA_963576475.1 of Molanna angustata. Classification (NCBI taxonomy): domain Eukaryota; kingdom Metazoa; phylum Arthropoda; class Insecta; order Trichoptera; family Molannidae; genus Molanna; species Molanna angustata. The sequence goes on from OY754981.1 coordinate 16,887,075, forward strand.
ATAAATCATTTCTATATACATAAAATAATACACAACATAATAGACTGCTCTGACCTCCTTGAGCTAATCTGCTTCAGAGCCTTTAATAGTAGGCAAAATTATGTATTTTCAATTATTACACCTTTTCGTACTATGTAACATTGATAATAACGAATTGATTCGAAGAATTTGAACAATTTACATTTAATACCTTCCTTAATAATTTACATATATTTAATTTAAAATATGACATTATCAAACATAAAAGTAAGGATATTTTTATTTATTCATGCGAGCATTTTTGATGTAAAAAAAACCATCTCTCCACTTCTACCTTTTCAAAAAACCCACAGTCCTTCACCCATCCACCTTTTTTTCTGTTTAATAATTTTGTTTATATGTATTATTATTGTATTACTTTAATTGAAAACCCGTTATAAGTTTTTTAAGGGTTGATTGTTTGTTTGCTTCAAAAATGTATATATTACATTATTTCGCACTTTAAGATTATTGGCAAGTGATTCCGTGTGCGTGCGTGTTCATTGTTCAAACAAATATTCATATTTAAGTAAATTTTACAAAGATGGATTTGTTAAATGAAAGATGGACTTATTCAATTGCTTTTATTAACACTAACTATCTTAATATAAAAATAATTATAAATATCAGTTAATAGAGCCACACGAATGAATTGAAAATTTTGTTGCGCGTTAATCCACGAACGTTATGATGGGCGCGCAGTGTATATGTATAAACACATTGAATATACACTGCTCGTTCACTATTGGATCCACTAATCAAATCTCTCAAATGTGTTTTAAGAGCCATTCTTAATTAATATATAAATATATTTTTTAATTTATTTGAAAAAAATGGGCAACGTACAATAATATTTTTTAAACAAATATAGTAAAAAAGATTATGTAACAACATAATTTATTGTAATATTTAGAAAAGAAACCTTAATACTGCTCTACCTCAAGGGACACAAGAACCAATACGTCGGGTCACTATACCTGGTGCCAAAAATTAATTTTAAATTTGGGCAAAGATTTTTAATATACATATACTGCACCTCGAATATTTAATTAACAGCCACTGGATCGCAAAGTGTTATAGTTGTCGCCAAATAACTTTACACGTAAACCAACGAAGCAAAAAGACACAAATTTGCGATCTGTGCAACCGGAAGCTCGTTCGAGATATTTGGTGAAAATTATAACACAACTCAAAGGCTGTGGTACCAAGTGGTTACTTGATGTGGATAGAACTCAAAATGAAATCAATACCACAGCAATAATATCGTGATTAATATTATTTTAGTTTATGTTCCGAATTAATGTTATAATCTTTTGTTGAAAATTGTTTTTTTTAAGTGTTATTTGTTGATAGAAAAGTAAATATAATAAAGATAAGTTCACAAATGTAAAGGTAGCTACTTCAGAACACATTTACATATTCTAGTGAAGCAGCTGTCTTATCATAAAAATATATACTTGTAAAACATATATTTTTATGATTCAATCAATAAATAAACACACTTCCTTATCTATTATTGTTATCCTCTTTGTGAATCTATATATAGATGGTCTCCATCATTATTGTTCACCATTCTGACGATGCTCAGCATAGAGCGATACCGGTGAATGGGAGTCGCGTTTGCGAAAAATTTAAGTATAACGTATGTAAAATTAAATATATATTTTTTTTTTCATAATTTTAGTTAAATAAATACACTGCGCAATCCGATTTGAGAGGCTGCTACATAGCTCCGATTTAAGAGTCAGCTACAGTTTCCTTGTTTATTAATGTTAGCGATTGCAACTCGGGCTAAAAGATCAGTGGACTATATACTAACAATAAATAATTGCACTTGTCACGGCGCGTTATTCACAGCGACGAGGTAAATAATAGGATAAAGAAATGGATCGAGAAAGGTAATCACCTACCAGTACGGAAGAAATCCTCGCCTCGATCGTTCATCCAGTCCGAACGAAATATGCGTAGTCGGTGCACAGCACTACACAAAAGATATTTCCTATAACGGGCACTTGATGGGCGACGACGGCAACGAAGTCCGAATTGACATCCGCTCAAGGCCGAGTGCGAACAAGTACTAGTTGGTGTGTAGCAGGAACGGAACAGGGCAGTTACATGGAAGGGAGGGGGGAAGGAAGAAGACGGGTGATTTGTATTCACGCCACAAAGTAAATACCGTACCGAATAATTATTATATTACATTTAGGTACACATATATATTTGATGTAAAAATAAAAAAATACTTTTATGGAATAAATAAATGTGTTAATCAATAAATAAATAGATCGTCTTAATTTAATATAGGTAATATGGGAGAAAAAAAATAGCTTAGCAAGAAAATTAAAGAAACTCCTGATTCGCTAACTTTTTCCTTATCTCGGTAGGACGGCTATGTCCCAAAAATAACGGGTTAATTAAAGTCCCCAGATACGCACGAATAAATGAGTGTGTACTTTGTAAGACAATTCAAATTCCCAAGTGACAACTAACTCACCGACCGAGTGATGAGGGTGACCATCTAATATCGCAGTTTTGTGGTTCACTTTGACTAAAACCCCATTGACCCAAATGTATGTAGGTACCCCAAAGTCGACATTAATTTGGTTGTAATATTCGCTAATTAATGTTTCAGTTTCACATTATTATACCCAGAAAACAAATAAAATATTTTTCTATTGTTTTCAAAATCCAGCACTGATTTCAATAAATAATTTCTGGTCAAAATTTTTAAATGATATAAAATTTGTGATAAGTTCAATGAAGTGCCTTCTTTCAAATTGTGTTTTTATTTGTTAATTTAGATCCATTGTATTTATTTTGAACCCTTGTAGCTTAGTTTACCACTTTGATTTCAACCGCAAAATCAAATATGATAAATGATATATTAGAATATTGCATTACATAACAATCAGAATCGTTTTTTACCCCTCACTACCCCAAGGGGATAGAGTGGAGAGTTATGAATTTGCAATTATCCAGGTAATTTTTTTTTATTGAAGATTTTCAACAAGTATCATGCTGAGATTGTATTCTGAAAGTTTCATGTGTATGTATGTGTGTACGTGTGCTATGTACTATGTGCTATATATTATAGATTATAGACTAAAGTACCTACTCATTCGATTATTTTTATATTTCGCAAATTTGTATATCTAATACATGCTTAGACTCAGCTTCTCATTTTTTAATGTCAAATATTTCAATGTAAACCCAAACTCGGGTAACTTAAAATTTGATTTTTTTTATGTTTCGCAAATTTGTATATCTAATACATGCTTAGACTCAGCTTCTCATTTTTTAATGTCAAATATTTCAATGTGAACCCAAACTCGGGTAACTTAGAATTTGATTTTTTTTATATTTCGCAAATTTGTATATCTAATACATGCTTAGACTCAGCTTCTCATTTTTTAATGTCAAATATTTCAATGTGAACCCAAACTCGGGTAACTTAAAATTAGATTTTTTTTATATTTCGCAAATTTGTATATCTAATACATGCTTAGACTCAGCTTCTCATTTTTTAATGTCAAATATTTCAATGTGAACCCAAACTCGGGTAACTTAGAATTTGATTTTTTTTATGTTTCGCAAATTTGTATATCTAATACATGCTTAGACTCAGCTTCTCATTTTTTAATGTCAAATATTTCAATGTGAACCCAAACTCGGGTAACTTAAAATTTGATTTTTTTTATATTTCGCAAATATGTATATCTAATACATGCTTAGACTCAGCTTCTCATTTTTTAATGTCAAATATTTCAATGTGAACCCAAGCTCGGGTAACTTAAAATTTGATTTTTTTTATATTTCGCAAATTTGTATATCTAATACATGCTTAGACTCAGCTTCTCATTTTTTAATGTCAAAGATTTCAATGTGAACCCAAACTCGGGTAACTTAAAATTAGATTTTTTTTATATTTCGCAAATTTGTATATCTAATACATGCTTAGACTCAGCTTCTCATTTTTTAATGTCAAATATTTCAATGTGAACCCAAACTCGGGTAACTTAGAATTTGATTTTTTTTATATTTCGCAAATTTGTATATCTAATACATGCTAAGACTCAGCTTCTCATTTTTTAATGTCAAATATTTCAATGTGAACCCAAACTCGGGTAACTTAAAATTAGATTTTTTTTATATTTCGCAAATTTGTATATCTAATACATGCTTAGACTCAGCTTCTCATTTTTTAATGTCAAATATTTCAATGTGAACCCAAACTCGGGTAACTTAGAATTTGATTTTTTTTATGTTTCGCAAATTTGTATATCTAATACATGCTTAGACTCAGCTTCTCATTTTTTAATGTCAAATATTTCAATGTGAACCCAAGCTCGGGTAACTTAAAATTTGATTTTTTTTATATTTCGCAAATATGTATATCTAATACATGCTTAGACTCAGCTTCTCATTTTTTAATGTCAAATATTTCAATGTGAACCCAAGCTCGGGTAACTTAAAATTTGTTTTTTTTTAATTGCTAAAAAGGCACATTAGGTAAATGGCATTGAAGATAAATCTAGTTTTCATTATAAAATATTTAAATCAAAAATAATTTGATAAACTCATTTCATGAAAATGCTGAAAATTTTCCATACAAAATATTAATACTTCACTTGATAGTGGCCACAACCACTATCAAGTGCAGTATTATATGAAGAGTATAGCGTTGGCCACAACTCACTCGTTTTCTCTAGCTTCCAACTAAATAAACAAGTTTATTCTATATTTATTATGAAACTTCTGGTTTTGCTTCTTGTACTTATCATTTTACCAGTAAGAGATACTCTTATGTTAACTTCCGTACAAATGATGTTGAATATAATGTAATATTATGTACCTATACTTGTTGCATGTAACACATGAGATCCAACTGTCGATAGCGATAGTATGTATAGTTGAAAAATAAGTACCAAACTATAATCCCATAAATACAAATTATTTAATATTTTAAGATATTTGATTTTCTATACAACACATGTACCTACATATGTATGTATGTCAAGATAGGATAGTATGGAGGGCAGTCCTTTGATCCTACCCAGAATATGAAAACAGAATGATGGTATGTATGTATGTTTGGAGATTAGTATCAAACAATTAAGTCTTCTTAGATATTGTGTGTAGGCGATTGCCATACAAATTGTATGAAGCAATGTCGTCACTAAATTCAATTTTCATAAAAATTATTAAAAAATATTTTGAGATGTGCTAATACAATGGTGATATTTTTTATAGAAAATTAAATTATCTAGTTGGGGTGTTTCGGCTTTTTTCGATATTTTTTTAAAAAATGGAAATATAGGCAGTTAAACTCAAAAATTTATCATAAAAAAAATATTTTTCTTAATAAAAAATGTTTGAGAAACCTTGGAATTTTTTTTAAAAAAAAATTATTTGAGATTTTGTATTTGTCTATGTTTATACCAATTTTCAGCGTTCTAGCTATTACGGTTTCTGAGATATATGGAAAAATAAATCAAAATTTCAAAAGTTGATAACCCCTGACTGAAACAAAAATTCACAATTCTGAGTATAAAAGTTTTATAGGCTTGTAATTTTTTATATTTTTTTAAATTTTGGGCTCTGTAAATTAAGCGGATCAAAAGTTATAAGGGGGGGACAGACAGACACACACACAGACACACACACACACACACACACACACACACACACACACAAAACTCACATAAAATGTTCTACTCCGAATTCTGAGTAAATCCATGTATGGGAACATATATGCTGCGAGGCCTCTAGTTGGTGTTATTAGCATGCAAAAAGTCCACTACACCATACAAAATTTTCCTTCGTACACGCATCTTGGCTTAATAATGTCGATTCATGAACGAACGATTCATGAATTCTCATGAACGAATCGACAGTTGGATAATTCTACGATTTATCCGATATCGATATTTGGTATGAAGCTTGTGATTATTGATGAAATTAATCAGTACACTAAGTAGATAAAGAGTAATTCTTGTAATTATCTAGTTAATACATCGATTTTTTCTCCCTAGCATTTCGCTTTTGGAAAACTAGACTGATGCAAATTATTGGAATTAATGCTTTGATAGAAGGAGAATTTCACGCACTTAATAAGTGGGTAGTTATATTTGAATTAACGACACGTTACATCGTTATGGCATGATAATGATCTTTCGATCAGTTTCCCTTGCGAGACGTGTTCAGTGTTCAGTGTTCAGCTCAGTGTATTCCAAGGAGCTCATTCCCTCGTACCAATATAATATACAATCTTATCGCTACATCACTTCCAGAAGCGTTAAAAGCAAATGTGATCGTGGATGTGTCACGTGGATGCGATTTAGAAGTCGTTCACTTACGCACATACGAACTCATAAACAATCTTTACTAGAAACCTTCATACCCCGTGACATCGCCTCGTAAGTAGGTATATTAAGGGAGAGAAGGAAAACGATGTTTTAAATATCGTACTTATTTACGTTTACATAAAATAAACCATGGTTAAGTTTAAAAAATATGACATGTTATTCAAAAAATCTAACTTCTAATCTTGTTTCATTTAACGTCTCAAAAACGAAAGCCTGTCTAATTTCTGCGAAGAGAAACCCCGATGAATTGCAAGTGTTTTTCAACGGAAGCACCCTCCTAAAAGCAGCTCTATCGACCTGCTTCGAGTATCTATAACGAACCAATTATACTACAAGGGCTCCATCGAAGCTAAGGTGAAACTCGCCTCCAAAAGATTGAGCGTACTATATAGAGCGCGTAGATATTTTACTAAGACCCAGATCTGTATACTCTACAAAGCGCAAATACGTCCAATTATTGAATATGGTAGTCACCTCTGGAGTGGCGCCCCCCAATACCTACTGAATACCCTCGACGCAGTCCAAAGGCGTGCTATACGTTTGATTGATGATACATCACTGACTGATGGATTGCAATCACTAGAACACAGACGCAAAGTCGGTATTTTAAGTTTATTCTATAGATACTACCACGGGAATTGCTCAGAAGAACTTGCATCTTTGGTCCCTCCTCCACCCACTCGCAACAGAGTCACTCGCTTTACTCAATCACAACACCCATTCACAGTAAACCTTCAACATATACGAACCAGTCGCTTCTCGAACTCCTTTATTAATACAGCAGCCCGACTGTGGAACGATCTTCCGAATTCTGTGTTTCCACCTTCGTACAACCCGGGTCTTTTTAAAATCCGAATTAATAAACTCTTCTCTAGATTGAAAATTCCCCCCAACGCTACGTAGTGCGCTTCTTCGGAAGAGTAAAATGGACCCAAATCCTAATAGCTGGTGTCCCCTACGTGGACATGTTAAAAAAAAAACTTCGGTCAGAACTGTGAAAAGTGAGATGTCACAATTCAGTGTCTAAAAACCGAAATGAATATGTTTAGGTATGTAGATGTGCTAAGTATTGATACATTAAAGGCTGCTGGCTTGAGGATGTGCGACAGTTAATATTGCAACAGACTCAGAAATCAACAAAATAACCAATAATTAAAATCATTCATAGAGTAGGTACCGTACCATACAGACTATAGAAATTTTCAAGATACTAGAAGCCATCACTCTCCAACAAATATACCTACGCGAGATCTGCACTACTGTGTCAATATTTCTCTATTTTATCCCATGCTCAGCCCACCAGAACTACAAGATACTCTTTCACCAAAAAAATTAAGTCCCCAAGCTACAAAATAATAATGTATTAATAATATAGCACAAATAAATGAACAAAGAAAAGATTGATTCAAAAAAACCTAAACATACATAATATGTAGGAACTTATATAAAACACGTAACTGAATAAATGAACATCTCGGCACAGGATTTCCTATTGTTAGATGATCTTTAGGTATATCATCTCAATTACACACCCACATGTACCTATTGTAAAAATAATATGATAAATGTTACAATGTACAATGTAATGTATAAGGTACCTGCAAACAGATTCATTAATTGTAATATTTAATAAATAAATACATAAATAAATATTAAATTACTATCAAATTACATATTATGTATATAATGTTTGTGGTAATTTAAATATGTTTAAAAGAAAAAAGTTTTAGATATTTTGAAAATGCAAAGAGAATACCTCTAGATCATTTTAGAAATGTCGCAATTCGTCTTAACATCCATGGGTCTAAATAAAGTACCTTTCTTGACCAAAATCCAGATGGCAAAACAGCAAAATCCAGATGTCAAACAGCAAAATCCAGATGGCAACAGGGAAAAAGATCATTTGTTTTGTTTGTGGTACCTTAAAAAAGGCCCCTTGTCTGAGTCATAAAAACAAATTATTATGAATCGAACATTCACAAAAAATTACTCGAACTGAACAACCAAGAAGTTTATTGCATTTTTTAAATTGAAAAACCTCGTAATCGGACAACAATACAAATTTTGATAAATCCATAGAAGATTTAAAATTAAATGTTTATGAAAAATAAATCTTCTAAGGCCCTTGTTGATACGGGATAAATACGTGTTTATCCCGTATGACCTTGCGCATACGGGATAAACTCGAATATACACACTTATTACCGATTAATGTATGAAATACGAACCAATATTGTAGGTATATCACCAAATATGTATATACCCACAGTATTTTTTCGTTAAAAAAGTAAAATAGAGACTTTTTCTAATAGCAAGCAAAGTTATTCATAAATATTCAAAGTAAAAAACTTAGTCAAAAGGTTTTCATTTTCTCTTTCGTTAAAGTAAAAATCTACATTTAAAGAAATAAAAAACAGTTTTAACTAGGAAAGTAAATTTTATAAACTGAAATGACAATAAACTTACTCAATAGAATAACGATGCAAAAATAAACTGTTATTTAGCTAAAACCTGGGAGTAAAAACATGCACATACACCAGGGGGCAATATCTGGTCCAACCGGCGAAATTAAAACCCTCACGATCACCCATATCATGGATGTAATTATTATAATGTAGTTCTATGACAACTAAAGATATTATAGAACTCCATAAAACAATTATATGCATGATATGGGTAATCGTGAGGATTTTTATTTCGCCGGTTGAACCAAACTTGCCCCCCAGATCAATTTCAACAAAATTACTACATACGATATCGATTTCTCAATTTCCCTTTGGAAATATGTGATCAATTTAATAACTTCAAGGCTAATTAGTCGTGAAAAATGATCTTTGGAATTGCCAGCCTTTTCCTGACTTCAAATTTCTGAATGGTCCATTTAATCTGAAAAATTAACATATTGATTCGAATAATTCGATTAAATTCATATCTTTGTCGTTGATATTTTACAACTGTTTGTGTGAACTTCTTCCGAACAATAACAGATAAATCCTTTAACACAAGGTTAAGAATATTTTTTTGTTTTCACAATGAACACTTATCAATATTCAAAATTATTCTGTTTCATCTTTTATCCTACTTTACGAGAAAAAAAATATATAGGATATCTAAATTTTGGTTATCTGAAACACTAGATAGTTGGAAGAAATTTCCGTTAAGCAATAAGCTCACAGCTTGCACAGGGCGTGAGCAACTCATAAATGAATAAATTAATAAAATAACCGGCCTTCGTGGCTCAGTTGGTTGGGTATCTGACTGCTGATCCAAGGGTCCCGGGTTCGATTCCCGGTGGAGACACAGTTTTTAATTGTGTTTTCAGTCTGGATCTGTGAGACGATTAATATCGTAAGTCTCCAGAATGTGGCAACTTGTTATAGGGTGCCTGTTAAATAATTAATTGACATAGTACCAGTTATGTAGTTGCCTGGTTGCCTGAGAAACTGCATAAAATAAAAATAAAATAGAGTACTTAATAAAGAAAAAAAATAATAGGTAGTCATAAAAATCAACGTAAAATATACAACCTTCTTATTAATTTCACAGGTCTGTCCGTACGAAAATTCAAAATCGAATATTAAATAACTCTTTGACCAGTTCGAGCTCTGATACTTTTAGAATTTGTGTATTTCCGATGACAAGGAATGTTAAAACTGCATTCATTTGATAAAATTGAACATGTTATTAATTCATACAAAGTAAACAAACAAGGTATACTTATTGCATAAAATCAGGAGTATTTGCGTTTATTTTATATTTCAACGTAAAGAAAGCTTTAAATGGGTGTACTTGTAAATTCAAGGATTATTAATAAACATGCCCCTGGGCGCTATCGCGGCCCAACCCCCAGCGGCCGCCGCGCGGCTAATTTTCCGCTACGCGGCAGTTGCGAAATAACCTTATAAAACTAAATATCGTCAAATATACCATTTAAGACATTACACAACATTTAAAAACTAAATATTTGTACGTAAAAACTTTAAAATCAAGTAATAAAACAGTATTTTTATAGTAAAAATGTGGAAATTATAAAAGAAAAATTTCGACAATGTTTTAAAAGAAATGCGTTATATGAAATGCGTACGTTTGAAATTACAAACATTGATAATTTGAATGTACATTCGAAATATCATTTAGAACAGTACACAACAGTTAAGACTGAATATTATCTTTTTATAATATGTAATACAATAATAATGATAAATTTTATACATATCATGCAATGAATTGTTTATCTGCATATAATTAAGTATTGTTTTTTTCTATTTCTTTTTATCGCCTTTTTGATGTCAACTTTTATTTTTTGTTCTGCATATAATTATTGTTTTTTTTATTATTATTAATATTTTTATTATATTGTGTAACTGGTTTGGTTTTTGTGTATTTGTAAAAGGCTTCTGGCCGTAGATACAAAAAATAAATAAATTAATTAATCGAAAACATTACTTGTCATATCTTTTTGCGTATTATTATGACATATTGAAAGCAATGTTGTCAGTATTCAAAATGGATATTCCGCAAATTATTACGGTTAAAATTTACTCTGAATGTTTAAAATTCCTTTTTAAACAATAATATTATCAATTTATACAGAAAATACATTTTAAACGATTAATTTGTACTTTTTCGCATCAACTTATTTTTTATTTTAAATAAAAATTTCGAATGCGAAAAATGTTTAAGGAAAAATTATTTCACTGGCAATCCGTTGAAGGACGAAAAAAGATGGCGTACAGTAATTATATTATAGATTATTACATATTATAATTTTGGCACACTGGCTGTATGGAATTTCATAAAAAAAGATTCTGAATTCCGAATTTATATTTTTACATGTGCTATCATATTATGAGCAACTATCATAGGTTTTACGTCAAATACTAGATATTATTCAACACGCACACAATAACAAATTACCAAATTCTGGAAACTAAAGATATTTATGATCTCACAGATCCAGACTGAAAACACAAGTTATGTAAAACTGTGTATCCACCGGCAATTGAACTCGGAACCTTTCCCTCAGGCATCAGATATCTAACTAAGCCAAGCAGGACGACACATATCTTGTTTTTTTGCAAAATGATTATAAATTAAACAATCCATTAATATAAAATTAATCGCTATTGATTTGTATATTATTTTATGTACAATTTTTATTAAAGTATGAGATATAATTTTTTACTAAAACGAGTGGGTTGTGGCCAACGCTAAACTCTTCACTAGCAAGTCACTCCACAAAGTATTTAAATTTTGTATGGAATATTTTCAGCTTTTTAATGAAATACGCTAAGTTAAATTTTTTTTTATAATATTTTATTCTGCAAACTTAATTATTATTCAAAGCCATTTTATGAAAGTGAAATGCCTTTCACCAGCTAGAAATTAAAAGTATAAAATTTCAAGTTTCCCGATATTGAGGTCACATTGAAATATTCGACAGCTAAAAAAGTTGAGAAGCACTATTTAGATATCCTTCCAAATTTTATGGGGTCTAAGCGAGTATGAGATTTACGAATTCGTGAAATTTGAAAAGAATCGAATGAGTAGGTACTTTAGTCTATAATCGATAAAGTAGAATAAACACGGTGTACATAAAACATAGTACACAGCACACGTACACAATATGAAACTTTCAGAATACAATCTCAGTATGATACTATTTGATAATCTGCAATAAAAAAGACCCTAAATGATTGCGAATTCATAACTTCCCACTATACATATCCCCTTGGGTTAGTGAGGAGTAAAAATATTATTTGGAATATGTATCCTATAATATAGATTAATTAAATTTGTTATTCAGAAAGATGTAATGGATTGCCGGAAATTTTTCTTCTATTATGTTCACAACAGGTGGCCTCACTCACACAAATCTGAATAATTCTTTTGAATTTTGAGTTGAAATATTTTGTATATAACCATGTCGAAGACCAGCGTTTATTGTAATATATTTTTGACTTTTCGTCGTTGTGTAAAATGGGCCCTATAAGGTACCCGAACAAAATTAAAAAAATAAATGATTTTTCCTAAGAAATATCACACACAAAAAACATAATATAGGAATATTTGTGATTCGAAATAAAGGTTTCTGTATCTTTGAAGGAAGGAATTTCGAATGCGTTTTATATATAGGTACCTAAACGAATTTCAAATAATAAAAGTAGTCATAAAAAAGGATTTAAATTTGAAATATCAAAATATAATTAGTAAATCCGCCAGCGTCGTAAAAAAAGGTACAGTGAATAAAAAAACAAAGCATTGAAAATAAATTAGTAGGTAAGTTAAATGTAAAATCCTCTAATTTTTTTTATCTTTCATTTAAGTACTTTTATATGTTTATATAGGTACCTAGTTTATGGAACAGTTTCGGTATTATCTTCGCCTTGATTCTATTGCCGTAAAAGTTGTGGCCAACGATTTTGGTAATTTGTTTTTAGTATTGCAGTAAGTCGTTCGTTGTTTGTCGAGTTGTATATTTGTGAGTTATCTTTAATTCATATACCTACATCCGTGAAAAGTTCATCCATAGTTTGTAAAAAATTCACCTTTTGTCAATATATTACAAGCTTCGATTAAAAATTTCGTTCGTATTATAATTATTATTTATTCATTTGGAAAACAAACAGGATGCAATGTAAAAGTAAATGAATATCATATGTTAATAAAAAAAAATTTGAGTGGTGATAGCCCAGCGGCAAGGTCGTCGCCTCCCATGCGTGAGGTCTACGGTTCGAATCCAGGAGTGGCACGCACCTCTAGATTTTCAAAAAAATTATGTGCGGATTTATATCACTAGCTATGTGTAGCCATGATCCAATTTGTCTGGTTACGAAAGTCAGATGGCAGTCGCTTCAATATAATAACCAGACTCGCCAATTCCAGGATCATGGTCAAGGCGTACCCCGATAGAAACGGGACAAAAGCGCTAAGGGGAAAGAAAGAATTAAAAAAAAAATTATACGGCTCTACGCATTTTACATGAGTAAAAAATAGTGATTTAAAATATACAAAAGTAATACAAATAAAAGATAAACAAACAAAATAAAAAAACAATTATATCGACACACATCACGGAAACACAATATAAATTATTGAGAATTACAATATGATTAGTTCATTGCATCCCAATAATATGTTTTTACATAAAAATAAAAATATAAATGACAAATATAATATTATAGAGACCAGATAATCGGTGACGTGCGCTGTATCAGTTACAAAGAGATGAAGAGACTGGCAGACGATAGAAATAAGTGGAAAGATCGAGTGTTTGGTGCAGACCAATCCTAGGATTGTGACTAGGATTGGTCTGCACCAAATCCTAGGATATTTTGTAAGCGTGTATGTGTTTTATGGTATTATGTAGATATATGTTATATTGTATGTATGTATGCGAGATGGGTCATGGAAAAAAAGAGATTGTGGTACCTATGTACATACCATTTATCGAATTGTTGTATATTTGGAAATCTGCTTGTGATTTATGTAGTATATCGAAATGTTTAAAGTATGTATTTAACAGACTTAAGGTAGGCGCGCATGGAAGCTAATTTCATCGGCCGATTAATTATCGGTGAGTTACAACATACGAATTACATGTAAGAGCGCGCATAAAAACTAACAGAATCGGCCGATTTTAAAATCTGTGACGTGACACAAAAAAATCGGCCGATCTCGATCGGCCGATTTTTTGTAACCAATCTTGTTGTATGAGAGGGCGCGCATGGCGCATGCTCACCGATAATTTAATCGCCGAGCGCAGTAGATCGAGAAGTACGTTGTCAGTGCTGCCAAACGAAATGTCAGATGAAATAAATTTTGATTCGGAAAAATTAATTATATTAGTTGAAGCACGTCCTTCATTATATGATAAAAAATTAAAAAATTATAGTAACCGCCAAATTAAGCAAAAATTTAGGTTGGAGATAAGCGAAATATAAATAACTGGCTGGGAACAGCTAAATCATAATAAAAGAACTGAATTGGGTAAGTTATTACTTAATTGAATAATAGTTACATAGGTAATTTAATAAATATTCCACTTAATGAATAAAAACTTAACTGTGTTTCAAGTGTTTTTTTTTACAATTTATAATTATGAACTTCAACTGTGTCAACGAAAAAACATTAAAAAAAGTTTTATATTATATATATACTTGGTTCACTATTGCGTCTGTACATTTGTTCTGTCACACAATAGTTCTTTTCTGTTTCCCGCGCAATGTTTGTATTTTCCCGCTTGTACGCGCGCGGAGCCCAACATAATGATTTCTAGGTTATGTTTGGTAAATTATGATCTGTCAATTTATTTATCTTTTCCCGTGCAATACATACCTTTTACCAAGCAATACAAAGGTACCGCAGTTTTCGGTTTCCCGAGCAATGTTTTTCTTTTTCCCGCTTGTTGTACAGGCGCATGGAGCCCAAGTTAATGATTTTTTGATTAAGTTCGGTAAATTATGATCTGTCAATTATTTCTAATCATATGAATGTTGACCGCCGTGTTATTTCCAATCGTACGATTCTAGAAGCTTCCATGCGCGTTAGAACCGATCGGCCGATAAATAAATCGGCCGATAATAATCGGCCGATTAATTTAAGCTTCCATGCGCGCCTTACCTTAGGGTGGGTGTGAATGATTACAATAGCAAGCTTCATAAATGGGTTTTCTCGATGGAGGACGATATCAACTGTGATTGTGGGGCTGTACAGAATGACGATCATCTTGCCCAGAATCGGACGAAATTTATCACATTGGAGTGGCAAAATCTGACTTCGGACTCGTTTGTGACATTTGTATACATAGATATCTTCATACAATTATCAGACTAAGCCTCAGGGACCACATTTATCGTGTTTTTGGTCATCTTTTGCTATGAGTTGATATCCAAACTTAATATTTTAACTCAATATAATACCTTGTATACAATTTCGCTATTTTTTTTTATTTTATTTTGTTACTGCTTCTCGGGCAACTAACAGGTGATATGACAAATAATAATTTAACACGCACCCAATAACAAGTTGCCACATTGGGACCCTTAGATCAGCAGTGAGATACCTAACCAACTGAGCCACGAAGTCCAACAAACATGAAGGTGTTTCTTAATGCTTTTCCGCTTAGTGACAGTAATATAAAAATAACCGAGATAAGTAGGAAATACTTTATTATGTAATAAAAACACCAAAGTGATTTTTGATACGATAAACAAAAGCAGCAACACTTAAAAACTATCATAATCCACTCGAAATGAGTTATTTAATACATATATTTCCCTAAAGACGAAAATAAAGTAACGGCCAAAGAAACCGGTTGTTAACTATTCTTTTCCTTAACACCATAAAACATAGCCTCGGTTTTATCTGGAGAAAATATAAAAATAATAATATAAAGGCTCTTTATCCAGCTAGTCCAAACTTTTCGTATTACAGACAAAAGAGGAACCTTATCGCCATACATCAGCTTCCTTTAGCGTCCAAGTTTCCAGTTTATTCCAACATAACCACGCTGTTATCCTCGAAATTTGCCGCAAATTGCTTTGTCAGTTGGGTTTATCTATTTGGAGGCATTGCTGCCAACCCTTACACTAGTCCAATCAATTTTGAAATGCTCAAAATAAGTATTGTGTATATGTATATACATGTTTTGTCGATGGGTAATTCGTGGTGAAATTCCATTATACTAGGTATAAATGAAAACACTAATTTGTTTAAATTTCACTATTTAAATTAAGAATCAGCGAAGCTGAGGACATCATAAAATGGGGTCGCCATAGAAAAAGGTACTGGAACGAACACGTAAGCCGCATGTACGAAGATAGGATCCCAAAGGAGGGTCTCGACCACGAGGACGCCCACCAAAAAGATGGCGAGATAGTTGGCAGTCCACATCACAGGATACTGAAAATGCAGCATGAAACAGGCCCTGGGCTTAATGAATAAACAAGAAGAAGAATTTAAAAATGGCACAGACCGGTATCGATCTGTTGAATTCAGACCATCGGTCGTAAGAGTGCACGAAAATGAAATGAAAGAGTATAAATAATATTTGAATATTGGTACACAACCTTTATTTTTTTTGTAAAATAGTCTCAAATTTCAAATCATCTACCAACCATTCGAAATCTATAGTCATTTTTCTATAGTCTATACGCTGGAGATCAGGTCGACCTGTCGGAAAGTTTGGGACCGGGACACCAACTACCCTACCTGACATGGAAGACACTTAATAGATTACGCGTCGGTGTGACAAGATGCAAAGAGAACATGCTAAGGTGGGGTATTAGGGTGGAAGAGGATGTTTCCTGCAATTGCGGCGAGATACAAACTGACGAACACCTCCTCATCTGTCAAGATATGCCAATGACATGCGACGCAGAGGACTTGAAGATGGTTAATGACAATGCCGTTGCGGTTGCTGTATTCTGGAGTGGGAAGGCCTAGTGAGAAGTACTCGGACTCGTTAAGTAAGTAAGTAAGTCTATAGTCTATCCACAATTTTTTCTAAAACAATATCCACTAGCCTTGTCTATTTTTTTTTTATAGAGATTATACAGTCTACACAATTTATAAAACAGACAATGCCCCCAAGTCAAATAGAAAACGCTGTTCGTTTTCGCCAAGCGCTAATTTTTTTTGTATGGGATTTGACGTTTGTTGTTTGTTATTGTAGAAAAAATTTCTACAACAAACGTCAAATCACATACAAAAAAAAAATAGCGCTTGGCGATAACGAACAGCGTTTTCAATTTGACTCAGGGCCAATGTATCGTTGCTTTATTTGTGGACCAGTGAAAACTCCATGCATTATTCAATAGGATAATTATATTAATTACATAAATTTGATACCTACGTAATTACTTTACTAGTACGTAAAAAGTCAATAAAATAAGACAGCTGATTAAATAAAAGTACCAGGAAAGATAGGAGGAGACAGCTGTCTTAAATGCACTGAGAGAGCTCCCAGAGATGTATTGTACCAGACCTTAAAAAACACGACAGCTTAAATTAACTAATGTCGAATGAGCTGACAGCTTACTTACTTAACTAACTCAGCCTCTTCTTGAGTCCAGTATTGGAAAAAGGCCTCCCGCTAGGACTTCCACTGGTCTCTATCCTGTGCCATTCTGGACCTGCCACTTTTTTTATGTCATCGGACCATCTGTTCTGGGGTCTTCCCACGCTTCTGCTTCCTGTTCTTAACCTCCAGTCCATCACAACTTTTGTCCATCGGTCGTCCGACACCCGAGATATCTGATACGCCCAACTCCACTTTAACTCCGCTATTCTTTTGGCCACATCCGCTACTCCTGTGTTTTTCCTAATCCGTTCATTAGTTTTGTGGAGCTGACAAAGTTGGCATTAATCATAAAATAGTAGTAAATAGTGATAAAAATCATAAAACTAGGTAAAAAAATATGTTGACATAAATAATTAATTTGAAAAATGTGATCAAATGCCTAATGCGAATACACAATAAACTTATTCCTAACCTTAAATGCCAAAGGCGTTGATAACATTTTTCCTGCAACCAATTTCCATTCAATTTATAAAGCAACACGCTCACGCGAGTCGCTACTACCATTAGACTAACTTCTTCTTCTTCTTCGATGGCTCTACAGCCCAAATCGAGCCTTGGCCTCCGTTAACTTTCGCCTCCATCCAATCCTGTCCTCTGCTGCCACTTTCCAGCTCCTCTCTTGGAGAAGCTGAGCCGCATCCTTTCTGACCTCATCTTCCCACCGCAGCCTTGGTCTTCCTACCCTTCTTCTCCCACCTGGGTGTCCAGTCATGATTCGTTTCGGCACCCGTGAGGTTGGCATTCTTTGTACATGTCCAGCCCATCTCAGCCTAAGTAATTTCATGTGCGTTGAGATACTTGGGGTCTGGTATATGTTGTACAACTCATCGTTGCGTCTAATGCGCCATTCATCGCCATCCTTCACGGGGCCGCATATTCTACGCAGTACCTTTCTTTCAAAGGTGTCCAGCGTTTCAGACATCTTCGCCGTTATGGTTAATGTCTCGCGTCCATATGCCAACACTGTTCTGACTATGGTCTTGTAGAGTGTGACTTTTGTTTTACGATGGACACTGGGAGATTTAAAAACAGGGAGCAATGAAAAATATGTTTTATTGGCTGCCGTAATTCTTTTTCTTATTTCAGCTGGATCTTCATTATTTTCGGTAAGACTGGAGCCCAGGTAAGTGAATTGATCCACTACTTCAAACGAATAGTTATCCTTATATTGCACACTGCCTCTCGGTCGATGCGCCGTTAGACTAACTAAACCTGTATAAATTGCTTTAAAAATTAAATGGGAATCGGTTAGAGGAAAATTTTTATCAACACCTTTGCCACTTGAGTTTAAGAATATTTTTTTATATATTAGTATTTTATCACATTATTCTTATAAATTAGATTTCTCTACATATTATTTACGAATTTGTATTTAATGACAACTTTGACAGCGCATCCGATCTTGGTAAAAAGGAGCTGTCGTGTTTTTAATGCCTAATATGTACTGTACCTACATATTGTTTAAGAGAATTCACTTAAATATTGATATCAGACAGTGTCCGAAATTGACCTATCCAGTGTATGTGTCGCCACCTTCTATATTTTGAGGGCTGAAATATATAAATATGAATGAAATGTGGACCTTTGCAGATGAGTCTGGCTTTATCATACAAGTACAACCCACGAAACATTATTTTTGAGAGAGGTTGTAAATTGGATGTATCGATGTAAGAGAATTGGCCAAATTATCATATTTTAAACCCCTACCAAAGCCGACGTGTATTTTGATAAACGAACCATATGTCGGATAAAAACATGACTAAGCAGATTTATAGACGGTATAACGTAATAATGTAATCTTCATGCTTAGAAAAGGGTTTTGGGAACAACATGAAACGATAGTACATGTAATTATTTCACAGAACGATGTTGTTATACTTGTATAAGTTCTCTTGATATTGATTTGTTACAGTCTTACTTCCAATAATTAGGTATGTACATTGTCTGTAGTATGTACCTACTTTAAACAGCCTTTTTCCAAAATATGATAAGTTGGTATTCATTTTTTGAAAGTCAGCTTTATGAGGTAAAATAGCTCAGCTAGGTACAACCCTCTTTCTACAATATTTAACTATAAGGCTAAGGTAGGTACCGATTAAATACAATATTGTTCAATCAATACTGATAGATTTTTGCAGGAAATAATTTGCAATAAAATAAATTGAAAGTATCAAATGTAGAACATATTTTATTAAGTAATGAAAAATTAATAAAAATACATTTGCTTCGTATTCATATTATAAATCTTACCGAATATATTCGGCCTTCGTAGCTCAGTTGGTTTGATATTTGACTGCAGAGCCAAAGGTCCCGGGTTCGGTTCTCGGTGAAGACACAGATTTTAATTGTGTTTTAAGTCTGGATGTGAGACGATGAATATCTTAAGTCTCCAGAATGTGGCAACTTGTTATTGGGTGCGTTTAAAATTAATATTTAATATAGTAGAGAAAGGAACAAAAACAAAAAAAATATATAGTAGGTACATATATAGAACCGTTCACTATCATTCTTCCTACAAAAAAATACTCCGCTAAATATGCTTATCGAGTTCTCACTTGTCAAACAAATCGAATGAACTTTAACGTATTCGATTGGCAGTAGCACATTACACCGCGGCACGATGTCATACGTCCATATTATATCAACTAGTTGCATAACACATGAGATCCAACTGTCGATAGCGATAGTATGTATAGTTGAAGAATAAGTACCAAACTATAAACCCATAAATCCAAATTATTGAATATTTGAAGATATTTTGTTTTCTATACAACACATGTAGGTATGTATGTCAAGATAGGATAGTAATGAGGTCAGTCCTTTTTTCCTACCCGGAATATGAAAACAGCATGATGGTATGTATGTATGTTTAGATATTAAGTATCAAACTAATAAGTCTCCTTAGATTTTGTGTAAAGGCGACTGCCATACAAATTGTATGAATCGATGTCGTCACTAAATTCAATTTTTATAAAAATTGTTAAAAAAAATTGAGATGCACTACTACAATGTGAATATTTTTTATAGAAAATTAAATTATTCAGTTGGGGTGTTTCGGCTTTTTTCGATATTTTTAAAAACTTAGCAAATATAGGCAGTTAAACACAGTCATAAAAAAATATTTTTTTTAATAAAAAATGTTTGAGAAACTCTGGATTTTTTTTGAAAAATTAAATTTGAGACTTTGTGCTTGTCTATATTCATACCAATTTTCAGCGTTCTAGCTTTTATGGTTCTAAGATATATGGAAAAATAAAGTAAGAATTCAAAACTTGATAACCCCTGACTGAAACAAAAATTCATAATCCTGAGTATAAAAGTTTTGCAGGCCTATTACTGTTTATATATTCTGAAATTTTCGGCTCTGTCAATTGAGCGGATCAAAAGTTAAAAGGGACACACACAGACATATGAAATGTTCTACTCTGAATTCTGAGTAAATCCGTATATGAAACATATATGCTGCGAAGCCTCTAAGTTGATGTTTTTTGACTTCAAAGTTGGAAACACCGTGAAAAATGTGCATTCAATCTCGCATATCTTGGATTTAAACTGCCTTTTCCTTCAAGAGAATTTCATTCTCTTGAACGAATCGACTGTTGAAATAGCAACAGAACTAGCGTTTTTCATCGTTGCTCAGATTTTCAAAAGTGTTAGTACTAACTGCTTTTTGATTTATTTATCTGTCTGAATTTTAGTAGGTACATGAGAAATGTAAAAAAGTTGCTCGCATTTATATGGGACTCATTACGTGACAGCGCATATAAAATCCACGGTCGCCCGTTGGTTACAGACGTTTTCGTACTCTGAAACGAATCAGAATAGGACATGTTGTGTGTACATTCACTGTTTATAGTGTATATCCGGTTAAAATCGATCACTCTCAAACGCGTGTGGTATATCACCGTGTGAACTAAGCCTAAGTTTGCAGAAAAATAAGGTATTTAATAAATAACTTGTTTTAAATATGTATACTTTGTCATATTTTCATTTAATGTCTTTTTTGTATTTTTGTATTTAAAAAAGAGAAAAAGTTCATATTTAGCTTTTATTTGATTTTGTAAGGATCAAAAGAAAACTAAATTTACTAATATAAACTTATTAAAATATTATGTTTGCTTGCCTTCTAAAACGTTTTTAATTTAATGCTATAAGTCTTTTACAATGTTTTAAAATATTTGTCAAATATTTAATTATGTTTCCAAATCATATATTATATGTATATAAACCGGTTATTGTTAACTTCAACGCAACGACAAAGATATGAACTCGATATTTTTAGGCAAAAGCAATCATCATACGTTTACATTCAAAAAATAAAAACGAAACCTATTGTTTTTCTTTCAGCGTAATAATATGCCAAAACTCATTTTTTCAAGGATCTTCGCTTGTGTCACAGGCAAAATGATTTGTATTTTTTCAAGGCCTTAAACAGTGTCTGAAGTTACAAAAATAAATAACCGCTGTTATTCTCAAGAAATTAAAACGGTTAATTACTTTATGATAATTTTTAACCCAGAAGCTAAATTTCAATTTGTACCTACTTTATTTTTATAAAATTTATGTATTTACATATATTATTTTCGTCTAGATAAGTTGAACTAGATTTTGGGAGTTATATTTTTTTCTTGCTGTCGATTTGTTCAAGAGAATTTATTTCTCTTAACATATCGACAAAGTACCAAGCCAATTTGTATGCAAGGTCTATATTTTTCACGGTTTTTCCAACTTTGAAGTCAAAAAACACCAATTTTGAGGCTTTGCAGCTATATTTTCTATATTTATGGTTTTACTCAGAATTCGGAGTAGAACATTTATTGTGTATAACTAACTACCTTACACACAAAAGATGTAAGGTAGTTATACACAATATCTCACTCAATAATTTGATACCTACTTAATCTACAAACATACATCGTGCTGTTTTCATATTCTGGGTAGGAAAAACAGACTGACCTCCATTCCACCCTATCTTGACATACATACCTACATGTTTTATGTAGAAAATAAAATATCTTAAAATATTTATTAAATTGTGTTTAAGTGTTTATAATTTGTTACGTATTATTCAATTATATATAGGTAGATCTCATGTGTTACATGCAATTAGTAATAAAAATAATAAATATGTCTTTGAAACAAATACATATACATCCTCATACATTCCCTAAATTAAGAATAAATGCTTGTCCTATATTCTCGTTTATAAGAGTTGGTAGGTATATAATTAATTGCTTTTCATACCTATTGTAAATATTGATATTTATGAAAACAATAGTCATCTCTGTGTTTCCATCTGCAGTTTTTGAGTATTTTAATATTTAAAAACTATTTTCATTTTTTTTTTTTGTAAAATTTAAAATTTTTTCTTCACAATGGTTTTAACTGTAAAAGCAATTTATCAGTGCGATATCTTTCGTGCAATGTAATTTTGCAATCAAAATAAATTATAAATGAATATGCGCATAATATGATACCGATACAATATTCCGATTTGTTTCAGTTGAACTCGAGCCCTGAATGTTGAACATATTCTTATTTTTTACCAAGAAACGCCTTGTATATTGTTATATTTTATAAGAAGCTTGAAAGCTCAAGTGAACATTTTTTTCGCTTAGTCATGACAATGGCGAAGTTTATTGATAGACCCTGACTCGGTACATAATGAAGATTAATGAGTTTGCTTTTGGAAAAATAAATCACTTAAACCGTTACACGAAACCGTATGTCTTATCTTAGTACATTAGGTGAGGTGAAAATATTTTATTACGTTTCTTTAGTTTGATCAATGACAATGCTATACTTGGTATAGGTAGGTATGTATCGCGATAAGCCAAAATATGGCACCATCCCCCCCTTTCCAATGGAAGATTCTGTCAAACTTATCCTAAACAAAACACAACTCGTTTTTTACCTTCACATTTTTCGAGGTTACCTTTGAGATATACTTTGTGTTATTTCTTCTTCTCTTTATTAATCGTGAGTCTGTTTTTAGAATTATTATAAAATTCATTCTTTGTAACGTGTAATCCAGCTGCTCCTCTACCTTTTTCCATCGTCGGTTTATCGGACAAGTTATTTCCATGTTGTATGTTAATTGTTGGCCACTATGCTTACCTATATATAAGGAGTTCGGAATTTGGTTTTGGGTATATATATATTGTTTTATACCCGGTTTTTACTTACTCATTTGGGTTGGAATCGAACCAATCGGATGAGCAGCCTTACGCTTTGTCTACACGTTTCATATGGCCAAACCGTTCCTCAACTATACTACGCAGTACCCAAGGTATCCGCGTTGCATAATATCCAGATTAGAATGTACATAAAGGGCAAGAAACAAGATACTGTAGGTATATCAATTTTAATGAAACAGTTGAAAGAACTTTCATTCGTTTTATTGATTATAACGATCAACACAATTACAAATTATAAAATTAATTAGATTACGACTCGATACTCGCGAACAAGACGAAGATTCTGGAGACGATGACATCGCGTGTATGTCGACCGGGAACTCCACAGAGAATGGCCTCTCGGCGGTTCCGCCTCTACTTATAAAGCCGAGTCAGGCAGTAGAGGTGTGCAACGGCGAGACCGCTACATGAACAAAACCTTCATGTTCGTGTGGACTCTCCAAAACCATCATCTGGCTCTGCTCCATCATATTATGTCTTCGTTCTCACAGATTCACCTTATCAATACCTTCGTTCCGTACTATATCTCTTAACGTCTTTCCTGTGAAAGGACGTAAGATTTTCATTTCTGGGCTTCTGAGTGAATATATATTATCTTAAAAAAAAATTGTACAAGTGAAAAAAAAACAATTATTTATGATACAAAAATGCTTCTATAGAGATATCAGAGGAAGCTTCGGGTTCATCTTAGTAACAGAAAAAATCACAAAATCAATAAAGAGATGGTATGGATATGTCATGAGGAATAAAGATCATGAAGTGCATTATGCACTACGAATACAGGAAGACAGAAAATATAGAGGTCGACCCAGAGTAATATGGTGGAGTGGTATGGAGAAGTAATTGAGAAAGACACAACTAGATGTAACAATGGTGCAAGATAGAGGCACGGAGAACAAAAATAAGGAGAGCCGACCCAAATCAAAAATGGGAGAAAGATGAAGAAAAGAAGAACACTTTTGTTAAGATGTCAAATATTTTGAATAATCTTAAAAAAAACAATTACAAAACTTCAATAATAGACATTCATTAATGAAAAGGTATATGAATTTGAGTGAGGAATATAGAAAGGCACAACTAGATGAAACAATGGTGCAAGATAGAGAGGCACGGAGAACAAAATTAAGAAGAGCCGACCCAAATCAAAAATGGGAGAAAGAGGAAGAAAAGAATAACACTTTTGTTAAGATGGCAAATATTTTGAATAATCTGAAAAAAAAAACAATTACAAAATTTCAATAATAGACGTTCATTAATGAAAAGGTATATGAATTTGAGTGAGGAAAAACATTGATTTGAATACCGATGTGTATAGGTGAAAAAAAAAACATCGCACAATATGAATCTATTCATGTTTTTTTCTGCGTTCTGAAAAATGAACATGATTTGATGGTTTGCATTTCACATAAAAAACAAAACTTGCGATTTGAACTTAAAAAATTGATTTCACATCGGTACTAATTATATTTACTTTTTTTTTCATTTATTTAAAGACATTTCATCCAACATTGAATGTAACATGTCTCAAGAGTAAAAACAACAATGGAACATAACACAAACAAGAGAAAAAAATACAGATCAAAATTTTATTAAATAGAACACAAACGCAAATTACTGAAACATAGAATTCCTCCCCCACACGAAGAACTCTGTTAAAAATTAATCATAAAGTAAAAAAAAATAATGTATCATATTAATCATAAAATAATGTAACAAATACCTAAATCATAAGTTATATGTAATAATTTTGAGATATCGTAAAAAAATAATACAACGGATGAATCCAATTTTTTAACTTGCTAATCTAACGATTTCTACAAATAATTGATCGTTTTGCAACTATAATGAACCAACCGCTTTGAAAATGCGTTTGGTTCAAAGACATAACTAAGTGAATAGGCGTGACAACAGTTTTAAGAATCGCTGAAATTATGATTTTGAAAATAAAATATGTTTGAAAGGTTTAAAAATCTATTAATTTTCATTTTAATAGAGTGAATTATATTATATTTATAAAAAAAAAGTAATATATAATGCGGAAGTCCGCCATGTTATGTCAAACAGCTATCACAACGAGCTTTTTGAAGTGGCGTCGTACCCGTTAATAAATTCAGGAGGGAAAGTCCGGTAAAGTGATGGAATAAAAACCTCATGATAACCCATATCATGGATATATTATCTTAGGTAGTAATATTATACCTTAAGATAATATAGAAATCCATATGATAATTATATCCATGATATGGGAAATCGTACCGCGGAGATTATACCTACGGATTAGTGATAGTCGAGTTTTTCTCAAACAGATAGATTTTTGAATTGATCCGAATCGGAACCTGAAATTCACAAAAAAAATCGTAATCAGAAATATAACTGTAGGTACAAACCTAAAAAAAATCGATTATTTATAATTTTTAACTTCATTAAAAATAATATCATTTAATGCAGTCTTTCTCAAAGTGGGCGATAGCGCCCCCTTGTGGGCGTTGGAGACCTAGAGGGGAGCGTTAAGGGGCCCAGAAAAAATGAGGGGCGTTGGCGTGGTGTAGGGAGGCGATAGTTGATTTGTAATTTCACTTACCTACTTTATATTTTAAATTTCACTAAAATTAAAACCTACCTACTACTAATATCGAATAATTAGTTTTTATTTCTACCCCGTATGATAAGGTAAAGTAGCCAAATACCGTCCCCTTTTTGTTTTTCAACAATTTAATAGCAAATTTGACAAAAAAATAATTCGCAAATTAAACCCATTTTTAAGTCATTTAGTTTATTACCATAAAAAAAATAAAACATACTGAAAATAGAAGTAACAATGATGCAAACATGGAAATGGTAAATGGGTTCGATTTTGTCAATTTCAGTTTTCGTGCCTAAATTCCGTCCCCTTGGGTTTTTTTTTATATATAAGAAATCAAGTAGTTATAACATCAGAAATAAAACAATTAATCATTTAAACAAAATTTGCAAATAAATACGGCAGAATAAACGCCTACACATATGGTAGAATACAGTTTTTTGTTTCCTATTTCTTTCTTTTTTACCAGTTCTACTGCTTTCATAATCATCTTCTGTTCCCACGATTTCTTTGGCATCTAACAAAGAATATGTATATAACGGTCTTTCGGACATCTTAATTTAAAAAAACCAATATTTAAAAATACATGTATAAAAATAGAAATTAAAATTTTTATTTTCGACAACAACCTGCGCCAATTACCGTCCCCTAGACGATATAAGGAATACATCAGGGGACGGTATTTGGGCAAACAAACATTTTAAACTGGACAAATATTACTCACTAATACGAGATATCTTAAAAGAAAATTGTTTAATCCATTTGAATCTTGGACAAAACTTTTCAAAAACAAAAAATAATTTTAGTTCTGATTTCATTGAATAGTGTAATAAATAGCTGGTGACTTAGTATGAAAAAAAAACTCACCTCCATCAAATATTTTCTATTTTATTTAGAGAGCCAACTCTTCGCGTGACCACTTGATTGAATACCGCAAATGAACTTAGTCCACGTGTACTTATTAATGTCGATTATCGCTAGATGTTTATATTCGCACTTTTCAAGATAGACTGGGGGACGGAATTAGGATAGGGGACGGTATATGGCTACTTTACCTGATATTTTTGAGTAAAATCGAACCTGATATCAACAAACTTGTTAAAAATCATCAAATTCATCCATCTCATTAGATTACTTTTAAAACTAAAATCATCAAATTAATCCATCTCATTAGATTACTTTTAAAACTAAAATCATCAAATTAATCCATCTCATTAGATTACTTTTAAAACTAAAATCATCAAATTCATCCATCTCATTAGATTACTTTTAAAACTAAAATCATCATATTCATCCATCTCATTAGTTTATTTTTAAAACTAAAATTGATTACCTATCTGTATTGTTTATTTTATTTTGATTAAAATATTATATTCTTAATATTATAAAGTTGCGTTTTAATTGCTCTCACTGGTAAAATTTCTAGAGAAGAATGTAAGTTTAAACACCAAAGCCGACTAATATAGCACACTACATATAACTAAATTAATTAAAGTAATGAAATTGTGTTTTTTAAGTTTTAGGAGTGCATTAAAAATTGGGGGCGCTGAAAAATAATTAATTTTCAAAGGGGGCGGTAAAAGAAATAAGTTTGATAATCTCTGATTTAATGATTCGGCAGATATTTTGTGGTAGTTAATATAAACCATATTTGAATTATAAAAAAACAAGTGGTTAATAGCTAATTTATAATTCAAATATCATTAAAAATAGTTTATATATTTATTTAATAAAACATTTCTAACAATTATTTGAATTTGTACACTGTTTTTTTCCCTTTCCCAAAAAGCATAAAATGCTTGTGCTGAGAAAGTGAGTACCTACATATAGAACGATTCAATTACATAAATACATTAAGACACACAAAATATATAAAATCAACAATATTATAACTTTAGGTACACAAAAAAATCAAATCAATTTATTAATTTATACCCCATGATTCTATTAACCATTTTCCTTTTGTTATACTATAAAGTGTTTTTTTTTTATTTTGTGATTTGACTCTCGTATATCCGTTGGAAGTTTGTTGAAAAAATGTTCTGCCATGTATGGCGCTGCGCAAATGATTTGACTTAACATTTAATTTTTGATGTAGGTATATATTATGTGTTTAATTTTGGATGCATTATTATTTGAAAAAAAGAGTGTCTCATATCCCAGGTTTTTTACGATCCCTTGATAATAAAAACAAAAAATCTCGGGAATCTACGAAAAATCCATTATTACCTTAAAAGATGCGCCATGGATGGCGAAAGGCTCTACGTATAGACAAAACAATATCAAAAACAAACATTTTCATAAACATATTATATATTTTTTAATTACTTAAAACATACAAAAATACAAATAAAAGTCTACGAAATCGTTTGCTTAATATTTAATATTATTAAAGGTATATTTGAGCATAGTACGCCTTTAAATACGTTAACGTATTTAACATCTTATCAGAAAGTTGACATACAATTTTAGTGGCAACTAAGTGAAAGTTGGTTTCACAGATAGTAAAGCTATGCGAAGCAATTCCATATTAGGAGTTTGTTTTTCGGAGATTTCAAATAATTAAAAATGCTTGTTTAATTATAAAAATAAATTTGTCTCATCAAATATCAAAAATCTTAACATTTTTTTTCGAAATTCCGGAATTCCCGACTAGAATTTCTCGGGATCGGGATTGAAAAATTTTCCCGGGTATTCCCTTCGAAACCCTGGTACACGAAAATTTAAATTTAACAATAAATTTTATCTTGCAGGTACTCAATTCATTTAGAATGGTTTGACATTATTTGTTAGTACCCGGAAATTACAATTGGTATAATCTATAAAAGTTGATAGATTCTTATCGAAACAAAAAACAATCGACTCTCGATTGAAATAGATTCAATGGATCTATCCTTTGTGTAACACCGATATCAATCTTAATAATAATAATAAACACTTCCTTGCACCCAGGACGCCCGCACAGAAGCCAAACGGCTTGCCAACTGTGCCACGGCGGTCGGCAGTGTAATTGTTGAGGTTTTGAAAGTCCAACCTTCAACTCCACACAAAAGTACTGGCAACACGTAAGTACATATGCTTTTTAGCTCTCCATCTTTTACTTGCTTTAAATCTCGGTCACATACCAACTGTGCCACGGTGGTCGGAGGTATTCTTCGATTAATCCATCTCAGATCGCCAACCCAAATTTACAAGTAAAGCAAAAAAAAGACCCAATATAATCGATTTTTAATTTCATTTCATCAGTTTTACGCTTTATATATAATTGGTATAAAGTGAAAAGATATTTTAAATTTATATTAAATATTATCGAGATTTATTAAACATTTTAAATGGTATTAATTTTAATGTTGTTTCGTTCACATAGTGGAAGTTCATGATGAAAAATTATTAAAAATTAACATATTTACACAGTTATAATCCACGAATTGAATATATAATATGTGTCTAGGCAATTCGTGGAATATAACTGTGTTAATTTTTAATAATTTTTCATTTAAAAGGACTAAATAGAAATTACCATAATATGTATAGTAACAAAGTAGAAAATGAGATTCTTATAAAAAAATCTTATCTCGTTTTTTGAGATCGATTAACTGGATAAATCCATTGCTAAATTGTGATAAATCGATCTCAGATCACCATCTGTACTACGAATTAAGTCTACTCGCGTGAAATTTAGTCACCTCGTTTTTTTTAGTGTGGGACGTAAACACGTCATTTCACTAGCGTCTACAATCTGCATTTCCCATTCCACATTCTGTTTCCGGTTGACTCTATGATTGGTTGAGATCTCGTAGTGTTAAGGCGAATGAGTTATGAAATTTTGTGCCGACCGCCGTGGCACAGTTGGTAAGCCGTTCGGTTTCTGTGCGGGCGTCCTGGGTTCGATTCCCAGCAGAGGAGAAATTTATTTAAATTTATTTCTCTCGCAAATATTGCTTCTCTGGGCTGGAAACACTGGTTAGTTGGAAGAAATTGCCATATGGCAATAAACTCGCAACTTGCGCAGGGTGCAAGGAAGTGTTCATTTTTTATTTTATTTTTAAATTTTATATTAAATGCAAAAATTTAAAAAATATATATAATTTAATTCATAATAATTTATAAAGCAACTCGCCGCGCGAGTCGCTATTATTATTATTATATACAAACTTAAACCTAACCTAAGAATGAAGAAAATAAAATCTGGGACTAGACCCTACTCGTCTTTTCGACATTTATGTACATTGAAAGACCGCACCTACACCACTTATGCACTTTAGAATAATTAATGCATTTTAAATACACAAATTGTCTAAGAATAATATATGTTGACATTGACTGACATGTTCATGAAGGTATGACGTCGTGAAAAACATCCTGAGATAGTTTTTCAAAATTAGTCTATTTAGATCTCCTTTAATTATTGTGTCCGGTTGTGAGTTACAATCGCTTCAGAAACATTTTACTAAACTGAAAAGGTCGGAATCCATTTCATTATCCTAAGAACATAAATACGCTACATTCCAATAAAAGTATTTTTTCCACTGTGATTTGTGATAACTTTTTACGGTTTTATTAAAATTCACATTTTGACCCTTGTCCATAGATTTCTCTTTAGACCCTTGAACAAATAGATACAAGAGCACACATAGAGGCTGGACGTTATTACTTTTCACTGAAATTGAATTTCAAAATGGAGGAACGTAACGATGCCACAGAATAATCAGAGTTTGAAACATTTATGAGTTTTGTTTTCATATATTTTACACTACATTATATGTATAATAGTATATCGTCGGTTTACTCAAATATCATTTAATATGAATTTTAAAACTCACCATGCCCCGTGTATTTTCTGTACATATTATATCGTGAAAAATACTAAACGTCTAAGTTGCTCGAAAAAATTCATATTTTTTATCAAGTGAACTGAAAATATTATTCATAACTTTTTTTTGATTGCCCAGTTATATCGCCTTATGAAAATAATAAAACAAAATTTGGCCCGAAACTGAGAGATGGAAAATTATATTAAAGAAAAATTTAACTTTTTTTAACTAATAAGTATACCAACTTTTTTTGTTCATTTTCTCAAATTTCCGCGTTGATATATTTTTTCACAATTTTTATTTCACGAACTCCTACTTTGGTTTTCGTTATTGAAAAATAACTATTTTTCATACGTTAATATTTAGAATCACAATTTGATTTTTTTATCGTCAAATGTATGCATTAAATATAGATAACGTAAAACTTAAGCAAGTGTGTATTATTTCTGTTTCCTGTGTAGATAAAGGAGTTTCAGAGAAAAATTTCCGTAGACAATATTAGTTAATTAATAAGTCAATTGAGGTTCTCAGCGCAGAAGTGGCCTAACCTTAGGATTACAACTATGGAGTAATTGAAAGTCTTTAGATGACTAAATTTATTTTTTTAACAGATTTTTAATTATCTCAATAGAGACGAAGTTGGAATATTTACTGTAGGAGAACCGGGAAATCAAGGCACCTATAGGGCTTACGACCTATCATCGGCTGGTTTACGTGATCACTTTATGCGCTTGCGCAACGTTCACCAATTATGCCTTTTAATGAGATCCCTATCAATTCAATTTTGAAAGTTCTATATATTGTAATTCTTTTCGCTTGATAGAACTTTCAAAATTGAATTGATAGGGATCTCATTAAAAGGCATAATTGGTGAACGTTGCGCAAGCGCATAAAGTGATCACGTAAACCAGCCGATGACAGGTCGTAAGCCCTGTAGGTGCCTTGATTTCCCTGTTCTCCTACAGTAAATATTCCAACTTCGTCTCTATGGAGATAATTAAAAATCTGTTAAAAAATACCTTTGACTCCCGACAGGGAAAAAAATCCAATGTTTGCGCATATGCAATAATAAAAATATTCGACTAAATTTAATATTCAATATTGTGATCATCAAAATAACTATCTTGATATGATATGATTTTTTTTAAGGTTAGGCCATTTTTGTTTTAAAAATAATAAATTTTTAAAACGTAATCCACAGTTAGGTTAAAAACTAAAAAAATGTGGGTTAGGTCGCTTTTGCGCTGATAGCCTCAATTATGATTTAGAAAAAGTTTTTTTTTTTTTTTTATAAAAAATGAATATGTCCTTGTTAAACAAGTACATATACATTTTCCTACGTTCCCTAAAATAAGCAAATAAATGCTTGTGCTTAGGTGAACGAAATCGGTCGAGGCAGGATTCGAACTCGCGACCACTGGATTACTAGCCCAGCGCGCAAACCGCTCTGCCACCGACCCATCTAAAATTTCTTATTCTACAAGACCACACTTAAAAACATAAACTCCAGAAAACTAGCTGTTTTTTATATTTATTTATTTTTGTTAACAGTCTTATTAACAAGTTATACATGAATAATTTAGATGGGTCGGTGGCAGAGCGGTTAGCGTGCTGGGCTAGTAATCCAGTGGTCGCGAGTTCGAAAGTTCGAATCCTGCCTCGACCGATTTCGTTCACCTATAGCACAAACATGTATTTGCTTATTTTAGTGAACGTAGGAAGATGTATATGTACTTGTTTAACAAGGACATATTCATTTAAAAAAATACCACTCATAATTCTCTTATATATAACGTTCAAAGCGAATTACAGACATAATTGATTTAAAAATAGTAAAAAATGATATATCAGTTATTATTTTTAAAACCACAAGCTATAGACATGTAGACACACATTTTGTGTGTCATATTTTTTTATATTTATTTAAAATACTTGAATAACAAGGTGGTTTCAATGTTATTCTGGGCCATATTTTAAATCCAATGTTTATCTCAAATTAAAGCACGAATGCTGAAAACAATTTGGTAAAATAAATATTTTATACTACCGGATTCTTGAAAAATAATAATTCGGCCAGTGTTTATGAAAAATAATATAAAATAAGGAATTAAGAAAAACACGTTTAAAATAATATGACGATAGTTATTAAATAAAAATAATTATTAAACACTGAATACTTACTTGAATTGATGCTTAACGATGTCAATAATCTTTCGCGTCATGTGGGCCTAAAAATGAACTTCTCTAAAACAAAAATTATGTGCACTTCAGAACAACCTCGACCAGTGATAGTGGAGGGAAGGGATATTGAAAGAGTAGATTCATACATTTACCTCGGACATAAGGTAAAGCTAGGTGGAGACAATCAGGAAGCAGAGATCGAACGCAGGCGGGGCCTTGCATGGGCTGCATTCGGTAAACTGTCGTATATTCTCAGATACAAACGATTTGCAAACCACTTGAAGAAAAAAGTATTTGATATGTGCATCCTCCCAGTACTGACATATAGTTTTGAAACTGTTATTTTTACAAAACGTACAGTACAGAAACTCCGAGTAACGCAACGAGCAATGGAGAGGAGGATGCTAATCATTAGTCTTCGTGATCGAAAACGCAACGAATGGATCAGAGAAAGGACAAAAGTTACCGATGTGGCATACAAGGTAGCTTCCTCAAAATGGAATTGGGCTGGCCATGTAGTAAGGACAGCAGATGATCGATGGACCAAACGCACCCTGGAGTGGCGACCGAGAACTGGACGCAGAAACCCGGGCAGACCGCAAACAATATGGTCTGATGACATAAAACGAGTGGCAGGAAGTCAATGGCACAGGATGGCGAGGGATAGGGAAGCATGGAGGTTGAAAGGGGAGGCCTATGTCCAACACTGAACGAATAATGGCTAATGATGATGATGAACACTTACACATATATAATATAATATGCTCCACATCACTCAATTTATGTTGAGTTTATAATAATTGACTTATTAAATATAATTTTATTTTACTAATATATTATTCTTCTTCTTCTTGTGAATCTCCTAACGGGGGTGGCGATCATCGAAGTCAGCGACATTCTTTTACGCCCCAAACTTCGTCTTCCCTGTATCTTTCCCTCCACAATAAGTTGTAGAAGGGCATATCAATCACCGCGGAATATATGGTCAAAATATGCGGCTTTGCGTCTTTTGACAGTGGTCAGCAACTCTCTCTATTTCTCCATCATATTTAGAATCCTTTCATTGGAGACTCATGAGATGCGCATCAACCTTCTGTATGGCCACATCTCGAATGCTTCAATAATAATGAACACTTCCATGCACCCTGTGCAAGTGGCGAGTTTATTGCCAATTAAAGAAATTGCCATAAACTCGCAAGTGGCGAGATTGTAGGAATTTCTTTTCAACCAGTGTTTCCAGCCCAGAGAAGCAATATTAGCGTGAGAAATTAATTTAAATATATTTATCCTGCTGGATATCGAACCCAGAACTCTCGAACAGAAACCAAACGGCTTACCAACTGTATCACGGCGGTCGGCAATGTAATTAATTGTTGAGATTTTGAGAGTCCAACCTTCCACTCCACACAACAGTACTGGCAACACGTACATATATCTTTCCATATTGTACTTAGCTTTAAATCTCGGTCACACAGATGTTTTAGAATTTTGTAAAAGGTGGATCTCGTCATCTCAATCCTGGTTGTTACGGGACTAAAAAAGCACCGTAAGTACCTACCTATATTTAGATGGGTCGATGGCAGAGCGGTTAGCGCGCTGGGCTAGTAATCCAGTGGTCACGAGTTCGAATCCTGCCTCGACCGATTTCGTTCACCTATAGCACATGCATTTATTTGCTTATTTTTTTTTTCATTAAAATAAAAAAAATTAACCCATTATCAATTACATATAGATTTCTTTGAATAGGCAACCGTCACAGTTGATAAATTGAAGACTGCCGATTGTTTCCATAACCATTCCTATCAACTCATTCCTATCTTGTTGGCCTTCATGGCTCAGTTGGTTGGGTATCTGACTACTGATCCAAAGGTCCCGGGTTCAATTCCCGGTGGAGACACAGTTCAAAATTGTGTTTTCAGTCTGGATCTGTGAGACGATTAATATCGTAAGTCTCCAGAATGTGGCAACTTGTTATTGGGTGCGTGTTAAATTAATATATGACATAGTACCTGTTAGTTGCCCGAGAAATAATAATAAATAAATAAACTCACAATATTGCGTTTACTGAAGGTCTTAAAAACAGAAATTTATTTTAAATAAAAATTGTTCGCACTATTACCTCATCGTGAAGTTAAACGATTTTTCTCCCATAGTAATTAAGTCCTGTGTCATTTTACTTTGCCAGTAAACAATTCGGCAGCGCATTCGCTTCACTCGAGAGAACTGCAAAAAATTAACGGCGGAGACTTCGCTTCGTTAGCTCTTATAAGTTTACAAAAGGATTCTTTCGAAGAACTTTTGGAACAAGAAACAAACTCGAGGTCTTTTTATGATAAACTTTTGATTATTTCAGCTGTTCAAGTTTTGGAATCAGTTCTGGTATTAATTTGTTATCGGAGAAAATCGAATCAGTCGGTTCTTAAAACAGCTGTTTAATAATATATAATTTTAAATAGATAATTTGATATAATATCTAGAAACTGACTAGCTTGCGCCAATTGTTCTTCCCCCACCACCACCCGTTCTGCTTATGGGGACTAATAACGGCCCCTTGCAAAACTCTGAAAGAACACATAAAGAACATACGAAGAGTCCGGAGAACTCTAAAACCTTGCAGACTAGCTTGCGCCAATTATCAAAATTTGATCATTTAAAGAACATTTAATATTTTTTTACGCAGTTAAGCCTGTTCATTTACGAAATATAATAACTAATTTTTACTGACTTTTATGTCAGTGCATGAAAAATATATTCAGCATTTTTTCATCATTTTTTTAATTAACTATATTATATAATCGATGTTTTACTATTTCTTTTTTATCACCTTTTTGTTGTCAACTTTTATTTTTTGTTCTGCAAACAATTATTGTTTTTTTTATTATTAATATTTTTGTTATAATGTGTAACTGTTTTATTTTTTGTGTATTTTTAAAAGCTTTCGGCCGTAGATACAAATAAATAAATAAATTATAGTCGGGAGTTATGAATTCGCAATTTTTAAGGTTTTTTTTTTTTAACAAGTATCATACTGACACTTTATTCTGAAAGTTTCATCACAATGTATCTGTGTGTGTGCTGTGTTCTATGTGCCATGTTACCATGTACGATGTGTTTATTCTAATTTGTCAATTGAAGACTAAAATACTCATTCTATTCTTTTCAAATCTTGCACTTTCATATATAAGATTTTGAAGGATATGCGATAAAATTTTTGCAATTGTCAAACATTTAAAAAAGACCCCAAGCTCAGGAAACTTAAAATTGGATATTTTTATTTTCAGGTTGCTAAAACGGCGCATCACTTTCATAAAATGGCATTTGAGAATTGTCATGTTTCCATAATAAAATATTTAAATCAAAAATAATTTAACAGTTTTTTTTTATTGAAAATGTAAAAAAGTGGAATTTTTCCATACAAAATTTGAATACTTTGCAGAGTGACATGGTGGTAGTATGGTGTATAGCGTTGGCCACAAACTACTGGTTAGACCAGCAGCCTTACTCTCCACTGCAAATCTGATCCGATTCGCTAAGAACCTACCTTTGTAACGGAGAATGAATGCGGTAGGTAGGTATGTTTTAATAGTAATAGTCGTTCATTTGAATGTACGCAGGCAGCAGATAGGTAAGTTCTAAATGAAAATTTGAAATCGGGATCGGATTCGAGTTTCAAGAGAAAAGCTTCAGCAATCGGTAAAAGAATAATAGAAGTTTAATTTATGTTTCTATTGCTACTGATTCTCAGATTGTTCAACAATGAGGTTCGAAGTTTCTCCGCCCATTTTGAATTTGGCTTTTTAGAAATGATGAACCGGTATGTAGATTAACATAATGAACATCTGCACACCTGTATCTGGTCCCATCATATTGTGTAAAATATTTTTATGATCTGAATGCATTGTCACCTGAAAAAGAACAAATGAATTTTTATTTCGTTTCATAATAAATTAAATAATAAATAGATTCAGGAGAGAACATATTATAGCACATGCAGAGTAGAAGAGCTGACCAATAATGGAAACGAGACCAGGAAAAAGAAGAAGTATTAACAAAATAATAAACTTACAAAGGATAATGTCACAGTTTTAAATTCGTTCGTGCTGCTTAAAGAACGAAGTACTTACTCTTTTTTCCTCAAAAATTTAAATCGTATTTCCCCTGAACTCCCAAGTGTTTGTGGAAAAATATTACAGGGTGAAGAGAGTGCTTACAGAAAGTCGATAATAAATTTATCTATCTAACCTTAAATGATGAGGGACCAGCAATTTTGTTCGAGGTATTTGCAATGCAAAATTATTCGGAAGGTCTATCGATCATTCACCGCGTGTTTATCCAGAAGAACACATACCACTTAACAATATACATTATATTTTCATTAACACCTACATAGGTGTGTAGATGATCGAAAAAAAATAAGGAATATTATTCAATGCAATTTCATTTATAAATTTATTCATCTTTCTGTACATAATATAAACAAATATACTGTACACTGGCGGGCTAATTGCCAATAGGCAATTTCTTCCAACCAACCAGATTATAAAGTATGACAAAATTGTGTATGTACAACAACAAAAGAATAAGAGTAAAAGAATACAAAGAAAATATATATATAAAACACTAAGATACTATTAAAACAAAAAAAAGTCATTGCAAAAAAAGGATAGGGTAAGGACCAGGAGAGGAAATCGGGATCAGGTGTTCAGGGATAAATATTCATTTTTAGTTTTTTCTTGAAAATACAAAGTGAGTTAGACGACGTAATATCCGGACTAAGGCTTTCCATAATCTTGATGATTGTACTTCGAAGAGAACTGAGAAATTCTGTATTATGGATAGTGTTGTACGTTCAGCAGATCGGCGTGGAAGTCCATGATTGGATAAATAAGCGAATTTTCTTTTGAGGTACTGTGGCAGGTTTGGATACGAGAGAATATTGGACAATAATGACAAAATATATATTACACCGCTGGCGTATCCTGGGCCAACAAAGAAGATTGCGGTAAGATGATATGTGATCAAATTTTTTAAACCCAAAGATGAATCTAATACAACCCTGGTATAAGGAATGCATTCGTTATTGATATACAACAGTGATAGCTGCAAATTCCTTATATAGCAGATGAGGACTACCAATTATAATTGCCTGGGACTTAGTCGGATTAATAAGAAGACCATGATCCGATGACCAATAAGAGATTAATTTATGATCTTCATTTATGAGGACTGTATTGTTAAT
Source organism: Molanna angustata (assembly GCA_963576475.1). Classification (NCBI taxonomy): domain Eukaryota; kingdom Metazoa; phylum Arthropoda; class Insecta; order Trichoptera; family Molannidae; genus Molanna; species Molanna angustata. The sequence goes on from OY754981.1 coordinate 16,925,553, forward strand.
ATCAGAGATATTAAAATAGAAATATAATTGAAGATCGTCTGCTAAAATATGATATTTACATCTGAGTTTAGGAGTGATAGAATTTATAAATATGGAAAATAACAGTGGATATAAAACTCCACCTTGCGGTGCTCCAGACAGCAAGGTGGCATAATCATAGGTAGAGTAAGCTATCTTAATGCATTGTTTTCGATTGCCAAGATAACTAAAATTAAAAATATTAGTAAAGCAAAAAGAATAAATGCGGATTTATTGTCATATGGAAATTACTACCAAACCATCGCGAACAACATGATACCTCGAATATTTATTTTATTTTTTATTTATTTATTCAATAATAATAAATATAGGTAAATATAATTTAATAAAATATAATTTATTACAAAAATAAAATAATTTAGATGGGTGGTGGCAGAGAAGATAGCGCGCTGGTATAGTAATCCAGTGGTCGCGAATTCAAATCCTGCCACGACCGATTTCATTCACCTATAGCACAAGCATATATGCTTAATTGAGGGAATGTATGAGAATGTATATTTGCTTGTTTTAAGGACTTATTCTTAAAAAAATACTGAATATCAGTAGGTACCTACCTACACTGTTTCCTTTCCATTTCTCAAAAAACATAAAATGCTTGTGCTGAGATAGTGAGTTAGTATATATGGAACGATTTAATTATATAAGACATAACAATACACAAAGTATATAATCAACAATATTATAAAAATATAAAAAAAAACATGAATACAACAAATTAAATTATATGTACTCCACACTATGGAATAGTCATGATTTCAAATTTTTAAGCGTATTTTTACATCAATTTCTCAACGAGTATCATGTAGAGAGAGCACACTATGAGTTTCGTCCTGATGTATGTATATCTATGGCGTACGTTGTATTCTGTACGCTGTATGCTTTTTGTGTCCTCTCTACAGCCCAAACTATAAGTCCGATCGACTTCATATTTGCATCATATGTGAAAGGGCATAAACTTAGAGCTGGTTAGTTTTCCATATGTAGTATCCGTTAATTTCTTCTCGATAGTAACATCTGTCCAAATTTTCGAAATGCTCTCACTTTCTGGAAAAATCGAGATATTTTTATATCATTTGAACTTTTGATACACTCTTCAAAAATGCATTCAAGGTTTGTCAAAATTTAAAGGAAAAAAATCTAGAGTCTGCTTTATCAATATGAAATAAATTTCATATTTGTGTTTTAAAATGTAAAATAGCTTCCGTATGTGAAAATTGAGTGATCAACTTCATATTGTTATTGTATGTGTCTCTACAGACAAATGTATATTTTTACTCTCCGCTTCTATGAACCGAACAATGCATTCTTCTATATTGATACATATACATCGCCTCATCAACATTGATACACTGTCTCATAAATTCTGCTTATTGTTATGAATTTTTTACATAAAACTTTTAAAAATAAGCTAAGTAAAAAAAATATTGTTAGATTATAATCAAATCACTATAATCAAAATCACTATATTCAAAAGTTCTTGTATTTTCTACTTTTTAATATAATATATTATGTAGGTATATAGGTACTTCATAAATGTATGGATAGGAATATGATTGCTTATCAATTCCTTTAAAATCTTTTGAAATGTCAGCTTTCAAGTATTTACATTATATGGGTGAATTTATCAAAGATAATATGGTACGATAAAGAAGGATAATAGTGGTTTATCCTTAGTGTGTGGTTAGATTATGTCACATGAAGTACTGCGGTCATGAGTTACGTTCAAAACCCTAACTAATGGATGTCTGATAGCTTCTATCTTCAGTGCAGCATCACAGAGGTTACATGCATATGCATGGAAGTTTAACAAACCCTGGGTCCTAATACATGTAGATTGCCCGACGTGACAAATAGGCGAAAACGTACATATACCTAAATATTATTATTATATGTAGTGAATGCAGCAAGAGTAATTTTATACCAACATATGTGGATATTTAAAATAACATGTCCCATTCATTCACACAAGTCGTACTTCATTTAAAAAAAAAGTGATGTATGAAATTAGTCTTCAAAATAGGTAGGAACTTATTTTCCTGTAATACAGAGGTGTATCAGCCTTTACAGCACAGTTGGATAAAAATCTGACTCCTAAACCATGAATTTTGAGTTCAATTCCCAAAACGGCAAGGACGAGGCGAGATCATGTTACCTCATGATAAACTTTGCTTCTATGTGTATTGGCCTTGAAGAGCAGAATAAAGAAAATTGACGCAAGATGAAAAGGTTTGGCGATTGCGTACAAATTGGGCCAAACCCAGGTACTTGGAAGACGCAAGGAAGATGAAGAAAATACGAATGAGCTACTTTATGCGATCGTTTTCATTCTTGATTTTGGACATATAAAAAAAATCTCATTCTTGATTTTCGATTGGCTCCGTTACTGGCATCCTATTCACCTATATAGGCTGCATCCAAAATTTACACCCTTGGTTCCAACTTTGTCAACTAGTCCACCACTCTGATGTCGCCTCATGGATATCCATTCGATTGTCTTAGCAAGCAGTCCTGCACTATATGCTTCACTGTATCTCGGCTGCACATTGACCATTTGAGTTCTCCCTCTTCGCCCATCTCAAGGACCTTGCTCCATTCTTACCCTGTTTTTCTGCACACGTCATGTTCTACGTGGCAGCTCAAACCCTAGTACTCGTATTGTTGGTTCTACTATAAGTTGGTTGTTCTGTTTGGTGACGTTAGCCCATATTGCTTTCCAAGTTGATTCAATACTGAAATCATCCGCCTCTTGATTTAAATAATATGAAATTTTAAAAATATTTAGGACATTTTGAATTAATGCTGTTAAGGCCCATGTATACCCTAAGTATACGGATGTACGCGAATATGCACACTAAATTACCTTCAAATTTATAAAATACGAAAAAATATTGTATATTACCTAATCTGTGATATACAATATTTTTTCGTGAAGAAAAGGTAAAATTAATAGGTTTTTTTGGATATGTAAAACGATTGAAAATATCAAAATAGTAAAGTTCAGCCGGTAGATTTTCATATATTTTCTTTAGATTGAAGTAAAAATCTATTTCATAGGCCTTGCAGTTATTTAGTAACAGTAAAAATATAAAAAAGGGATTTAATAAAAACTAATTTTACAAAAAAAGTATTATCAATATATTTTATGAGAGAAACAACTTGTGATATTTTCAGTACGGATTTGTATATTTTCGATTGTAAAATGTATGTTTTTTTGTATATTTTTTGTATTAATTTACATGACACTGCTATTTTTTCTATTTATAATAAATACTTTATTATTTAATGTTTTGGTTGATTTTGAGTCCATATGAACATCTTTTTTTATGTTTGCTTACGTCTATTGTTTTTTTTTTCATTTTTGAATTTACTGTTTTGGTTTACTTTGAGTCCATATGTATATCTTTTTTTTATGTTTGCTTTTTTATCTATTGTTTTTTTTTGTTATTTATTGTCTTACTGTTAAAGTTTTAGTTTTTTTTTGCCAAGTGTATACCTAATTGTTTTTTTTTTATTCTATATATTTTTATCATCAATATGTGATTTTATCTATGCATGTAAAAGGCAGTTTATGCCGTTTATAAATAAGTAAATAAATTATATAATTCGAATTTCAAAAACCTCATGCAATAGAATAAAGATAAAAGTACCTTCAAACTATTCTTTATTTTAACGGTGGACTGCTGCCAACGTACCTATTTTTCAATTTGATATACCATCATTATTTCTTATCAAATCGTTTGAAAAAATTAATTTAGATAGTTTGAATATTTATAAACAAAAATATACCTTAACTTTTTGATAATGTTCTGTATAAATTTTTGTAGAAAAATAATGGCATACCCCGATTTTCAATGTTTATCATATATTTTTAATAAACTATAAGGCGTAGAGTAATATATTTTTTTTTAATTAAAGAAGACAAAAATATCTAGAACAATATGATGTGACGTTGCATTAATGCTTCAGGTTTAGTAAATAAATCTAAAAAACATTTATTTTCCTTTCAGCGCCATTGCGTAATAAAAGTTTTTTTGGTTTATTTACTTAACCTGATGCGTTAATGCAACGTCATATCATATTTTTCCAGGTATTTTGTTCTTCTTTAATTTATAAAAAAAAATATTGCTCTATACCTTATTTTTTTTAATAAATTTAAGATAAATGTCTAAAATCGGGGTATGCTTATTGAATATGCGAATATGTATTATAAAGTAAAAATGAAAAGTAGAAGTGGACTGTATTTTGCAGGTGTGATAAGTTGCAACCACCGCAAGGCAAAGGAAGGATATATAATGGAAACTCACTTGATTCTTGGTCCTCTCCCTTGAAGGATGATCACCACTTGTCACTATTCACTTGAATCTCACACACGCGCGCGGTGATAACATATATGATGTGTTAAGTGATTTTTGAGGAGCGGAAAACAGAAAGAGATATGGATGGACATCACAGGACGCGGTTTGAAAGAAGACTGATTTTGGATGTAGGGTGGGCAGCAGTTGCAACAATATTATATGTCATTTGATATAAAAAATGCGACAATAATTATAATGACATATTGGCGTCATCACTTATTATTTTTCTACAAGAATATATACAGAACATAATCAATAAGTTATAGTATATTTCTCTTTATTTATATCCAAACTAACTAGGTTATTTTTTTCAAAATGATTCGTTTAGTAATAATGATGGTATATCAAATTGAAAAAATAGGTACGTTGGCAGCAGTCACCCTCTTAAAGACGTATCTTGAGGTTACCGGGGAAAAGATTTTCAAAATATACTATATAGCCTACTATTGCCTCTTTAGTTAATTTAAGAATATTCTTATAATAATGAACTTGTACATTGAAACTTTCAAGGAAACTTGAGTCGATAAAGAGTGTATAAAAATATGATCGCAAATAACGGAAATTATGACAGACGAAACCACAAACGTTTATTTACCCCGATAGCTGGTGGTCGGAAGCTGGCATCAGAACTTTCACAAAATAATTATAAGTTTTAATTAAATCTTTAGTAGGTACATAAATAAATAAGTCTGTTTTAATTAAAGTTAACTCTTAATATTCATTTGCTCTCAGAAATTAGTAAAACTTTGAAACGAAATAGTCAGGTTGCGACCACTGAAAAATACATCCATTTCTTTGAGTCAATAAGTTTCAGTAAAATTAAATTACTTTAATTTACTTCTATTAATTAACTGAGCGATTTTCATTTTCTTCAGTAAGTAAAAACTCTGTTCCAAACGATAAGAAAATTATTTTTAATTCATTCCGTTCATAGTATTATTATGAAATTGTTTTCTTTTTTAATTATTCCTAAGACTGTGTCCAACTAGGACCTGTTTGAGCAGATTTCCCTGCCTCTTATGATGAGGATTCCTAGCTATCTTTCCACCTTTTGGGGTTGGGGGTCTAATAGGCATCCATCTGGTTTCCCTCGTTAGACATGGTGTGGTTATCAATTTTTCAAAACTTATAATAAATGAAAAGGAGGTGTTTTAAAATAAACTAGACCTTATAAAACGCACTATTCATTTTACCAATGTCGGAAGAGCTGTCAAGGTTGATTTATATAGAACATATAATGGGAAGCCTCTAAGTTGGTGTTTTTTACTTCAAAGTTGGAAAAGCCGTGAAAAATATAGACCGTGCATACCTACAATCTCGCGTATCTTGGGTTGATACTTTGTCTATATGTTAAGAGAACAAATTTCTCTTGAACAAATCGAGAGTTGGATTATCTTATGTAGTTTCACTTTAACTTAAGGTGTTATAGAACTCCATAAGATAATTATATCCATGATATGGGTAAACATGGATGGTTTTGATTAGGACGGTTGACCAGATTTGCCCCCCAGATGATAATTATATCCGTGATATGTATAATCAAAAGGGTTCTGATTTCACCGTTCATCGTCTCACAATAACAATAAATAAATTATTAAGATACTGTCAAAATAAATTATCAAGTTACTGTCGTGATCCAACTGTCGATTTGTTCAGGAGAACTTTGTTCTCTTAACATATCGACAATGTATCAAGCCAGAATACGCGAGAATTGTATGGAGAGGTCTACTTTTTTCACGGCTTTTCCAACTTTGAAGTCAAAAAACACCAACTTAGAGGCTTCGCAGCATATATGTTCCATACACGGATTTACTCAGAATTCGGAGTAGAACATTTCGTGTGTCTGTGTGTGTGTGTGTCTGTGTGTGTGTCTGTGTGTCTGTGTGTGTGTCTGTGTGTCTGTGTGTCCGTCCCCCCCTTATAACTTTTGATCCGCTCAATTTACAGAGCCTAAAATTTCAGAATATATAAACAGTTACAGGCCTACAAAACTTTTATACTCGGAATTTTAAATTTTTGTTTCAGTCAGGGGTTATCAACTTTTGAATTTTTATTTTATTTTTCCATATATCTCAGAAACCATAAACGGTAGAACGCTGAAAATTGGTACAAACATAGACAAATACAAAATCTCAAATTAGTTTTTTCAAAAAAAATCCAGGGTTTCTCAAACATTTTTTATTAAGAAAAATATTTTTTTTATGATAAATTTATGAGTTTAACTGCCTATATTTCCAAAACTTTTACAATTATCGAAAAAAGCCGAAACACCCCAACTAGATAATTTAATTTTCTATAAAAAATATTAACATTGTAGTAGAAGATCTCAATTTTTTTTAACAATTTTTTTAAAAATTGAATTTAGTGACGACATCGCTTCATACATTTTGTATGGCAGTCGCCTATACACAATATGTAAGAAGACTTAATAGTTTGATACTTCATCTCCAAACATACATACATACCATCATGCTATTTGCATATTCTGGGTAGGAAAAAGGATCTTCCTCCATACTATCCTATCTTGACATACATACCTACATATGTTGTATAGAAAACAAAATATCTGAAAATATTCAATAATTTGTATCTATGGGTTTATAGTTTGGTACATATTCTTCAACTATACATACTATCGCTATCGACAGTTGGATCTCATGTGTTACATGCAACTAGTAAATAAATTACTTTGTCAAATGATCCGTTCGCTTCTAAGATTGAATGTTCACTGCAGCGGTTGTAATTCTCTGACAGAGACAGCTGACGAAGTCTGGAGTTGTTTGGTTGAAAAATGTTAGCGAATAATTGCTCGTGTGGCCCTAGGGAACACCAAACCCCACAATCACTTCCTTGGGTCGTTTTATCTCCATACGATTTTCGTTTAAAGCATTTTGTCACTCACGACATAGATACTCCGACACGACATACTCCACCCATGTTCCAAAAACACCTAATCGTTATAATACATTATGTTCGTTTTATTCCATATGAATATGACAGATTCATCGGCATAGAATTAAAAGCTTCTATTGTTTTCAATTACATTTTCTTTCATCTAGTATAAACAAAATAATATGAACAATTTTAATAAACGAGAAAATATTCCAATATACATACACAGAAAACACAGGAAGCACACAATATCTAAAATGATTTTTTTATCTCCACACTATTGAATAGTGGAGATTCATGATTTCACAATTTTTAAGCGTATTTTTTAAATCAATTTCTCAACGGGTATCATGTACAGAGTGCACACTGTGAATTTCGTCGTGATGTGTTTGTATGTATGGCGTATGGCGTACGGCGTTCGGCGTCCGTAATTATCCTTTTTGTGTCCTCTCTATAGCTCAAACTATAAGTCCTATCGACTTCATATTTACATCATATGTGTAAAGTGCATAGACCTAGAGCTGATTAGTTTTCCATTGACAACTTTTAATTTCTTCTCTATGATGTCATAATTTACGTTGTTTTTTTTTGTGTCTTCTCTACAGCCCAAACTATAAGTCCGATTGACTTCATATTTAATATCATATATGTAAAGTCCATAAACTTAGAGCTGATTAGTTTTTCATAGATATCCGTTAATTTCTTCTCTGTGATTTCATCTGTCCAAATTTTCAAAATGCTCTAACGGTCTGGAAAATCGAGGTATTTTTATACTGTTTAAAATTTTGATATAATAAAAATACTCTCATCAAAAATGCATTCAAGGATTGTCAAAATTTAAAGAAAAAAATCTATGGTCTGACATATCAATGTAAAATAAATTTCATATTTGTATGAAAAATGTATATTACAAAAATAAAATAGCTTCTGTATGGGAAAATTGAGTGAGTTATCTTCCTCAAAGGGTAGGCAGTGAGAACCGAACACCGCATTCTTCTATTTTGACACATATATGTACATTATACATCGCCTCATCAACATTGATATACTGTCTCATACATGCTCATCTTGCTAGTAATGCAATTTTACTTGAAATTTCTTAACAGGTATCATGTAGAAATTAAACTGTAAGTTTTGCGACAATGTTTTTGTGTGTTTGGTGTATTGTAAAAACTTTTGTCCTCTGGGAATCTTATATTTGTTCAATAATCTAATATAAATGTTCTTCATAAAAATGCATTTAGAGATTGTCAACATTTCAAGAAAAAAACGAACGCTTACTATGGTGTGGAGAGTTAGTGTTGGCCACAACCCACTCATTTCTTTGTGTATTCAAGATAATTCTATATAATCGGGTATTAAAATTATTTTTATTAAAATGTTCTTTTATGTGTTGACCGAAATGTTATTAATTCACAAATGTACAAGTAGCTGCTTGAGAACAGATTCATTCTAGTGAAGCAGCTATCTTATGCTTGTTAAATGTATATTTTTATGATTCAATAAATAAAAAACACACATTCTGGAGAATCATTATACAATTGAAAACCTTTGTAATACACATTATTTTGTGTACCTGCCAGGTCTGAGTCAGTGTGAAGTCCCGCCGACATCTCGTCGGGTAGGTGTGAACTTCAAAATTATAAAGATCATTTTTTTTAAATATCGCAAATACCTATCGTATGTTCTTGAGAGCCAGTTTATCGATAATACGAGAGGCAAAAATAACATCCCACATAGTTCAGCAATGAGGATCACCACCCATTCTTAATGTAGTGCCTTGAAGTAACATTTTTCGCAACACAAAAACCGATTGACGTCTTTCGCTTACGATCTTCAATCTGCACGACGTATATTGCAGATACCATTGCAAATGTATTTTAATTTATTTTATATTACTTCTCTGGCAACAGATAGAAAGGTACTAGGTCAAATATTAGTTTATATAATATTTGACAATAATAAGTTGCCACATTACGATATCATTCGTCTCACAGATCCAGACTGAAAACAAAATTAAAAATTGTTTCTCGATCCCGAATCGAATCTGGAACCTATGGATAAGCAGTAAGATACCATACCAACTGAGTCACAAAGGCCGAGAAGTTAAAGGGTGTAATGATTTTCTCATGAATTCAATCATCAGATCTTGATTTAATTCAAATGAGACCACTCGTGAGCTAAACCTTTTCGATTTCAGCTTTTTTTTTCTTATTTATTTATTTATTTATTCATAATACTTATAAAATAAGCAATGTTTGGACCAGTGTGTTTCTGACTAGGATTATATCCTATAGGGAGATGGTTTTTAATTATAAGCTTTTTGTGATTAATTAGTTCAAAGGAATTTTTGTCAGAAGATTATTTGCGTGTTTTAAATTACTGTCCAAACACATCTTACTATATTGGATATACTACAGACAATAAATATTGGGGCAACTGATAATGTATATAATGAAAGGTAGTACTCACTTTGATAAGTATTTATTTCAATTAATGTTTTACATTTTAGTCGTTTGATAATAAGAATATTTAATTATTACAGAATAATAAGTGTCGAGAAAAATTCGCGATACGTCAAGCCACGGCACTGTAAATAATCCCGAATGGTTAACACAGGTGGGGACAACTGTTGATGACTTCAGCTTGCGTTGGTACCGATGACATGTCAATAGAGATGTGCGGACATCATAGGGAAGTTCCGCCACAATCCCATTATGAGGATGTTACTTTACACAATAACTGATTATAAAAATTAAATTAATACAGTTATAGTGCTAATCGAATCAAAACTATAAATATCTAGCACCTAAACTACATAATAAGTTAAAAAAAACAAGACAGATACTTTTGCTCTTTCATCAACAAAAGAAATAATATTAAAATTCTTGGTTGATAACCATGAATTTTGAACAAAGGCAGAGAAGAGAAAGAAAGGAGAAAACTGAACAAACACCTTAAACTATTATACTACCTTCCAGTAGGAATAGATTAAAAAACACTTTATTCAAACTGACAGGAATTTACCACTAAGCAACTGTAAGTATAATGGCATTCCGACACAGGCATTGGCCTAGTGAAGTGTCGTATCTACATAGAAATAACTGCAATACCAATGAAAAGAAAGTACAAACAACAACAAAAAAAGGTGAAAAATATACGTACACTTCAGCCCCCAGAACATTCCTTGGGGCTAACGGAGTGGAAACATCCATATTTGATTGATAAATAGTTACATGTAACACATAACATCCAACTGTCGATGGCGATAGTATGTATAATTGAAGAATACGTACCAAACTATGAACACATAAACACAAATTAATAAATATTTTAAGATATTTTGTTTTCAATATAAAACATGTAGGTATGTATGTCAGGATAAGATAATATGGAGGTCAGTCTTTTTTTCCTATCCAGAATATGAAAACAGCAGATGGTATAGGTACATTAATGTTGGAGATAAAGTAAGTATCAAACTATCAAGTGAGATATTGTGTAGTATATACTGCCTTACAAATTGTATGAAACGATGTCGTCACTAAATTGAATTTTCATAAAAATTGCTAAAAAATGTTTGAGATGTTCTACCTACTACAATGTTGAAATTTTCTAGATGGTTTTTTTCGATAATTTTAAAATCATTAGAAATTTAAGCATAAATTTATCATAAAAAAATCTTAATAAAAATGTTTGAGATTTCATATTTGTCTATAATATTTGATAACCCCTGACTGAAACAAAAAGTCGAAATTTTGAGTATAAAAGCTTGGTAGGCCTATAATTATCTGAAATTTTAGGCTTTGTACATTGAGCGGATCAAAAGTTATAAGAGGAGGACGTAAACACACAGACACAGACACAATAAATGTTCTCCTCCGAATTCTGAGTAAATCCATATATAGAACATAATAATATATGCTGCGAAGCCTCTAAGTTGGTGTTTTTTGACTTCAACGTTGGAAAATTCGTGAATAATGTAGACCCTGCATACAAATCTCGCGTGTCTTGGCCTGATACTTTTTTCGATATGTTAAGAGAATTTAATTCTCTTGAACATTTGTTCAATTAATTTATTAAGTAATTTGTTCGACAGTTGGATAATATTTCATATATTGTCTTTTCTTATATTTTGTATATTATTTAGATTATAACTACTGTACGGGATTTTTGTAATACATAATTGATTGAACACATAATAAATATATAAGATAATATAATCTAATCTAATAAGACTGATTGTTTAAATCGGACATGGTAAAATTTTCGCTGAACGTAGATAGGTATGTCGAATTGATAACCTCCTATTTTTCGATGTCGGTGAAAATATTTACTATTCCTATAAATAAAATAATTTAAAAAGATTATCGGAACAAGAAAGGTTGCTTGTAGTTGCCAGTTTTTTTATGCGTATGATCGTTTAAATTTTCCAGGCTCTGTATCTTTTTTCATTTTCAAAAAGCTTTAGCCGCTAACAGGGGTTCAATTTGCGATTCGCATAACGGTAATTTTACCTTTCATTATAAAACAGGCAAAACCATACAATTTGAGAGAAGTATCTGATCAGTGGTAAATGAGATAGGTGGGGTGAAGATCTAGATTACAAAGTTGGATGAAAATGATGTTATAATGCTATCACAGGGGATATATTTGGTACAACGTCATAATCTGATTCATCTTCGAGTAAAAACGTTGCTTTTTAAACTAACGCAAATCTTAAAATGATATTCTTTATCAACAAAGTGTAATATTATCTTCTTATACCAAACTCGTTTTTTTTTTTTTTTTTTTAATTTAATTGAAAAAATGGGCAACGTACAATAATATTTTTTTTAACAAATATAACATAAGTAATTGTAAGCAACATAAGTAATTGTAACTTAATCAGCCCACCTTTGATTTCATGGTGCATTGTACTCACTACTGGTAATAAAAAAAAAATTATTATTCCTGTCTAACGTGGCTCCTGAAAAGAGTCCTGGACATACAGAATATGTCCACGGACCTGATCTTTTCCAAATTATTATACGTGGTAAGGCATCGGTACAATGGCGAATTTTGAGCGGCATTAGTATTTTTTTTGTCTAAAAAGAACGTTGAGGTGTGTCTTGTTCGTCTGTTTGGTATGTTGAAGTTAATAATTTTCAGAAGGTCTGTACAGTCAATATTGAAGTTTATTATGTCATAAAGGTACATTAAGTCTGAGGTCCTTCGTCTTGTCTGTAAAGTCTGCAATTCATGTTTGTAGTTATTACCAAATTTGTACTTCATATGTTTCAAAAATATTTGTTGTATTCGTTCTATATTGTTAATATAAATATTATATTGTGGATTCCAGATGACTGATGCATGTTCCAATTGACTTCTAACAATTGTGTTATATAGTAAGATAAATGTTTTCACTTGTGTGAATGGTTTTAATAATATAACTACTTATATTACTATACTTACTGACAATATAACTAATTATATAACTATACTTACTATCGAATATTTTTTTAAAAATTGCAATTACGCAAACATTGGATTTTTTGTGAAATGTTTTGTTTTTTTTTTAAGAAGGCATAATTGGTGAACGCTGCGCAAGCGCATAAAGTGATCATGTGAACCAGCTGATGATAGATCGTAAGTCCTGTAGGTGGTTTGAGTTCCTGGTTCTCCTATAATATTCCAACTTCGTCTCTATTGAGATATGACCAAGATCTCTGTAAATAAATAACCTACTGGGAATCTAACAATAGTAAGGCGCTAAAACTATGACAGAACTTCTTAAAGGCTTAAATGGGTTGATCGAGGCTCCAAACAAAGTTTTCTAAATATGATGGAGAAAAAGAGAGAGTTGCTGACCACTGTAAAGAGACGCAAAACCGCATACTTTGGCCACATATACCATGGTGATAAATATGTCCCTCTACAACTTACAATGGAGGGAAAGATACAGGGAAGACGGAGTATGGGGCGCAAAAAATATCATGGTAATGGTTCGTGATTCCAGATACGACACAGAATCGAGGTGAGATAAGTGTGATGGTCGCCAACCTCCGCCAGGAGCGGCACAAGAAGAAGGAAAAGAAAAAATATTCGAGATTTATAATAGTCACATTATATACCTATCTTATCTTTATTCCTTCAATTAATAATTATCGTAATCAAAACAGATATTAGCATATCTTTCTCCAATGAATCTACGAAATATGTCATTATTTAGTCAATTTATAGGTTAGTAGATATTGGTATGATATAATATATTAGTTTCGGTTTCATGCCATGTAATATTATTACGCAATAATTGTTTCAAAAGTTGTTAGCGCACGCTTGATAAATTCTATTAATATTATATAATTCCATCTAAATTTCGGGAATGATCACTTGGATAAATTCATCTACCTACATCAATCAGTCACTCGGTTAATAATTCATTTCGGTTTCGATAAGTTTCAAGCAGACTTGGATATTGGAACCAAACTCAAGAATTGGTAATGTCGGTTGATGACTTTGCATTTCTCAACTTGTGATTTCGCACACGGAAACAAACTTGTGCAATTCACACGGTGTGACTTTTGCACAAGAAACACGACGACCGCAGATTAGTCGCGTGGCAATCATTTTCGTACGATTATAATTTATTTTACAAAGTAAAAAAAAAAATATTAATTTATCAAAATGAATAGATAGTCACGGTGCAATCAATATATTCACATGGGAAAAGATACTTTGAAAATAACAATAATGTTTAATCAAATCTCTCTGGATAATCAATAATTAAAAGTGCCAAGTATGATTGAATAATAATTGAGGATAGAATGATAATTGATTAACGCTGTGATTTATTAAATTGATGTGGTCATGTCACAAACTTAATATATTATCATTCTATAAATTAATTATTTTTACATCGAGTTAAATATATATATAAATATTATACTACAAGTCAATTATAACCTAATCACAATTTAGGTAGCGATCATGACAACAATTTTAATTCCGTATTTATTTTTTTAAATGTTTTATAAAATATTAATGTATTTTTCCTCTGAAAGATTTATGTACGTAACTGTTTATTGTTTTACAAAATTAACACCGTATTTTTTTTTTTTTTTTTTTTTTTTTTTTTTTTTTTTTTTTTTTTTTTTTTTTATTTGTAACATAAGAAATAATATTATACAGGTACACATCAAAGTTTAACAATACAATATTTTTACAAAAAAAAGATCCTTAAGAACTAGATGCGGAATGTAAACTGCTTCACTAGGTTAAAAACCTGTTCTGGAGCAGCTTATAATTATATAGGTATATTAAAGTTAAAATATAAAAATAATTGTGAAATTATGACTCTCTAATATTCAAAAAAGTAAAGTAAAAAAACTGTTGGTTTACAATGACACATGTAGATAGTAAATAGATTATTGTACATTAATCTATATGATGGAAAACCTCACAATTTATTTATTAGCATAGAAATACTGTTTTTATATTTATACACTCATCAAGCCGGTCCTCAC